>OZ023162.1:19084163-19614163 GCA_963678695.2 Diplodus puntazzo
TTGACTAAATAAAAGATGGCCTCACTGAGGCCCCGTCCACACGGGCAAAAACGATCTTTTTTTCCTCCGTCTTCCTCGGCATCGTTTTAGGAATATTTGCGTCCACACGGCTCCACTGAAAACGACGGAAAACGCTGTAGTTCATATTCCAGGCCTATGGGAGGCGCTTGACATTCACCAAAAACGGAGAAAAAGACAAGGAGCATGCGCAGAAAGCTTGCGCGCTGTAAACAGACATTAGACGGAGGAACAAACACAACAAGAAGAAGATGAAAATGGCTAGCGCAAGGAAACCAGAATCGTTTGTGTGGACTGTTAATGAGGTCGAACTGCTGCTGTGACTCACACTCAACTACAAGGCGAGTAAGTTGCAAGAAAGGCCCAATATCTTCTGCAGCACGAACACGAGCATGTAGTCTGCCATTGTTGTTGTTGTTGTTGTTATGAGACGACGTTGTGATGGGGCGATGGCGTCATCGTTTTGGAAAGTATGCGGATTCGCTGTCCACATGAAAACGGGAGGGCTGCGTTTTGGGATTTCTCCACCCTGAGACCCGTTTTCAAAAAAGTGCGTTTTCAGGCGCTGCGTTTTCAGGAGCCGTATGGACGGTCGGCCAAAACAATGCAATATGTGTGCGTTTTCACAAAACGGCGTTGTCGTCTGGATGGGGCCTTAGAAGCCGGGTCCAGGGTCGTCGCTAGAAGTGCAAAACATGCGGGGCTTTAGCTCCGCACAGTGTTGCTTTAGTTACCTTGAAAAAGTAATCTGGTTACTGATTACTCCTTTAAACTCCTTCAAAGCGTGATCGTACTTTGTCGCCAGCACAGAGTGAACAACAAACCATAATACTTCATATTTAGCTGACAGGAACTCAAAATAATGACTGTATTTCCAGCTAGAAAACGCGCATCTCTCTCCTCCCTCCATTGTTGTTTGTGTTTGTGTCTCTGCGTGGTATTACACGCGAGTTGTGCTCGTGCTGAAAACGTGACTTGTGGCACACGTGACATCACTCCCCGAGACAAGAAGAAAGCAGAAATATATATTTTTACTACAGGGTTCGTACACATTTTTCAAGGTCAAATTCAAGCACTTTTCAAGCACTTTTAAGGGTCATTTTAAAGATTTTCCAGCACCTTATTGCTGGGGTAAAGTAGGTATCTACAGGAACATATATACTCATGATTTTATTCTTCACTTTTTATCACAATTATGTACATTGTATTATGCTGTAAACATCTAAAATTATGTTTCATAATAGCAAAAACTTCAGAAATTAATTATCCAGTCTGATCCCAATTTTGTGAAAGACACAGAGTTATAATGTCAAGCATTTTCAAGCACTTAAACTAAAATCCAAGCACTTTTCAGACCTTGAAAACACAACATTGAAATTCAAGCACTTTCAAGGATTTTAAGCACCCGTACGAACCCTGTTACTAAGGAAAATGACAAAAATAATGATAAGTAACTTTAATCTGATTACTGGTTTGTAAATATTGACCTGCTAGAATACCCCTTACTGAAAAAAGTGGTCAGATATACCAGCATCACTGCGCTTTTTTTTAACAGGGTGGGGGAAATTTTGAAAATTTTGAAAATTGGGCTGTTGCATTTCAACATAGTTTGAGAAGGAAAGGTAGGCCAGTCGTTGGGTCCTCATCGTCATATTTTAATCACTAATATAGCTAATTTTCCCACAGTAGGCCTACTGAGTAATGTTTACGTTAAAGATATTATAGCCTATAATAAGATGCGCTGTGTGCATAGACTATAAGAGCAGATAGAACATTCCCTATTATAATTTCTTGGCTTTATTGTCTATCTGCATCAGGCCTACAGGAGACTTTGTAGGGTATTAAGAGACAAACATCGTCATTTAACTTTGTCAATAAACCCACAAACGTAATAAAAAATCTGCAGCATTTAATGTAATAAAACCACAAATGTAATACATTTTCCACAAACGTAAGAGCCAGTGCCTACTACAAAGGTAACATACTATTTCCTACACATGTAATAACTATTACGTTTGCAATGATTTATTTGTGGGGATATGAAAATCTTTATTGTAATAACTTCCTACAAATGTAATAATACAATGAATAATGGTCGGGGTGGTTGCCTATACACTTACCAATACTACTGACCGTGGGCGCAAAATCCAGCTGCTGACTCTCCGTTGTCACACAACGGTTCCCCCGCGACCAAAGTGTCAGTTGGACTTCCGAAGGGCCAGAATTCAACACTACTAGAACGGCCATAAGCGGTCATTTGGACCGCTAGATTTTAAACTCTATAATCTCTTATGTTAACACCCAACTGAGTGATGAATGCATTCACTGTGTAATGATATTTTTTTTAAAAAACGAAATAAGACCAAAATGAACATGTTAACAAGTTTAATTATACATTAATCAATATTTTCATCATGGCACTTAGTAAACCGTAATTTATGCATATTTACACAAGATGTTAATAGAGAAAACTCTGAACAAGAAAATTAACAACTAAAAGTAACTTATTTGACTATGAAAAATTTTATTTTAACACTTAAAGCTAGGATCTACAATCCTGGAGAGCTAGCAAGAGAGCTAGCAAGATTTGAAAATGGTAAGTTCCACCCCCCCTCCCCACCCCGTTAGTGCTCCGTCCAAAGCCACTCCCCCACAAACTTGAACGCGCATCTGGCAGTGGGACTCAGCAGGGAGAAGGAGATGCCAGAGCACGACACAGCAATTCAGCTGAACCCCTATCCAGTGGAAATTGGGCCGACTCATTAGTCATTCTCATGGCTAAAAACAACACACTAAGAAGCTAACGTTAGCATTGGGCTAATACGAGCTACAAACGGAGCCAAGTTGGCAAACCTCACATATTTCATAAAAATAACAAACCCCCCAGAAACGAAACAAATAATTACCTGTCCAACAGAAAGAAAGCAACCTCTGCATCACTTTTCAAGCCCTTCACATGCCGCAGTTGTCTCCACCGCTCAAATGCGACTCGGGTCCGACTTCTTTCTTTATCCAGAGCGTTTTTTGTTGCAGCCTTTTCAGCCTCAGGCTTTCTTTTCCTTGCCTTTTTTAGCGGGGTGAGCTGTTATGGGGCGTTCAGACCGAACGCAACAGACGCGAATACAATCGTTTCAGACGCTTCAATCGCACCGCTTTATCATTTTGGACTATTCGCTTCATTTGCTTCATTCGCGTCATTCGCACTTGAGAAAAAAAGTCGACGCGCTTGCCCACTCATTTTTGAACCGGTATTTCTCAACCCGCTCTCTTTCCACATCGATCATGGCTGATGTCACCACCGTTGCTGCACTGTACTTGCTGTACAAGTCCCAGAAACGCCGGAAAACCACCCGCCATCGTGTCTGGGTTCATGAAGTCCTCTGGAGATGCATGGAGCTGGGGGAATTTCACTGTCTCCTCCAGGATCTCCTGCCTGGACACCAACTACAGGCGCTCCATCTCAGCTGCGGAGCGCCTGTCCATCTGTCTGAGGTGAGTAATTCATACTAATTACAGTAGAGTACTGCAAAATGAACACGGAAAAATACTATAGGCTACATTATATAAAGTATGCTACTAATTTTACCCACTGTACAGGAGCCTACGTGGTGTGATAAATGTATATCAATCTATAAACCTGCATAAACAAACCTTTTTAATTTTCACTTCCTTTTTTCAGTCAAATACAGTATTTATTAACTCTTTATTTGTTTATGTTATCAGTTTTCCTTATTAAAATTTGAAAATGGTTCTTGTTTCAGAATGAGATTACACTGATATACCAAATCTTTTACATATGGATAATATACATTGACTTTTTTCTTAATAACAAAGCTTGCAGTTTCTAATAAATGAATAATAAAGTGTAAATGTTTAATCTTTGGAGAATTTTTAAGTGATATTCCATGGGCTGTTTTTAAGGTTTTCAAGAAAATTAGCCTGACCCATTATATATTCTATGTTGCAGGTTCCTGGCCACAGGAGACTCCTACAGGAGCATTGCCAACAGTTTCCGTGTGGGAATTTCTACGGTTTCTGTCATTGTTCCTGCCGTGGTCAGTGCCATCAGGGACTGCCTGGTCGAGGACTTCATGGCTGTGCCCACCACAGAAACCTGGAGGTCCATTGCAGAGCAGTTTGAAGAGAGGTGGAACTTTCCTCTCTGCTGTGGAGCTCTGGATGGCATGTGGATGTGGTGTTAAAGGCCCCTCCCGACTCTGGATCCCAGTTTTTTAATTACAAGGGGACATTCTCGATTGTCCTCTTGGCCACGGTCGATGCCAATTACAGGTTCAGGGTGATTGATTTCGGGGGCTTCGGGAGAACCAGTGACGGAGGTATCCTGGCTAACTCTGCCTTTGGCCGAGCACTACGTGCCGGAACCCTCCACTTGCCAGCGGACCAGCCTCTACCAGCCGCAGAACACAGAGGACCCCAGCCTCATTGCTTTGTGGCTGATGAAGCGTTCCCACTGCGGAGGAACCTCATGAGGCCATTCCCTGGGCGCATCCTCCCCAGAGACAAGAGGATCTTCAACTACCGTCTGTCCCGGGCCTGGTTGGTGGTGGAGAATGCCTTCGGCATCCTGGCGGCACAGTGGAGGATGTACCACCGTGTCCTCGAGGTCCACCCGGAAGTGGCAGAGAAGTGGGTGAAGGCGACTTGTGTTCTTCACAACAGGGTTGTGACAGGGTTCGGGAGACCTTCTCAGCCTTCTTCTCCACGGAGGGAGTGGTCCCATGGCAGCATAATGTTTAGTGCACAAGAACCTGAAAAATGGCTCTTTTAAGAGCCATCCAAATAAAAGTATTGAGCAATCATCCTGCACAATAACTACCACAATTCATGTCTACCAGTCACTGTGCATGTAACATCAATTCATACAATACTGACCCCCTCTGATATTACACCATTAAACTTTTTCTTTACTTTAATTATCATTTTGAAACTGGCCAGTCTACAATCTCATTGTACTTGAAAGAATGTGTGAAAGAATGACATGAGAAATAGTAGTCATTAAGAAATATATACAATATATTTTTAATTTGAAAACAAAATATGTATTTACAAAGATTAAAGTCAATACAAAAAAAAAGAAGTGAATAATAGAAAAAGAACGGAATAAATAGAACAAAACATTTACAAAAATTTACCAGCCTGACTCGTTCCCAGCACAGGCTGCCACCCCAGCTACTCCAATATATCCAAATTTAGTGTAACAAATGAGTTTTCATATATTCATTTATGAATTTGGAATTTAACAAATTCCCTTTGCTGGGGTGGCAGCCTATGGAGGGAAGGAGCCAGGCTTGATAAAAACCTCTTCTCCTCAATCCACACAAGTGGAGGTGGCAGGGGGGCAGGTGGCCTCTGCAGGCTCTGGATGAGGAGGTCCTCTATCATCTCCTCCCTCCTTCCAGCCTCATCAACGCCCCTCCCTCTCTTCCTCTTCCCTGTCCGTGCACCTGTATGAAATCAAAATCACACATTCTGTTGATGACATAGTCTATTTCAATTTAGACTGGAGCCCTACAAATAAACACAATAATCACAATCCCGCTTCTGTAAACCACATACGAAGGTCGAAGCAGCAGCAGCAGGAGCAGGAGCAGCAGGACCAGGAGCAGCAACAGGAGCAGCAGCAGGAGCTGTACCCTCGCTGTCACTCTCGGATTGCTCTATAGAGAAATTATTATTATATTATCCAAACTTATTCTACAATAGGGGAACACATCATTTGAGATTTAACAGAAACAAATGTGAGAGAAACAATACACATATAAACTGCTCTTTCGCCAACTGAATTTGAAAGTGTTTTTACATGTACTTTACTATGTGTATGTCTTCACTTAACCAACCATCACAAACTAATGGTCCTGCTGATGGCCCTGCTTCTCCTGACCACAGTTCTGAAGGCTGCTGCCTCATCTCCCAAGCTCTCTTCATAGGTCTCTGCGGTCCAGTCTTCCTCAACCCCCTGACCCATGTTGCCACTGGTTTCCCTGGGCGTGGTGAAGGGGTCGAGGAAAGACAGGACCGCAGAGACCCGCCACTTTCTCAAAGTTCCCCCCGCTGATCCGCTCCTTATTTCACTTTCCCTCTTTTTCTTAAGGTAGGTGTCCCTCAGCCCCTTCCAATTTTTTCAACACACCTCAACTGCAAACACACACACGCACACACAGAAAGACATGCACATTGCATAAATTAGCTTCTAACCAAATTAAATACTACAATAAACACTCACACAAACTGGAAGTGGTATCCTGCAAAGGGGATAATGCTATACAAGTGCTAACTGATGCTAACATTTCATAGAGAAACATGGTCAGTAACGTAGTAAAACAAGCCACAGACAGCTTCAAAACTTACCGGGGAGTCCCACCTCCTCAGCGACTTTCACCCATGCCTCCTCTTTTTTATATAAATTGCGGTAGAATACCGCAGTAGTGTCATACAGAACCGGGTGCCCACACACAGCTACAATTAGCTTCTCCTCCATCGTTGCTCTGAGCAACCGTAAACAACCGTACGTGAGGGAAGTGAGTCGTCGGCTTGAACTTGTCACTGATTGGATGTCGCAGCGCGATGCCGCCCGAAAAGTTGAATATTTTCAACTTTATTCGCGTTGCATAGGCATTTTTTGCCTATGAAAATGACTCCTTGCGTTACGTAACGAAAGGAGCAGAATCTAAACAGCCTGTAGGAGCGCCGTTTTACCAGTGGGTGGGCTGCAGAGACCATGCAGGAATCGTTTGCTTTCCTCATTCTGGGAGTTGGCAGGCTCAGGGAGGACCAGCTTATATATGTTTCATAATATGGGACCTTTAAATAAAGCACTTTCAGATATACAGCAGCACAGCACCTGCTTCCAGGAATTCACATAGATGAATAGCTCTTGTAAGATTAGACATTAAGATGCTCATTATTTCAGTGGATTAAGGCTGGCTGCTGGCGGTTGGCCTCCCTGCCGTCAAAATGGACTCCCCACCAGAGGGTGATCAGTGGGCAGTGCTGCACATTTTTTTTTCCAATGATCCGTGTCGATGTCCAAAAACATATGGCCTCATGACTCGTTAAACAACCACAGAGTTAATCATCAGCCCAAGGAGGTCTGGCACTAATTGCCCTTATACACCACCGTGTGCCAGAAGACTAGATGTGTTCTGGACAGTCCAGGAGGAGCATGTTGAGGCTGGCTATCTGTATTTAATTTCCCAATGCACCTATGGCTCTCAATGCACCATATTCCCTGAACCAGTTCTTGTTGTGGAGTTCAACATAACAGTCCACATCCCTCACCTCGCAAGTGCTGAGCAAATATTTTCTTTTCTCCCCAAGCGAGGACAGATCTGGTTCAAACCAGGGAATTTAGGGAGTCTTTGCAGGATCCTGCAGAGCGAGCAGATAGTGTGAACATCAGTTCATCACTGGTATGTTCTCCACACAGGGATTTGCAATGATTGAAACCACACGGCCAAGTATGAGGGAGATCATTGTCACAGAAGAAGCTATGAAGTACACGGGCTCACACACCCGAAGAACGCACCTCCCTCTTGTACATGCATGAGCAACTGTGCACACTGAGGGCGATCAGTCTTATTTTACAGCAACGTCGAGGGAGCAGTCTCCACAAGTCCACGGCAAATTTAAATGTCAGACAAAGCTTTAATGTCACTATAACTAAAATGTCAAGAAAATCAAAAGTCACTCTCGCATTCCAGGTCAGTCCATAGAGACGCACACACACACACACACACACACACACACACACACACACAAAGACGCCCCTATTTGCAGGCTCATGCCAGTGCTTCTCTTCATTTCCGTTTCTTTTCACTTCTCTTGTCTGTGTTACATTTCTCTCATCTCCTACTTCACTGTGAAGACAGAGATGGCAGTATTAGTCGATCTGTCTTTTAAGCTTCCAGCAAATTTCTTCCACTCTCAATTAATCTGATTATTTTCATGATTAATAGTTCAGCCTAAAATGTCGAAACATTTTGAGAAATGCTCATCACGATTTCCCAGAAGCAAGCGTGATGTCTTTAAATTGCTTCTTTTCTCCAGCCAACAGTCCAAAACCCAAAGACTCTGTGTTCACTGTCAGAAATGACAAAGAAAAGCAACAAGTCCTGTCATCAAAGAAGCTGCAACGAGCAGACAGGGGCATATTTAGTCATTTGGGGGCCCAAGGCAAACCCAGTTATTGGGGCCCTCCACGTCCTCGTACTGCACTGAGCAAAGTTTTATTCTCACCTCAACACAAGGTCTTCGATGCGAGCAGCAGCAAGTAGGTTCAGCCTGGATATTTTTGTGTCTTGTGTTACTACTTAGTTGAGCTAGAGCAGGGTTCACCAACACGGTGCCCACGGGCACCAGGTAGCCCCCAAGGACCACATGAGTAGCCCTCAGGCCTGTTCTAAAAATGAAAATTGATATTGATATTATCTGTTTACCCAACTTGTTAAGTCATTGTTGATCATTATTATGAGAAATAATTAACGTGATCAGTGTCTTCACATAGATGAGTATCATTAATCATTAATAATCATATATAACTAAAGGCAAACTGAGCAAATTTGTTATTTCAGAAGAGTGTATCAAACTGGTAGCCCTTCGTACGACTCAGTATCCATGAAGTAGCTCTCAGTTTCAAAAAAGATTGGTGCAAGGGCGTAGAATTGGTTAGGGACGCTAGGGACACGTCCCTACCAATATTCACCCGCTACTGTGTACTCACTATCAATACAACAGCTGTCCGTAATGTTTAGTCAGTGATTGTGGCACACAAAGGGTTAAATGCCAGTCTCTGCTAGAAGTCCTGCCTCTAACCTAAATATCGCTCCCTGATCGGCTGCCGGTTTCTAGCTAGCTTACATGTGATTGGCTGTCCCCGCTGTCACTGCTTCTGCTTGGAAAAGCTACATGCAACCTGCTAGTTGGACCGGATGAGAGGCAGTGCATGTTATCTGCAACTGCGAGTGTAAGTCAACATGTTTGGAATTTGTTCTTCCTGGGTCACGTCAGCTAGACGGATTTTAATATCAGTGGTGTCATTACATTTGTGTTTGTGTCTGTGTGCGTGTACGTGTGTGCATGCATGTGTGCTGTATAGGATTTGAAGGATGTCAAAGAAAAGAAAACTGGATATAAGAGACTTCTTTAGGAGTCAAAGTGTAAGTTACTTCAAGGGTGTATAGGTAGAGGCTCAACAATACAGATATTAAATAAAAGAATATTTAATGCCAAAGAGATACACTTTGTTAAAGTTATTTTTAATTCTTATTTTCATGTATTTGTGTAGAAGTGGTTTAAAAACACAAATGAAGAAACTTTGTGGTGGAAATACAATAAAACCTCACATTTTAGATGATCATGTGATTTTATAATCATAAAATGTAATTAATTAATATTAAGTAATATTAATATTTAGTAAAAGCCTTTTTGCTCAGGCAATAACTGTACCATCAAGCTCTATGATCATTGTATCCCTAATGTATCTGTTCATATGTCATACATCAACATATTTTTGTAAGGTGACAAACAGCAGAGAGGCTGGAGGAGATGGAGGAGGAGAGGCCAGAGAAGGTAGAGGAAGAGAGGCAGGAGGAGGTAGAGAAGGTGAAGCTGGAGGAGATGTAGGAGGAGGAGCTGAAAGAGAGGCTGGAAATTCACAGGTGAGGTTAAAATATATGCTGGATATGTTCGTCATGAGGTTTAGCACTGTGACAAATGTTGGTGTGATGATGATCTGAATAGCAATGCTTCACCCATGTGGCTTTAAAATCAGAGCTTTATATCAAGTCTGGTGTTCATGAGAGGCCTCATCTTGTATTACTGCCTTGGAGCACTTTTGTGTCCCCACCAATCTCAAAATCAAACCTACTCCCTTGGGTTAGTGTCCCCTGAGCTAGATAGTCCTTAGAAGAGACGAAATTCCAACACTACTAGAGCGGCTGTAAGTCATTTTGACCGCTAAATTTAAACTCTATAATCTCTCATGTAAATACCCAACTGAGTGATGAATGCATTCATTGTGTCATGATATTTTTTTTAAAACGAAATAATACCAAAATGTACATTTTAACAAGTTTAATTATACATTCAATATTCATATCATCGCACATAGTAAACCGTAATTATTGCATATATTTATATGAGATTTTAATAGAGAAAACTCAGAACAAGAAAATTAACTATTAAAAGTAACTTATTTGATTATGAAACATTTTATTTTAACACTTAATATATAATAAAATGAAAAATAATAATCAAAAAAGCTGGAAACGGGTTGACAAAAACAAAGAGCCGTTTTGATCACTGGGCACAGTCTGCAGATTACCTCCGCTCTCCTCGCACAGCTACCACACACGGGCTTGTGGCATTTCAAGTGTCCGACGTTTGGTTCTGTTTGCAGCTCTCTCGGACCAGCACTGCCTCCATGTCCGTGTCTGCTGTTGCTGCGGTTGCTTCCGCTGCTGCCCACCTTGTGCCGACTGCCGCGATCCCTTTCCCCTCCATGTATTCTGCCCTCAGCTCCTCTGCCAGCTGCTGCAGGACTTTCCTCCGGGCTCTCCTGCTGCTGGTGCTCCTTGAATAAGATGTGGGTATTGATCCCAGCCAGGTCGAGGAGGATGTTATAGAACAGTGGTTCCCAATCTTTTTTCCTTGAAGCCCCCCTTGCCTGTGTCCAAGGCGAGCCAGGCCCCCCCAACCCGCATACACTAAAAGAATAAAGTGATAAATTACAAACTTTTACAAACAGTTATATTCTCCTAGTTTTACAATGTATCTAGAATAGGCCTACCTCATAGGGATGTTGGTAATAAATAGCTTAATGAATTTAAATGTGGACCAAGAAATATGTTTCAATTTGGATTATAGAGAGTTTTGATTGGGTGTGTTACTGGGATTTTATGCAGTCCAGGGTATAATTGGCCATTTTGACTATTTTTGATTTTACCATTATGTTTCACCTTAAAAACTATTTATCTTGCCTTGTTTGGTGTCATTATTTTCAGCACAACCTCACATGTGTGACTGTACAGTTTTTTCATTTTGACACACATCTCTCAACTCTCTCACCATCACTGTCGGTCCCTCCACAATTTCCCCCTTTCCCCCAGCAACCAAATCACGTGTCTTGCCATGTAATTTTGTGATTGGCTGGTGTGGTGTCTTCTTCCACCAATAGGAACGTGTTTTTTCGCTTGCAAACTTTTCCTGCTTGCATACACTTTCGTGAGAGAGGCTCGTTTTGATCGTCTCTTCCTGCACCAAACGCGCAGAAAACGTGATGGTAATGTTAGCGAAAAAGCGGGCCGTACATTATTTATCATAAGTCTGGTTTTACTTGGCCTATCAACACAATTTAAAAACTGGTACACAGCTTGAAGGCTCCTCCAACACATAAGTTGGACCGAGACTCACAGAGGCTCCGCATTGTTGCTACGTTATTTTAAATAGGTCATGTGATTTTGACGTGCCGGCGCGTCAGTCGACCTCAGAGGGTTGCACAAATATAACTTTGACCTCACAACCTCACAACAGACAAAGTCGTGCGCCCCCACTGAGATCTCTGGCGCCCCCCAAGGAGGGGTTATTGTATTTATTATATTGTATTTTTAAGCATGCAAATTAAGATTAAAACAATAGTTATGAGTTTCGGGGCCCCTGGAAATCTCGGGGCCCCAGGCAATTGCCTGTTTTTTCCCTAATGGTAAGTCGGCCCCTGCGAGCAGATGTTTAACATTTTTACTTAAAAAATGATTAAGCGATTATCAAAGTAGTCGGCAAATTACTTTATCGATGGTGTAATTATTGCAGCTCTGCCTCCGACACTTGGGGTTGCTTTCTTCATTTAAAGTTTGTTCTTAAATGTAATTTTTAAGGAAGTATAAAAAATACCCATGATAACTCCAACAAGGTCATCTGACCTGTCGGCAATGTCACTTGACTCACAACTGTTTTTTTGACTTTCAATATTTCAGTCATGCTGCTTTTCAGTCAGCAACTATAGTTCAAGTCATGTAATCACGTCATGTAATGTTCACATTTATATTCATGTTCGTCTTATGCGGCTGAGCCCAAAATGCACAAAATGGAAAATATTTAAGCAAATAACAACCATTCTTTCGTATGATGTGTATCCATGTGTAACTTCTATGAGTAATAAAATAAAGTAAAATGACAGTTTACGATCTTTGGGACAGTTTGGAGTGCAACAATAGCGAGGCTCTTGTGTACCACTAGGTGGCAGCTTGAGCACCACTGGCGGAACGTGCACCACAGTTACGAAGCCTCTGCTTTGAGGCCAAAGTTAAGGCTTGAAAACAAGAAGATATTCAGATTAAAGCAACGTAAAACAAGGGAATGCAGCACATTTTCAGATTTCTTAAGCTACAACAATAGATTGTTTTGCCTTTTTGGTTTTGTAAAGTGATGTAATAGATGAAATAAGTTGGCTTTAAATATTTTGCTGATCAACTGATTTCCAATGTTTTAATGGCTTCATCACCAGCAAATTACTTCAGGATTTTTGAATGGGGAGATTTTAGGGAAATTTTCTTAGCACACATGAATGATAAAAACTGTACTCTGTGGACTTTGCTCAAGTTTCACCCTCAGGTCCAATTGCTAAGTCAGGACACATGATAACTAAAAATCTAATATGGAGATTGCAATCAAATTTGCTAGGTACATTCAGGAGCCGACGCAATTTAATTCCAATCGCAGCATGTCTAGGCCAAGCAATGATGTAAAATGTGCTGTTTGGCAGCATGATGTCCGTCAGTGTTCAGTCTCATATTGTCCAGCATATTGCAGCCTCTTCGCCTATTCCAATTTTTTCCTTTAGGCCACTCTTCTCTTCTTCACCATCGCCTCCCATTTCCCACAACCTCTCGTTCCACATTTGTAATCCCCAGATGTAAATCCCAGTCGTCCTCTCCATCCCACTCCATCCCTCTCCTCCTCTCCACTTCCTATTGAGCGCCGCTTAAGGCCATAATCTATCTTCCAGTGCTCACCGCTGATTGGGTCTGCAGGGAACTGGCAGCAGGAGACAGGTGGAGCGACAGGGCAGAGGACAAGCTGTGACAGAGATAGATTGTGCGCGTGCGTGCGTGCGTGCGTGAGTGAGTGAAAGGATGCAAAGAGATGGGAGAGCATCACAACACAGAAAAGTTAAATTGAAGTAAAACTTCTTTTGCTGCATATTTCCATTAAAAAACACACACACACAAACACACACACTTTCCAATAGCCATACAGTGGTTTCATGCATTATGTATGAATGTGAAGAGTAGGTTAGGAGTGTGTGTGTGTGTGTGTGTGCGTGTGTGTGTGTGTGTGTGTGTGTGTGTGTGTGCATTTGACTGTGTGCTGGGCAGTGCAGTGTGACCGATTGGCTGTAGACTCCCGGTCTAAATCCTCTTTTAGACAGGTACATGGCTCGATCGATACCTGAGATATACAAGAGATGTGTGTGCTCGAGCACATCCGCTGCTGTTCAATCCTCATCTGCGTCTCTTGTCGCTGAGGGTCCTGCATGTTTGTTGTTCAATTTATTCAAACAACCTTTACAGCAGGAGAGCTCATTTAAGAGCAGCAGCAAGACTCACACAATAACTCAAGAGGATGAGTAAAAAGCTACTCTAAGCATATTTAGTGAACTTTAGTAAACTGAAACTCGAACCTTGCCACTGCACCTGGACCTCACCTCCAAAATTGAATTTCCTCTTTTCAAAGTCAGAAAACTTTGCACGCTACAGATGATAAATGATAGCACCATGTTCCTCAGTAGATCCTCACTAAAAGTAATTAGAAAAGAGGTACAGGGATGTGGCTTCGCAATTTTTTTGAACATCATATCATAGACAAGTGCACAAAGCAAGAGTTTGCTCCTGAGCTAACCTGTTTTTATAAGGCGTCCGACACCATCTGCTCTCCTTTGTTCTCAAAGCATCGGGTTATACAGCTGACATCGTGCTGCTGAGATGATTGTTGTTTTTTTTAATTTTGAATTTTGCTAAATGAGTCACAATCAACAGTCACAGCGCTCTGACAGGGTTTGTGTAAAATACCAGAAAGGTTGTCCACAGCACCATGAATAGCCAGGTTTAGCATGCAGCTGTTGGCTGTGTGACACTGCAGGCATGTTTGATTTGTTTCACTTAGTGTGCTTAGTAAATTTCTAGTCTGACTCACAGGATGTAGACTGTTAGTGTAAAACTATCATTGGGCAAGGATTGCAGACGGCATTCCCACTTTCTCTATCCTCCCGGTATCTGCCTGTTACTGTATTCAGAATGCCGTGTGGAACAAAAACCTCCAAGCTAGTAACCTACACACTGAAAATGGCAAGTTACCCTGACACCAGCCTGGTCGCTGACAGTATGATAAACAATCTTGCAGCTGTGACCTTTATTTTTGAGTGGATTTAATCCCAGGGCCCGGGAATGTACCATCAGTCCATCTTTGGTTTCACGGAACCAAGGACAAATGTAAAAAATGTTATATCGTTGGTTGTTTCTTTTTATATGTATATATTTTATGGTACAAACCTATTTTTCACCGCTCTGTATGCAATAGCTGTACGTTTAATTTTATCAATCATACTTCAGCTTGGTTGTCCTTGTTTAAACCTTTCTGATTTTTATCTCCTTGTAATTTTTTCTGCGCGGTAGCATCGAGAGTCACATTCTTTGAGTGTCAGTATGATACCGATGTGTTGGGTCTGTTATGTTCAGCCATTCAGGCTCATTCCCACGACTGTTATTGGAGCCACAGTGAAAGTTATTCTTGCTGGGGGAATCATTATATCTTAATGCAAATCTCAACTTTGTAATGTCAGCCTCTGGCATATTCGGCTTTGCTATTTCACGACAGCGAATCCATCCCTCCTCAGTGTGCATCTGTTTGTGAGAGTTGGTTTGTGCAGGACAGTTGCAGAAGGAGACAGTGCGGCCATGAAGATGTGCAGCAGGAGCTGCTGCCAGCCGCTGGCACTCCATCAAAGACAACAAGCCAGGAACAGAGAGAGAAAAAGACATGAAAGCGAGACGGAGGGATGGAGACAAGCGAGGGCCTGTGTTACAGGGCATCTGGCCTGTGTGAGGAGACAGATGTTTCTCGTGTGGAGGGGGAGAGGTGAGCTCACATGCGCCCTGTTGCGTCTGCTATTGCAATCCCCCCCTGGGATGAACAAACAGATGTGTAGAGAGGCTGCACTGGCATGCTGGGACTCTCAGAGCTCATCCAGCGTTTCTCTATTGATATTCTCTCCACTCCTTTCCACCAATCAGCATCATCATCTCCTCTTCCTCTGCTCATCAGGCCTCACAAGTCCTCAAGAGTGGGTCATACTCATCTCTTTCCCTTTTAACTGTATTCGGTAACTTGTTTCTTACTTTTCAGAAAGTATCCACAGGCTGTTGCCCAGAGAAGAAGTGAAATGATAATCCATTTGTTACATCGTTTATTTTTACATGTTTCGTTTGTTGCTGTCAGTAACTGAACTCTCAGTGCCCGCAGTGCTGGCCTCTGCTCTAATTCTGTCCCATGATCTCAGATTGAATTACTGCTGTTTATTTAGAGTGGGAGTTGCTTCTCCCAGTATGATCTTGCAGCATCCTAAGGTACTGAAGAAATGTGAGGGAGGCACACAGTCATTTCAGTACAACAGACAGAATACAACTAACCATTCCTACGGCGGCTTGAATCCCAGAGAAGACACTTAAAGACACTTGAGTTTGATTAAGACAGTGGGTAAAAACTGACGTAAATAATGACTGATTGGTTTTGTTTGGAGACAAATTATATAACATGGTTGAAAATGTTATGCTAATTTCTTTTCCTGTCAAGATTTATGTTTTATACATTTATTCATGTTTCAATTTTTTATGTCATGCCCATCCTGTGCTTATTGTCTGGTTAGGTTTAGGTACAGAATACACTTGGTTAGGGTTAGGAAGAGATCTGTTTCTTGTCTTAAAATACCTACTTTTGTCGCTGCAACCACGGCAGTAATGGGTACAAAAACATAACCATATATTATGTACCCTTAATGTGCTTCTTTCTGATTTCAGCATCTGCTCCTCAAGCTAAGAAAGTCAGCTCATACACATGAAATCCATACCCAATGTAACATCATTGTGTTATATATTATGTAAAAGTGACCATTTGTGGCTTATGTGGATTTTATTTGTGATAAAGATCAGTTTTTTTCAGTGGTCCAGTGCTTCTTTGTATCATCTCTTGTTACCGTGCAGGTTAATAGATGCGGTTGGTATGATATAGGTTTTGGGAAAAGTATCCTTGTTGCAGTATTCACAGCACATTCAATACAATTCAGAATGTGTTCATTATCGCAGCAGACTTTGTTATCCATTGTCATCTTTCTGCAGATTCTACATTCATCTCCTCTCCTCCTCACGCCCTTGTATCTTCTTTTCGTCCCGTCTTTGCTTCCGGTAAGTGTGGACAGATGAGCACACTGTCAGGTCTCAGGTGGTCTCATGTGTTTGTCCTGTTTTCCCCTCATTCGCTCTCCCAGGGACAGGGCTTGTTGCTAATACAGCAATAAATCACATTGGACGTTGTTTGTCTGAGTGTGCATCCCTGTGTGTGTGTGTTTTTGTGTGTGGTGTGTGTGTGTGTGTGTGTGTGTGTGTGTGTGAGAGAGAGAGTACGGGGGTTCGGGAGCAGAGAGTAAAGGCACACAGGGGTCAAAGAGGTGAAAAAACAGCAATGGCTTGCTGCCACAAGATTTCAGGGTTTAATTGGTTACTGCATTATGACATGATTTACAGTTTAGGCATTTAGAGAGCAGGATGAAAAAAATGAGTTCCATTGTTGAGAAAAATGCAAAATGTTGGCTTTGCTTCCACAATTATTTCTTTAAAGGGTCCTTTTATCATTTTCAAGCATCTCTTTCTTTATTCAAATGCTAAAAACGTTGACTATGTCTGTGCAAAAGCTGCCGTGACATCGTACGAGTGTGTAAATGCACATATAGCTCGTCCAGTGTAGAGATTCAAAATTAATTTGAAAGGATAATATTCACCCAATTTAAAGCTGTATGGAGCCATTTCATGGCTTGCTGCTTTGAGACACTCGACATGCACAATATCACTCCTGCAACAACAAATAGCTTTAATTAATCGATACATTATAGAAACCTCCTTGTGTGCTTGACGAATTACTCATCATCAGCACCCTGGTAGGAAAGCCCCGCTGTGCCTAGAGCATTGTTAGCATTATGTTATTATAATGTATAGACATGCTGAGTTGTCCTATTCAGCTAATCATACAATAAAATTGAACAATATGTTTATTTAAATATAATGAATGAAGTGATGACAATGTCTTCAGTCCAACAATTTCTACTGGCGTGTGGTCTGGATAAGAGCGTCAGCTGACTGGATGTAAACGTAAACATGGTAAACCTGGAGAAGAGATTAGATGTTTTGGCTGATACAGGTCACATTCCTTGACCTTGCATGTGATGTGTAGCATTGATAAGAATGCCCTAATCTTCTCTCCGTGCTGCTGCTGCAATAACCAGGAGCAGTGGGTCAGGGTTACACACTGACTATAATCTTGGGCAGAAAAACATCATCACATGCACACATGAACACACAGTAACATACGCTAGCTAAATGTTAGTTTGCGAGCTGATATTTTTAGAATATATGTAATCCAAAGCATCGTGACAGTATGTTTTGGCCACTTGAGGGCAGCGCAACATGTTGTAAAATCAACACTGATGTGTTAACGTCTTATAAAGCTGGGTTTCCGCCAGCCTTGTTGCCTTTTATGAAGTTGGAAAGTCTTTATCTTTGATGATTACTTATTTAGCCTTCAAACAACCTCCACAGCCAGTGGGATACCAGAAAATGCCTGAGGGATCACAAGCCTGACAGAGTTAAGCGGCCTCTGTGTTTTGAAGCTAAATCTGTAGAGCTGTGAATTAATGGGCCGTGCGTGTGTGTACCATTTGAGATGGAGCGAGGGGGAGGCAGTGAGGGAGTGAGAGAGGTGAGGTGAATTACCGCTCCCTTTTCTAGGAAAATCCCACCCGTGAGTCTATACAGGTCATTAGAGCGAAAAATCCAAACACATATACACATATAAAAATACAGCCTCCCTGCAATTTATTACCTCTATTTATCTCTGTTACAGCTGTGGAAGAGGAGGAGCAGGGGGGATTGGACTATGCAGGGAAATGGGGCTGGAGAGAAAAGGCTCCAGAAAAAAAGGGAGGGGCGGGGGGGGGGGGGCAATGTTTTGGCCCAAAGGAAAGCAAGCAGGAGAAACCGAGAAAAGACTGAGAGAGGAGAGAGGTCTTTGGAGTTCAGGGACAGCTGAGATGTTGAGGAACGAGACGACATCCTCTGTTGCCATGACAACTGCCTCCACGTGAGCGCTCGCTCGCTCGGTCCCATGCTCGCTCGCCCCCACACAGCGAGGAGGCACACACACGCTCACAGACACAACTCTTGAACGTGCCCTCAAACTCCCACGCTGCCTGCCTGGCAACACACCTCTCATCCGCCCACCTCCCTTCTCTCTGTCCACCCACTCTCCAGCCATCCATCTATGCAGTCTGACTCCCATCACATTAACATCCACTGTCCCCGGTACTCCGACTGCCACCCTAGAGTCATTTCCTTCAGGAATTCTGTCAAGGTATCAGAAGCAAAGGTGTTGTTAGCAGTGAAAAAAGTTGAATTGCTATTATGCAAATGTTTTGTCCAATAATATCTGTGTTTTTGTCTTGTAACATTTTGATTTTGATTTACTTTAAAGGTTCAATATGTAAGAATTCATACAACAAATAGGGGGCAGCATATCACCATAGTAGCTGTTAACGGCTGACAACTGTAGCTGCTTTTAGCTAGTTAGCTCAGTTAGCTGTGAAGCGAAGCTGAGTGTTGGTGTTTACACCACTAGCACAGGAATTTTGAACCTGGGCAGACCAGGGCTAGCTCATTAGCATGCTACACATAGCAACGCAACACATAGATATCATAATGTCGAAACCCTTACTCCTCCACATTCTGTTGATCATTTCAGTGAAGTTTTTTTTTTGTTTTTACCAAAATTCTTACATATTACACCTTTAAAGGCTTAAGTTTACTTGCAATATTGAACTAAAAGTTATCAACAGAATGTGAGGAAAAAAGTTTCGATTTAATGTCAAAAACATGTACATACTGTGTTGCAGAGAATATCTTCACATGCTAACAAGCTAGCCCCGGCTCATCGTTATTTGTAATACCACCCAAAGCTCACAGTTTGGACCACTAGCTAGAAAGATTACTGAACTAACTAGCTTACAGCAGCTACAGTTTATGAAATGTATGAATTTGAGAGATGGACAATTCTTATATAATGTGCCTTTAATACAGTCTTTTGCCATTAGTTTGTAATTGTGCAACTGAATATTACCTTAGTTTAATGTCTAGTTTATCTAGATAACATGACGTGTGATGGATGTCTGATGTAACTGATGAGAGATTGCAGCGAGGGTTGGCAGTGTGTTTGTTGGTATGCAGTGTTTGTGCAATGCCACACGTGCGCTGCTGGATAGAGCTGTAAGGCACAACGGAGAGGACCACAGCGGAACAAAACTTGTGCGATGATTTTATGCATGTGTGTAAAGAAGACAAACACTCACAGAAACACACACTGACACACAACAGATGTGGCAGGATTTTTAATAGGGTGGATCGCACTCAACACAAGGTCACATCAACATGGATATTCTGTACACATTCTGTTCTGCACACATCCACAGTGGAGGAGAGAGAAATGGCACACAGGGGAAGAGCATCGCTGACCAATACTCCACACAGCTTTTTTCCCTGCCAAGGCAAAGAGAGCCGGCAAATACTCTGTTGACACACGCACACACACACACACACACACACACACACACACACACACACACACATACACGCGCGCATGCAGTGGCCTTGGCCAAGAGACTCATCCCAGGGACAAACACGATGCAGCGGCAATCAACTTCCTGAGCCGAGACACACTTGTTATAAAGTGGAAACCGTTAAATCCATACTGACATAAATAACGGCAGCCTTTCCCTCCTCCTCCTGCCACAATTTGAAGAGGGTAGACTGGACAGACCGGGTGCAATTGTATGATAATGTGACACAAACAGAACTCTATTGTCTCTTTGGAGGACACTGTGGCATCGTGTACCTGGAGGCTGAAATCAGTGCATGAAAAACAGCAATTAGTGGCACAATTAGGTGTAAAACATGATTTACTGGAAATAAACCAGCCATGTTGTAATGTTTTCTACCATCGCTGTCCAAGGTGCTGATCCCAAGACTGGAAGTTTACTGGCTGCTGTTGACATACTGACATCAGTCTGGGCTGTAAGTTCTGCTGAGCCAAGCTGACACACCACATGTATAATATGTGAAAATATCATAAAAAAAATACACAGCAATTTACTTCATTTGCACATCAATATTGCCTATTTAGATTCAAACCATAAGTGCCCTGTATTTAATTTTAGTATTTATCAAACACTGTCTACTAGTTTGTTCTTCTGAAATAGGTGTATTAAAGTAAACCCCACAGTATACTATAATACATCACACACATTTTATCACTCCACTTTTGTATGAGAAATCAATCAAGTGCCTCAATTTATTGATCTACCAGTTGCAACATTATCAGCTGATGATATTTTGTGTGCGTGTGTGTGTAGCTTTTGATGAAACTTTAAGTGTGTACTTCAGGTCAAAATGAAGGCCAAGTTTGAAAAATGGGGGTTGTCCTAGTTTTCTCCTGGCTCACCTGGTGCAGACTGCAGGTAAAAGCCTGTCATTCCCCTCTTCCTACTGTTTCCAACATCCTCGTCGCTACGTGAGGCACCAACAACAACAACCTCCCAGCTGTCAAGCTACACGTGAAAATGGCAAGCCACCCCAACACCAACCTGGCCACTAAAAGTAAGAGCCCTAAACTAGCAGCTGTTACCTTCTGCAGGGATTATGCCATTTAAATGCCAGGGCTCGCCTCTCCACATGCAAATTGAGTTCCCCCCCCGACCTTATTTGGCAGAGGCACAGTCGCTGCATCTTGGGTTTAGACCGTTTAGCACCAGCCAAGGCGGATCTTCCCCCAGTGGTGTGGAGATAGGACCGACTGCGAGACCAGTCTGCTCGTGGACAGATTTTTGTCACCGTGATAGTGTCATATAAAACTTTAACGGTGTTGAGATAAAATTGAAGGGTCAGAACGTGATGTTTTTTTCTGCATGAGAAAGGCTGGATCGCTCAAATGCAGAGAAACACCCTGAAAAGGTGAACTATCGTCAAACACTTGCACACACACAGCTGCTGGCAGTCTAGAGCTCCCATTCTACCTGACTTTGATGTCTGTGATTCTTGTAGGAAACAGAAAGAAGGTGCAAACTCAGCACCAGGAAGTGCCTAAATTTCTTGCCATTACCTGGCAGAGCTAATCACAGAGCCCATGTGTCACTTCATACACAGACAGCCTGTTCAAATAAAAAGCGGGCTCTGTCAGTCACTGATGATCTGTGTGGCAGCGAGGATAACAGACCAAATTTGTGACTTGGGGGATGATGCCAAGTTTTCAAACCGGGCAGCGTTCCAACTGCATAGGAAGCTGCCTGTGATGAGTCGGTAAAACCAGTGTTTGCTGTTTGAACCTGAAAGCGTGCGTCTGCCTGCATATGTGCATTTAAAGAAGTCGGATTACTGAAAAGTGCTGAGCTGAAAAAAAACAAGAGCGTTTTAAAGTTTGCAGATGATTAAAAGTCCAACTCACACAGGGCTTGAAAGGAAACACCGATAATCCACTGAACCCTGCGGGGATCTTTCAGTCGTTAATTGTAACAACAGATGAGGGCATTCATCTCCTGTTCCTTTCATATAAAACACGAGGAGCCTTGTAGTCCTGGAATGGTATTAAGATCCAAGAGCTGTGTTTTCTGTCAAAGGTTTATACCATGACTTTGAGATGTTGCGTTTGTGTGACAGTGACGTTAATCAGG
Source organism: Diplodus puntazzo (assembly GCA_963678695.2). Taxonomy (NCBI): domain Eukaryota; kingdom Metazoa; phylum Chordata; class Actinopteri; order Spariformes; family Sparidae; genus Diplodus; species Diplodus puntazzo. Next base: position 19,106,236 of record OZ023162.1, read on the forward strand.
TGAAAGTGAGACTACACTGCTTGTCGTTCTTTATCAGCATCATAGTGACATAAAGCTGCAGAAGACAAAAATACACAATTAGAGCTAAATCCTGGTGTGAATGAGTAATTCAGCACATGTTTAAGGAAACTAAAGACACGACTTCCTGTTCTTTGGCTCATGACAGTGTGTGAACTCTGTCTGGCTTTGACAGACACACACCTGTGTCCTCTTTCCCAGCACAGTACTTTGTGTGTGATTTAGACCCAGGTGGACCCAGGTCTTTACTGTCTGAACAGCCTCTCCACTCAGTCGGGAGCTGGTCAGGGTACATTATGGAGCTTTTTGTCTCTGGCAGTACATTACATCTTTTACTGCCCGTGCTTCGGCAGCAGAGACCACGAGAGGGTAGAAAACATACAAAATGGAGTAATGGTTGCCTCCAGTTGGGATTATGTGCATTGTAACTGCTCATTTCCCCCCTCCCCCCATAAGTTCAAGTGGCGCACAGCAGCAATCTTTCCAACATCGTACAGGACAAGCAGCTACTTGACTCACAGGTAAGAACAGCAATTTGATGCCGACATGGAGCGATGCTGGGGTTAACCAACAGGTGAGCCTTTCAGGAACCATTATGGTTCCTGACTAAATCATGGCTGTGTCGATTCCCCCCTCACTCCCTATAGTTGCCGGCTTGTGGTCATAGATGCCATCCATCATGTCGAACCATCTCCAGCTTTTTCTAATAACATCAATCCAGCTGTTCTCCTCCCCATTCCTCCTGTAATCGCTCGTGAGCATTTTCGAAATTTCATCCTGTATTTCTCGGACGCAAGCTGAAAGTGGGCTGCCATTCACCGAGAAGCGCACTGTTGAGCTCTGAAATTTTGAACAAAAACAGAACAGCCTGGACTGTTTTCTCTCGCAATCAGTGAGATATTTTAAAATGGCAGGTGTTTGTGCTCCTGACTACTCTATCTTAAGAGAAGGGCTTGGAGAAATCAGGAAGGCATGGAATGTAAAACAGGAAAAAAAAGGTGCAAGAAACGTAACTGAACTGAACAAGGCTGCTTGATGGAAATGAGGCTAAGGCTGGAGATACTTTTGAACCCCATGTCCTCAAAGACAACCGGCTGATGCACTGTATGTGTCACATACAGTGCATCATGCATGGAGGATACCACTGGAGGGCATATGTTAGCTCCTATTGTTGTCCCTGCTGGTGCTGACTGGCTTGCTGGTTTCTGACCCTGGCACATCTTCACACCGACACTACACTGCTCCTGCCCTTCATGTGCATAATGAATCTTGCACACGCATAGTGTTGATTTCATGCTCCAAGCAGAAGCAGGATACGCCAGCTCCCATGGGTAGCTGAACAAGTTGGTCTAAAGCCACAGATGTAGAGCTGTGACAGCTCCGTGTTTCATCCTGTTGCCTCCACAAGTATCCACCTCAAATGTTCAATTCATTTCATAAATTAATTTCTATTTTTTTTTTGCATTAACACTTCACATTCTGGCTCTAATTGCTACACAAATGTCTTTTTTAAGGAATATCTACTCATTTTATTTTATTTATTCGTTTTTCAGTGCACATTGGTCATCATCACGTGTAAATGTGCGCAGTTAGCCTTATTTTCAAGTGTTATCCCTTTTCCAGATGTAAGAGAAACATTATGTTGAAATTGGCTTTTCTTGCGATTTGGCGCCCCCCACAGTTTCTGAGTCCAACACCACTGTCGTAAATACAAATCCAAGGTGCAGGTACAAGTGATGTGGGGTGGGGGTGTCTATTACAAGTTACTGTACCATGAAAAATAATTATGACATTATTGTTATTTTAATGTAAAAGTGTTACATAATGTTGCTTTAAATAAGCATTCAAAAGGACCATTAGCATTGACATATGAATGACCTTGTGAAAAACAAACAAAACAGTCCTTTTACATAACAAGCTTGTAATTTCCATCAAATCAAAGAGTGCAAAGTGCCGCCGGAACTGGTAGCAAAAATAACCAAACAATATCACGTCCCACACAACTGAGTCAAATAGTACCTGCTGCGAGTGGAAACAAATCCTCAAGTGTAATCAATTGTTCATTTGTTTGCATGCGCGCGCGTGTGTGTGTGTGTGTGTGTGCTTGCATGTGTGTGAGAGACCCAGGAGCTGGTATTGAAGCGGATATTCTCTCCGGCCGAGCTGGTTGTGAATGGTGAGTCATCCAAAGCAGGACTTTGATATTCCACATAGCACTCCATTTGAAACTCACTGGGATTTGTGCTGCTGGGAGGTCACTCACACACACACACACACACACACACACACACACACACACAGACAAGCACACGCACTTATCGATCAGAGTCGGAGGTGCAGCCTCTATTTTCATTCATCCTCTTGTCTCCTGTGGCTCCTGCTTATCGATTCCATTTTACTGTGTGCTTAATTCACAGCCAGAGTGCGCCTGCCACAGCCTCCACTACCAACACCTCTCTCAGTGTTTATCGACCATATGGTAGCACCACAGCCCAGCTCAGTGTCTGTATTTTCACTGGGACTGTTTTATTGCCACTCTCATAACATTTTGTTATTTATACCTGCGTGCATCACCGCTTGAAAATGAATATCCTTTATCTTCAAAGGGTAATTTGTCATCTGAGAGAACAAGCAGCTGGATTTACAGCGAATGAGTGTGTTTGTGAAATGCTTGAAAAACAATTTACAGCACAATAATCGTGACAGCCTGGACAGGTAAAGCTGTGTGTAAAACATCCATGTGTGAGTGTGTGAGAAAGAGGGGGAGAGAGGCTGAAGTCATCCTGAAATCACGTGCAGCTTATTACCTCCTTATCCTGTATGACTGAGAAGTCTTGTGATTGCAGTCCCTTGTTATGGTCTCTCTCTCTCACTGTCTCTCTCCGTCTCTTTTGTTCTCTGTCTCCTTTTCTTCTTCTCCCTTTGGTCCACAGGAAAGAAAGACAGGCACGGGGCCTGTAAGTAAAGAGAAACTATCACTTTCCCGGCAGCTTGTTGCCTTAGAGACTGGCGCAGAGTGAGAAATAAATCTGCAAAATCTTCTGATCATCTGTGTGTGTTTCAGTGTGTGAGGAGGGTGCCTGTGTGGGTGTACAGAGAGGGAGGGGGGGTTGGCTTCTGACACTCCGCCAAAGGGGAAAATTCCCACATAACTGCATATAACCTCTATTCCTGCCCCTTCAAATTGTAACATCAATGCTGAAAACCAGCTCTAATTATTACAAATTAGAGAGCGACATCGTCTTTCTCCAGCGCGTGCCCCCACCTCTAAACCAATATCCGGCAGAGGCCGTGCAAGGCGATAGATTGTGTCTTTGCCACCCTAGGATGAAAAGAAACCACAGTGTTGAACAAGACACCGAATATTATCTGCAGAGGACGATAATTAGGCGGTGTCTGTCTGAGGTGGGAGTAAGGGGAGGAGACTGAAAAAAGGTTGGATAACAGTACAGTAATGTTTTGGTGCAGCATTTGTATAAATATTTTATTTACCAAGCTGACTTAAATCTGTGACGGGATTTAAAAAGAATAGCCAGGGAAATGTCAGTGGTCGCCCTAATCTGAACCTTTTCTGTGTGACTGCTTAGGCACTGAAACCACTTAACTTAATGTTGACATTCACAAATGTAACCAAATGAAAAAAGTATGGCAGTGTACTCAGCCACACAGAAAACACTGAAATGCCTCGTCAGTAGTCCCACCTTTAATTCTGTGACTTTGTGACATCACACTACGTCACCGTGTCACACATTTGAATAATGTATGCCTAGTGGCTAGTTTGACATGTAAAGAGAAGTAAAGGCTAAAAAGCTAAAGACACAGGAGTTAAAATCAATTTTTAGTTAAAACAGAGTGTTTCAGACAGAGGGGGAATACAGAGCTCAGTATACATAAGTCAGTATTTTTAAATATCTAAAATAAATAGTATATCGGTCAGTTTATAAAGAATGTATCAAAAATACATTTGAAGTACATTATTAAATATATTTCAGTACATGTAAAGATGACATTAATTTCACACTTAAGCCTGCATCAGCTCTTCATGTTTCATATGTTATTATGAGGTGAAAATATTGTCATATGTTTAATCTACATTTATATTTGTAAAAATATATTTCTGTAGAATAACAGAGAAATGATCATCAATATAAAGTAGTCATTACAGTTAAATGGAGGGTGGACAACAGTCTTGCAGTGGTGTGAAGGTAAAGTGCTGGCTGCAGTCACATGGCAGGTCAGAAGCAGGTCACTGAGGGGGAAAAAACAACACATATTTTGTTGGAATCTGAACTTTAATCTGTGAAAATCTGATTTTCAGCATATCAGTGGGAGAGACCGGTAACACATACAGTGAGAAAAACACCAGGAGAAAAATAGTGCTCCTCTAGGAGGACTGAATGTTTTCGCACATGACTGAAATGAGGCATTGATTCTGTGGCTCGGTGCCAGGAGATGTTTGAATTGTATCAATTCGTTAAGTTTTGACTAAATCTGTTAATTTTAACAACCACCTCCTAAAAATAATATACTATTTGCATGTAGCTCCGGCAATAATGATTTAACTCTGGTTACAAATCAGATAGAGGTGATTGAAACATCACATTATGCCTGTTTGTGGCATCTTCTGTTTTTCTGTTAGTTTTTATAAATGATTTAATCAGGGAGAGAACAGGGTGGTGTAAATCATACATGATCTGGTCACAATCCAAAAACTTGCTTGATTTTCATTGAACCAGGTACAGCTTCCAAAAGGGTTGTAATATTTTCATACCTACAGCCCCATCTAAATTTCTCATGTTAGCCATGTTTATATATGTAACAAAATGTCTGGATACATACTGTATATCTGCAAAGATAAAAGATGTGATGGCAATGAAATATTAGAGGAATGAACATACATATAAACATAAACACAAAATCACAAAAAAGTATGTTTAAAGTGTCTTTAGCCTAGTGCACAGGAGTGAAGCTGATGCTTACTTAGATACAATTTTAAAGACTGGATTAAACATTGCTACCTACACACCAATAGTCCTCTCACAGGTGCTTTACAGTTTCTTAGTGTTATTAACTTTCATCACTGCTGTGTTATCACAACCAAACATCAAGCAAGTACAATTACCCAAGACATAACTTGGCAAGCAGACTAAAAGTACTTACTTTTCAAGCAGCACGGCCAGCTCAGCGACTGTCTTGAGGCCTTTTTTTTCTGCAAAGCTCTCCTCAATGCTTAAGAGCGGCTCTGAGACTAAGGCCCAAGTTTTACCCCTAACCCTCGGTTCTCAGAACAGAGTTACAAGGTTTAGTAGTGGAAATTAAGTAATGTTACAACCAGACATTTCCAACGTGCCGTCTTCCGCTGTGGGGTGGTGCAGAGTTGCGTTGCGTATAGAGTTGAGGCAGAGTAGCCGCAGTACATGAGAGGGAAAACCAGAAAACATTTTCATGACCAGTTACACTGAGATCAGTGATAGCTGGTGGTGTGTGTTGTCGTGCTGTAAAGAAATACAAACTTTTCAAAGGAGATTGTGCCCGGCAACACAAGTTACATTGTGCAGAAAGAGGCGTTCAGGTGCAGAGTGGGAATGAGATGCACCATTCGCCTTATTACAATTTAGTGTAAATGTTGATTTAATAGACTTTCCTATTAATTCCCAGTATGCCTCCATCCAAAGTTAATGTGAATGGGTCCAGTCAGCCAGATGAACTGAAATACATGGGAGTGCACAGCATTTCTTTAATACAAAAAAACTTTTACTCACACCCAGGCATAAGTCAGTAAAGCAGTGGTTTATTCATATGAACATGTTGAACACCAGATACATCTTTGGTTCTATAATCTGTCTCATTATACTGGGTATAATATGTACATGTGCATATATATATATATTTATTTATATATATATATATTTATATATATATATTTATTTATATATATATATTTATATATATAAACGTGTGTGTATATATATATGTATATATATATATATATATTTATATATACATACAGTGAAATATAAATTTCATATAAAACCATTGACTTACGAGATATAAATGTGCTTTTTGCCCACTCATCAGCCCAGAATGACTTGTGAAATACTCAAAATGGTGTCAGGGAGGACAAGCAGAGCTTGAGAGCTAACGTGGTTTGTAAATAGAGATCACCTCCATGGACCCTCAGTACACATAAACTGTGATTTGCTGCGATCTTTCTGCACGCGTGTTCATTAACTGTGTCTCCATGGTAACCGAAGTGGCAGTGTCGGTGCTTGAAGTCGCCCAGAGGGTGACCTTGCCTTTGACAAGCGCACACAGCTGCATCCATCTCTCTTTCTGTCTCTGTTTCAATCCAACCATTTCTTGAGCCAGATGCCTCTCTGTCAACCCCCACCCCCCCACCACCCATCCACCCCCCCCTCCTCCCCCCCTTTACCCGAGCCACCAGACAGGAAAGGAGTTGGCACCCACACACGCTTCTTAAAAAAAACAACCAAAGTCGTTCTCCCTCCACCGCCTCCTGCTCAAAGACAAACTCGACTTTGTGTCGTAACGAGATACAAAAGGACATCCAACTGTCAGGAGCTGTTACTGGGATCTAAAGCAGGAGGAGCATGTCCCGCCTTTGTCCTTCTCTAACTGGGGGGTGATGGTGTCGGGGACTTCTGATTGGAGCATGTCGCTCTCACTGGCTATGATGTGTTTCACCAGGCAGTTAGCTGCTTCGTCGATGTTGATGTTTTCCTAAAAAAGAGAGGAGAAAGTGAACGAATGCATGGAAGAGAGAGTATGAAATGGTGGGGAGGGTAAAAAGAAGAAGAGGGATAAACTGATTAATGCATACAACGAGCCAATGGCAGCTAAGTTAGCTGCAGTATAGCAGTAACTCTGGTGAGATACTGCCCCCTGTTGAATTCAACAGGTGGCCAGTTCGGACATATTGCACCTTTAAGATATCTGACAATTAACAAATAATGTTGATAAATGTAATTCGACTAATAAGCTTGAATTTCCAAAATAGTTCATTATTTCTAAAGTGTGTCGACATGTAAAATATCAAAACTTAATCCCCATTTTGGATACCTTCTGAACACTCTTACAGCAGCAAAAAAGACTAAATTTAAATGAACATATTACGCAAACACTCACATCAGCAATGTGATTATTTGGACAATCAATTATGGACAATGACATTTTTGGTGCCAGCTGGGTAGCTTTGATACAGTATTAACAATAGTGAATGAAAGCTCAGTGAGCAAAGTACAGTGTGATAGAAATAAATGCTCAGTCTAATCGATTCTCTTTGTGTTTTGAATCATTTCCAAACATATTTATTTTTGCACCACTGCACTTCATCTTTCCTGTCATTTGCATTTCTACGAGGCCATTGTCGAGGGATATTTGAGGACATTAGGCCTTAATTGAATAGAGACAGGAACCAGAGGGATGACATGCAACAAAGATCCGGAACCACGTGTGCCTACACGATGCCAGTCTTACACAACTTGCCCATGAGGCTGCCCATTTATGAGATGATTACAGCCAACATAACAGGGCTGAGAGATAATCCTGAGATCCTTGTCCTGCCTGATTCACAAAACCTATTCTGCCCGTCAAAATAAAACACAAATTAACTCCTCGACAGCACCCACACGGAGGATTTAGAGTGACTTGGACCAGAGCTGAAAGCTGAGCAGACTAGAGAAACGGTCCACTGGTAAGGTTCACATGAGGAGAGGACCAGCAGCCAGTGTGGATGAGATACACACACATGCACAATGCACTGTGCTAACATGTGAAGCGTGGTGCAGTAGCAGTAGACATACTGAATATTCATTAGATGTAGCAGCGTGCTGCTCAGTAGGATGTGACACTGTGCCGTCTACAGAGCCTTTAACTTCTCACGCACACACAAACTCCTCCGTCTGTCAAGTCGTGATCTATTATACTTAGTGGGAAGATGCTGAACTTAAGATTCTTCCAAACAAACGCTCGTCTCTGTCAGACTCACTTTGTTCCCCGTACACATGGAGCGTACCCAGGTTATATTACAATCACTCAGCTTTTTGTACAAATGGCACATCAGCGTGACATCACATAATATTCACCATCTAGGGCTGTTTAGATTTATTGTGACAAATAAATCGGTAGTTTCGGTACGAAATGGTTGAGCATCTGCTGCTGAAAAACATTTCCACAGGTTTTTATGAAAACAAACACAAAACAAAGAGCTCTATAGGCTTCACTGGTTTACTGCCATGATTTCAACAGCTTTGATCCTCAAGTTCATCTCCGTTTATCTTCTTATTTCACTGCAACAATCAATGTTGGTCAGTACTATTTCCAGATCTGGCAATGTGAACCTCCACTCCCCGTTTATTTCTCTGCTTTCTCTATTTTTCTCTATTTAGATGAATATTTCACTGAAGTTTGGTGCAAAGGTACAAGTCAATAGTTTGTCTCCCCATTGCTTTTTATCAGCATGATTTGTTAAAAATAGTGTAAATGAGAACACTGTGCTCTCCATCAGCACCTGCAGCTGAAACTGGCTGCTGCCGATTCTTTTCTGAAACTTTGACAATATTCTAACCCAGGACCGGATATACATATGCTATAAACAACAGTCATCAACATGATGATGCATCTACTGTATATCTGATATTGGCATTTTGTTATTTATGCAGTCTTTTTTCTGTAACCCTGTGACATTGCCTAATATCGCTTTTATCAATGGCTGTTGTTTCATCTGAGCCCCTTAAGTCCCCATCACTTTTCATTATAAAGCTTGTTCCATACAGTATATGGATGCGTTAGCTGTGTGAGTGTGTGAGTGCATGTGTGTGTGTGTCTGCATGCGTATGTGCACATCACAGTCTATTTTTTCCCTCGACATCCAGCTGTGAGATTCCTGCTGTCCGTTAGCTGCTATAATCAGGGCTTGTGCGTAGGTGGGTGAATCCTCAACTCGCATCACTGTCAGAATTTACTCACCAAGTTATTTCACCCCAGTCAGTGAGTCTTGAATTATACTGTCCTTAATCAACATTTTTAAGCGTTTTTATAAAAGTTTCATGTTTTCTCAGTGTTTTTTTTCTGTTTATCTGTCCAATCCAGGCTGTGAAGGTTAACTTAGATGGACTGTAATGCCCATAAACAGACAGCTTGCAAACATAAATAAAAAGTGCCAATTACTTTTGTACATCTTCAGTAATTTAGATACAGAGATAGATCACATACCACTTGAAGGTTAATTTATGCAGCCATGAACCCCTGTCATTTTTGTAGCAGAGGTAGTAAGTGAGCTGAGCTTGACGTCTGTGTAAAAAGAGAGAGCCAGCGAGGCGGCAGAATGAGAGAGAGGTGGGACATTTTTGACAATTTGTTAGGCGTGCAACACACAATATGAAGATTTTACATACAGCTAGCAGCTAACTCAAAGAAGAAGAACAACTGCAAATTGAGGTGAGGAAGCCGGGAGTTCCCTACAGAGGACAAGATGAACCATTAAATTATGGTTAATTTGTCCTCATGTATGTATAATGTCACACAGTAAATGCTGATGCTGTTTGTTTTTACACGGCATGTCTCCTTTGCTTCTGGAACTGTGGCACGCTATCCAAAATAACACACTTGGGCAGCATTATGCTTAAAAGCAAAAGCAAGCATGAAGAAGGGTCATTATTGCATCAGTGTTGCACCATCTCTGTGTAAAAGGAGCTACAGAAGTGCTGGTATTTTTCTCTGCCACTGGACAACATCAGGCTGGCCGTTTCCCCCTGTTTCCAGTTTTTATGCCAAGCAAAGCCATCCATCTTTTCAGACTGATATTAACAAATACATGAGAGTGGCATCCATCTTCTGGCCAGGAAAGCGAGTTTGTGAGGAAGAGTTATTTCCCTAAACGTTAAAAGTATTCCTTTAAAATCTGTGTCAGTCAGTTAAAAACAGTGGATTTATATCATCTGCGAACTTTCTCGGACATCCTGTCTGGATGAACGAGCACCTGATGCGAGCGCAGCTGACCTGAAATTTTCCACCAGAACGCTTTCTGACTGAGGTTTCATTCATATGCTGATACTGAGCAGACTGAGAGTCTGGGAAAACTCAGCACTTTTAAAGAATTTCTTCACTTCCTGAATGCCTCAACAGTGGCCTCTCCACTGGGTAATCAGGTGCCGGGTCTGACACAGTCGAGCTGATGGGGAGTCAGCTGCTGCTCAAGGATATTTGAACTGGAGGACACACCTGCAGACACCTCAGAGCTCCAGTTGAAGGCTACTCTTTGTGTGTGTGTGTGTGTGTGTGTGTGTGTGTGTGTGTGTGTGTGTGTGTGTGTGTGTGTGTGTGTGTGTGTGTGTGTGTGTCTTCTTTCTCACCTTAGCAGACGTCTCGTACCATCCCACGAAGCCGTTCTCCTGGCAGAACTGCTCCATCTTTATTCCATTATTGGTCAGTACGTCACGGCCCTGGTCACATTTATTAGCCAAAAGCACAGTGGCTACATGTTTCCCATTGGCAAGTGTCAGTTTGGAATCCAAGTCCTCCTTCCATTTGGTGACGGCCTCAAAGGAGGCGGGCCTTGTGACATCGAACACGATGAACGCGCCCATGGCCTCGCGGTAGTACACCCGGGTCATGTTGCCAAACCTCTCCTGACCTGGAGGACAGATAAGAACAAGAACACAGATGTATACACACAGAAAAAAAATATGATTTAGGGTGCAAAAACTCGTGTCAAAAGAAATGTATCTTTCCATTTTGTACCCCTTGCTGGCAGCGAAAAAGCTGCGAGTGATGCAGTCTCACTTCAGCAGCAAACACATGGACGCTTGAGTCTGAGTCATCCGATTTAGTCATTTCATCACACTCGTGTCTCATACGTGTAACCATGCAAGTATTCCCAACATACCCCTACACCCACTCTCTCAAACACATGCATGATTTTACCATTAAAAGATGTAGACACGAATAGAAGCAGGAAGGAGGGAGGGGAGGGGTGTCTCTGCTGTGTGTGCCTGCCTGTGAAGTTGCCTGTAAAAAATTCCTGAGGGTGAAATTAATTCGGTAAGCCCTGTTGGAATGTTGTATCCACACTGATTTTCCCATCCGTAACTCCAGCTAGAGCCCCATCAGTAGCACCCTGTCAATCAGCTCGCGGGCAAGACATTTTCACACTGTGGGCTAACCAAATAAACTACAATGGTCCATCAAAAAAATCAGAGGAGAGGAGCTAAGGTGTTGAGGCTCAGAGGAACATTTTCTGTTCTCCTGCACAGGTGCATCAGAGCACAAGGTCAGCTGCAGAACAGCTGGGGGGAACGGCTGGTTCAAGGACATACAGTATCAGAAGGGCCGAAGTACTTTAGGACAGTATTAATGTACACCACCATGTTTCTAACTTCCTGTGTGAGCCAACACACCAGAGAGATCTAGGAGATCATACAACCTTTACACCGATATTTGGGTGTATACGCAGGATTTTTAAATGCAAGCAAAGCTGCTCATAACCGGCAGCTAACTCCTTTCACACTGCCAGTCGATTTCTGTGTTTTTCCCCGTGTGTCCTGTTTCTACTCACAAACATGCCTGAGAACAGGGAACAGTAAAGCAGCGTATGATACACCTCATCAGACTACATCCAGAAGACATTAAACAGAAGTTGCAGAGGAGTGAGACATCTCGCTTCTTTCTGATCTCTGATGAGCTGCACATGCTCAGTACTGATCAGGGGACTGACCAGGCTCAGACCACGTGGAGGCCACAAACAACTATTACTTTTTTATCATCTTTAACTTCCATCTCTCTTTCAAACTCAGGGCCGACTGAATGTTGCTGCCTGACGGAGATGAAAGACTAAATATTAACAAGCCAACAGATGGACAGGATAGAGATTTAGATATAGAATGACACTAATTGATAAAAAAAAGTAGGTATTTCAGGGCATTTAAGGCAGGGAGTATCATGTTAATGTGGATGAGACCTGCAAATAATTCAGCAGTGATAAAAAGTCGAGTAGATTCCCAAAACATCTGGAGTTACTCCGTCTCAAACCCAGTCTGCAGCCTCAGACTTCAACAGCTCAACATGTCTATACATCTATGTGATTTGAAAAGGTTGAAGAGTTGAAAAACGGCTCAAATAAGCCTTCAAACCAACTCGCATCTTCTTCCTGATTTGCCTGTGCAGCCAGCCCTGTCACCCTGTCAGCCCAGGCTGTAGAAAAATGGCATCCAAAAATAGAACGGTTGAAGTTATTACTCGTCTTGGGAAATGCACTGAGACAACAAGTGATTTGTCACATCCGTGGCATGAGAAAAACTCCATCATCAAATCCCCAAACAAACCCACAGCAAGGCAGGAAGACATGTTCTGGTTGTGACTTACATAAACAGGATGCTAACATAATTACTTTAATCATCTTCAAGTGTCCTTTCTACGATCCGCGGACTCCAAAGGATGTTGAACCAAGAGGTTTCCCACCTAAAGGCTCGCAGGGAGCACATACAGCACGGACCTATAGCATGTTTCTCTGAGGGAGACGCATTCTCAGTCCACAATAAAAGCCTTCTGTACACAAGAGGCTCGGGCCTCAAATCTCACTCACATGAGTTTGAGACACATGACTGCTTGCGCCTACTGGAGAGGGCGCACAGGAGGGGAGAGAGCAGCGGGTCAGAGGATTCTTCTGGTAAACCTCAGCCGACACTCATGTGAGATGAGACTGCTGTAGCCTTCAGGTCTGTTATCTCACCCAAGAGCCGCTCAGTCACAAGCCTTTATTATTTCTCAGTTCTGTGTTCGCTGAAGACAACCAAGGACACATGTTTTCATCTTATAATCAAGACTGTTCCACCCTCTAAATAGTCAAATCTGAGTCCCCTTAAATACAAATGGGACAAAACACAAATGCTTAAAAATAAAAGATGCCACACAGAATAGGCGACTGACCACTAAGTTGTCTATTAAATTTTGAATTAATGGATTTTGGTGTGTGAAATTGAATTACTAGTTTAGTAGAGAAATGTGATCACACCATAACAATGACTTAATCAAAGCTCTAATTAGGCGGAAAAACAAACCATTACAGGGCTGGACAATCCAGCTGATAGTCAGGGCGGTTCATACTGATGACTGCAGAGTGATAATGATGGCTGACTGTTGCCATGGTGCTCCCTGGATTCATGATGCTGTTGCATAAAGTCAAGTGACGCTCAAGATGATAAAGAAAGGCTTACGTCTAAATGTTAACACCGATCTGTCTTTTAAAAATGATAAAAGACAGCTGGGTGCCCCCACTGCACTGCACCAAACAGGTTCTGTTTATGAAGGGTTAAAGGTCACAGTCACAGACTCGACTTCACATATATAATCAGAGGCATGTGCGGTCTTGTCACCTGGGAAAGGAATGTGTCTCGTGACTTTTACGGTTTTGTGTGCGTGAATGTAAATAACGAGAAACTTGTAATTGTTGAAATGCGTTGCCAAGTGATTTGAAGTGAGCGATTGACGCAGGTCAGATGGTGCCCATGAGGAACATTAACCCTGGATAACCCAAAATCATGGGCTATGATGGCTATCAAGGGTCTAATGCACAAAATATGTCTTTTTCATCTTTAACATCTGTCTGAATGACAGATGTTGGAGAAAAGAGGCTAAATAAGCTCTGGCTTTAAACAACTTGTTGCCTCTCCTGAAGGGAAAAAAGTCTTTAGTTTCCAACTGAGCAGCCGACATGACAAATGTTTTCATTTTGTATTCAGATTTGTCTCTGACCTAAAACAACATGCATTAAGGATGACTGAAAATTGACTTTATAATGACCCGCTCATTGTGTGAAGCACACATTCACTCATGAGTCATTACAAACATAATTTCCTCCAGGACCACAGCTTTCCATTAACATTAATGAAATTTACAGATGTAGCCTTGAGCTAATGCAATCTAACAGATTATTTTTAATAGACTGGGACAGTTTATTTAATTGTCTCACAAAGCGTTTTCCATTTTTTCGGCTTGATCTTTGAAAAACAAAATAATGATTATCTAACGACTTTTTTTTTTTTGTAACCAACAGACTGAACTAAATTGCATCTATTTTTGACCAATCACACTCCTTACTTCTTACCTTCAGTTATCAAATCTTTTTTATTCCTTTAAATTTAACAAATCGTCTGTGGCTCACGTAAAACAAAAAAAATATGTGTAAACTTTGAGTCAAAGTCACAGAAACCGCCCTGTGTGGGAACTCATCTCATGTGCGCCGTGCGTAAAAGTTGGACTGTACCTGCGATGTCCCACAGCTGCAGACGCACCGTCTCCTGGTCCCAGTTGAGGACTTTAAGTGCGAAGTCCACCCCGATGGTGGCACGGTAGTTGGGGCTGAAGTTGTGGTGGACATACCGCTTGATGATGCTGGTCTTGCCGACCCCGAGGTCCCCTATCACAAGGATCTTATAGAGATGCTCCTTTTGGTGGTTGTTCTGCATGGCGACCGAGGAGGGCGAGAGCTGAGCATGAATCCACCGTAATGGAGAGGACCGGGGGCATGAAAGGGGAGAAGCACAAGGACAGCGCAGCGGAGAGGACTGAGGAGAGCTGGGAATAATGAGAGAAGGGGAGGTGTGGTCCGCCCTGGCCCACACAGGGAAGTGGAGCGGACACGTCCGGACCTTGTGACTCACTCAGGGGAGCTGCCTGCCTGGGAGTGCCACCGTGAAGCGCTCCAGAGCTCCAAGATGGAGAGAATAATCACTGTTTTGATGAGACAACAGGGGTGGAAGAAGAATTGTTAACGGTTTACATAAAAAACATCTTTAATAAATGTTACATTGATTCAAATTTAGCGGTTATGTCAATGTTAAGAAACGATGACATTTTTATTTAAAGTTGCAAATGTTTATACTTAACAAATGCTTAACGAACACTAAAGTTCACGTAGTTTATCTTTAAACATTATTTGAGAAGCCATTATAAAGTGAAATGAAATTGTTTAATAAATGGTTTATAAAGCATTGCATTGTTTATTAACAGTTAAAGTGAAACTCTCGCCAAAGAGCAACCAAGGCTTTATTTGCGGTTGAATATGAGTCAAACCTTCCTGTAAAAGCATAATTACAACGAAAGAGGCACTTTTAACCCGTTTGTGCCCAGATTTTTTCGGAGTTGTAAGGCACATAATTTTATCAGTTGAGTCCCTCTGAATCATATTATATATTTATTTTCTTCCATTTTGTACTTTGTTTTGAAGAAAATAGCATTATGACTGGCAACAATTGTTGCCAGTAGTCACACAGCTTGTCACTAGGTCAAATGTCACCTAATAATAATATAGAAATAATAATAATAATATAGTAATAACAAAATAATAATATAGTCATAATAAATAATTACAAAAAGGTGGAGGGGGGTGGGGGGTGTAAAACAAAAAAAAATGTAAAACTGTTCATGGATACCAATGGATATTATCATCCCAGGAAGGTAGCTAATGATCATGGTTCAAACCTTGGTTCCCCCTGTATAAAATTAAAAACAACAAACAATTTGAACTGGTTTCTTTATTCATAAATAACCTTTGTATCAGATATACATCTCAGACCTAGTCTGTATGATACAAAAACAATCTCCAACAGGTTAAAACATAACAACAAAAGGTTCCAAACATTGAATTCACACTGCCAATAGAAAAACCGCCAAACAAGCATGGGAACAAGTTGGTAGAAATAAAGTCATATGTTGTTGCTGATTTTGCAAATGAAACAGAACAGAAATAATCATTTCTATGTCACAGAAATGCAATGCATATGAAATAGATAACCTACATATTCTGAAATACCCATATACTCAAAACCTCTAAAAACTGTTTTTCCTTTGAACCTCTAAAAACTGAATCATCAATATTATCCTTTCTACAGCGTCATACCCCATATGTAGAATCTTCTGTAAAAGCAATATCACACTTGAGTTTGTGATGTTGGTCTGGATATCATCACTGTTGCTCTTGTCGACCGAAGAGCGTTAGGGATGACCTCGAGTCAAACATCACAAACTCGATCGTGATATCGCTAAATAACATACAGCCTTGTGTACCTGTAATAGCACCAGCTGTTCACCATGGCACTGCTGAAGCATGGCCACCACCACTTCTTGGACCGGATGTTGACTCGGTAGCAGCTGACAAACTGGTCATGCAGGTCCACTGCTCCCATGTGTGTGTTGTAGTCTTGGATACACTTGGGCTGTCTGACCTTGTCCATGCTCCGCTTCTGTTTATTCCATCTCTTCGCCTCAGTTTCGGTGAACTCCCTCTCCATGTTCGACACCACAGTGACCACGCTGTTGTCATTCCACCTTACAATCAGCTTCTCTCCCTCAACCAGATACTCAGCATCTCCTCTGGGTGTCTTCTTGAAGGTCTGGGGTGCTGTGAAGGGAACGTTATGGAGCTGATTTTGTCGCATCGTGCCACAGCTGCCATAGCCTCTCAGGGTCATCTCATCCACCAGGGACAGGGTTGTGAAGAGGTTGTCATGGTAAAACTTGACTCCAGGTGGCACTTCAGTTTTCTCTGCCAGGCCAAGAACTACACTTGGACCCTGACCAAGTCCAGTTTCCACCAGACTTGTGTGTCTATCCTATAGACACAGGCCTTGAATACTGGTGACTTTATTTAGCTAGGAAGAGCATTCTAAGAGGACTAAAATGAGCCATTGTAGATCCTTTTACAATTTGAAATGAGTAAATTATGAGCAATCCTACAGACAGTGTTTTCCGTTAGTTAGCGACAAGCTATGTGCCCACTGGCAACTTTTGGTGCCACTCACAGAAATAAGCCCATGAACAAAAAAATATTTATCCCAGGTACAATTTTTTGGGGGAGGGTTACCCTAGAGACTTGAATGATTAAATAATTATAAATATGTTTGGGGGGAAAATCATAAGACATTTATGAAAATTACCTCTTACCAGGAGGATTGGCATCCGTCATGTCTTCAGCTGAAAGGAGCAGGAAGCAGATGATGTCATGCGATAGGAAGCACTTGGAAACTATTTTTTTATAAATCAAAACCTTTGTCTAAGTTGTCTACTAGCATATAAGTGGAAAAAGTTGCATTAGTACCTTTGAGATTTTTTATTGTAAGTAGAAAATGACAGTGATACATTTCGCCAACAATTGTTGTCAGTGGGGCAAAAGAGTTACCGTAGTTTCGTTTTTGGGCAAGCTAATTTTCAATGGGGTGTGGGGTCAATAAGGTCGCACTCGGGATCGACACTTTTTGTCTGCCATGATGGTGGCGCACCGGAGATGCAGCTACTAACATGAGTTGTCCAAAAACCTTCTTTTTAGTAAATTCTCTGTATACAAACAATGTTCTCAATGCTCGTGTTCATGTGTAGAGACCCTGGTGATACTAGGAGCAAAGTTTCATGTTGTGTCGAGCCTTCTTAGTGTTTTAAAAATAGCGATTTTGATGCGAGCGTAAAAGTGCCCCTAGCACTCCCATCAAAAATTAGCTTGCCCAAAAACGAGACTACAGTAAATCTTAAAAGTGCCTCTTTTGTCGTAATAATACACAAAGGTTTGACTCATATTCAATCACAAATAAAGCCTTGGTTGCTTTTTGGCGAGAGTTTCACTTTAACTATTAACGACGCCTCCGGAGTGTATATGCTTCATTCGGTGCCATTCATGCATTTAAAATATTTGTATTTATTTGTATTTATTTTATTTTGCCTTTGTATGGCTTTATTGATAGGACAGCTTCAGAGATGACAAGAAGCAGGATGAAAGAGGGGGGTGACACGCAGCAAAGGGCCCCAGGCCAGGGCTCAGTACTTGGGGCCGCTGCGACGAGGACAAAGCCTCAGTACATGGGACGCCCATGAGACTGAGCTAATGGGCACCCAGATGCTATTTGTATACAGTGAATTAATAATATTTTTCGTAATAGTTTGTCAATGGAAACAAGAAATGCAGAACTTTGACCACCCACCTCTGCTCCTTATTGCTTCAATCAAATTAAAAATGCATATGCTATGCAGTGTATTATAAACTTCAAGATTCACCCACTTAAAGTTGAGTGAATTAGCCATTTTGGGCATCATTCCCTCACCACCTTGTACAGTACACCACCTCTAGTCAGGCACATTGTTGTGACAATCTGTGTTTGAGAGAAAACTGCTGATCAGTTCCAACCAAAAGATAAAAAATAAAAAGCCCATGAAGATTGTGTAAGAAGATGGAAAACCATTTTAAACCAAATGAGACTCATCAATTTTGAAACGCTTTTATTCCGTTAAAATCAAAAACAGTGCAAATCTCACAAAACAATGGAAACACTTGCTTACACTGAATGGGAGGCAGAATACAAAAAGGCACAAAGTACAATTACTTGGATCCCTTTATGAATTGATTTTAAGAATCCCTTAAAAAAAATGCTCCACAGGGAAACATGGCAGTCGTGGCCAAGATTTGATGCGAGGACAAAAGATAACACTATTCTCCCTGAGACAAAGAATCAAGGTGACTTGATAGAGCAAACACTAACTCCTCAGTTCCCTTTAAATGTTACAATTAGAAGCCTAACCATAATTAGTCACAGTGTGCACCAATCCATTTTTTGATCCAGAGTTTGTGTCGGCAGTTACAGCTTCAAGAAAATCATTGCAGGCAGCTAATTACTGAAATCAGGACACATTTAAAAACCCTTCAACAACATGTTAGGCCAACAGATGTTTTCTTGTCCCTTTATGCTTTGAACTAATGTAGGATGGTATTTGCCTCATTTTGCTACATCTCCAGTGTTAGGTGATATAAAATTCTCAGCTGGGTGTCACCTCACGTTACAAGTTACTCCCATAAGCCAGGTCTTTCCTGGAGAATCTAAATATTCAGCTTAATGGTTATGTGTGTGATTATGGAGAAAGAAGACAGATGTGAAGAATGGCAGATTTTGGCTTGAAAACAGCTAAGCTACATCATGAAATGAATCTCGAAGTTGCACTCATCAAGACCGCGATTCGTCCTGTCGGCCCTGCGCTCGCAGCCTCTACAGTTTGGGGATGGGCTTGGCTGCGACTGCAATGCTCTCGATGGAACACTCGTCGCTTCCCCGGCGGATTCGGAAGTAGCCATCCTCTCCCCAGGTGGTGCCCCAGCTGTTCTTCACAATCCAGTACTTCTGCCCGGTCATGTGGCAGCGTCCGTACCCCACCAAGAGCACAGCGTGGTTGGTCTCCTCAAAGGGATTATAGTTGTATCCCAGGCTTGTGTGGTGGTAGATGCCCTCTTTGTAGTGCATGAAGTCAGGGTAGACCTGTTGAAAGAAAGGGAACATTTACCTTGTTTTTTTTTTACTTTGTGTCAAATTCAAGTTATACACACGAAGGAGAAAGGGTTGCTGAGTTGTAAAGGAAGTACAGAGAAGCTTTCATAAAGGAAAGAAAGGTTAAATATATGATTCAAATAATGGCATGTTGGTGTTTTGTCTTTCAAAATTATGACAACACAGGTTGTCAACCCTAAACCACACTGACGGAGCAAAAACCCCAAATGCTAAGTGAGCAGATACTGTACATATAGGACGAGCTGTTGTACCTCAAAGGCCACTCCCATGGGTCCATTCTTGACCAGTTCCAACATCATGGCCATCTCACTGCAGCCGCCATAAAACCCACCGATGTAGTAGTACTCTGCTGTGTAAACGCGTCTGCAGTTTTGAGGAACGCCACATGGAGAATCCTTTCCAATGTATGGGAAGCATGACTCGTCCACCAAGCCGAAATCCTGCGCATACTTCCCGATCAGGTAAGGGAACCCACCATCACAACCTTAAAAGGGGAGAGATGAATGTAAAATTCTGGTTTGAATTTAGCTATGATTACCAAGTATGTATGTTTTGTGAGGTTGTCATGACTTTAACACAGGGTGAAATCTCTTATGTGATCAAAGAAAGAATATGAACGAGGCTTAGTGAATACTAATCAGGGCAGTTATGAAACGCTGCACTTTCTAAAAAGCAGTTAGGTTCAAAGTTACGAAAAACCCTTAAGCACCACTTGTTCTGATTAGAGAGGAAGGCAGCCTGGAGTTTTCCACATGCAGCAGCAGAACAATCATCCATGATTATTGTTTCTCACAATATGAATATTCTGCAGAGTACATCATGTACATTTTTAATCTTCTACCTGATAAATATCAGCAATAATAATCACATGTAAAATGAAGTCATATGGTTGGAAAAAAAAGACAGATTTTATTTTAGATTTGTGTGTTCACCTTGAGAATATTCAGAACAGGAGACCACTTGTTGCGGGCTGAGGATGGGAGTGTCACTGTTGTTGGTGAGGATCCGAAGACGAGCCTCCAGCATTCCCATGGTGGCAAAGGAGTAGCAGCTGCCACACGAAGCTGAAACAGGGCGTTAGAGTTTTACACAAGTTATTACCTCAAAAACAAAAAAATATCTGGAGATATCCTACAGATATGAACACAAATGGAACGCCAAAGTACACATTATATATAGTATTTCTTATTTCTGTATTCTTCAGTTTTTATTGTCGTCATTTTTTGTTGCATTTTCCTAAATTATTTTATTTTAGATTTCATAATTCTATTTTTGTTATCGTTTGTTTTTTCTTTATAATAGTGGAAGTCCATTGTAAAAAGGCTTGTGGCTTCGTGACATCCCCTGACACATCTGTTATTATTTCATTATCTGGATTCTATTGCCATTTTACGTGTATGCAAATGACAAGAATACATTTAATTTAATTTCAATTTCAGTTTTTGTTCAACGTTAGAGCTAACTCTGGTCATTTGAGGCTATAATAACTGATGCTGTTGTACTAGAAAGCAAACCTTGAATATTTTGTGGCAAAAATGGAGACAAAGCAACGGAGACAACTTTTATTTTAACAAGGTGCAGCAAGACCACCAATAATGACCCCAAAAGGTACACCTGCACAACTTGATACAACATCCCCGACATTAAATCCTAATTACCTTAGGCATTATAACACCAGCCAGTACAGACGTTGCTGTAATGTTCCTGACTCTGTATAGTCATCCACATGAGTTGTAATGCATAATAATGGAGCGAAGCACAGAGACAGATACACTTATTAAAGCCACTGGTTGCCCTCCATAGTAAGAGACTCCAGCTTCTTAATAAAAAGCTCCGCAGAAACAAACTAGGTCAGAGAGTAGAGGCTGCAGGGATCTGTCGGGTGGTTTAATTGCGGTAATGACTCAAGTCTGGATGACACTGAGAACAGTTTTTATTTGGGTATAAGACCTTAAGTCTCTTAAAGTGAAACTCTTGCCAAAAAGCAACCAAGGCTTTATTTGCGATTGAATACAAGTCAAACCTTCGTGTAAAAGCATAATTACGACGAAAGAAGCACTTTTGAGTTTTACCGTAGTTTCGTTTTTGGGCAAGCTAATTTTCAATGGGGTACAGGGGCACTTGTACACTAGCATCAAAATCGCTATTTTTAAAGCACTAAGAAGGCTCGACACAACATGAAACTTTGTTCATAGTATCACCAGGGTCTCTACACATGAAAACGAGCATTGAGAACATTGTTTGTGTACACAGAGTTTACTAAGAAGAAGGTTTTTTGACAACTCACGTTAGTAGCTGCATCTCCAGCGCACCGCCGTCATGGCAGACAAAAAGTGTTGATCCCCGAGTACGACCTGACAGGCATACTTGAGGAGCGGTCCACCATTACTCTCCTGCCTGTTAGTGCTAGTGCCTCTTTCGTCGTAATTATGCTTTTACACGAAGGTTTGACTCATATTAAATAGCAAATAAAGCCTTGGTTGCTTCTTGGCGAGACTTTCACTTTAATGCTAATAAGGTGCAACAACCATTCATTCAATTTTAAGACCTATGCTCGGTGGAAAGTTTGCTGTCCTGATTTTTTCTAATGATGGAATCAGTTAAAGTCTGTCATGTCTGACCCACAGGAATCTCTCACAGGACTTAAGATGAAGATTTAAGTTGTTACAATGCCAGTTACACCTGCATCTTCCCTTCACGTTTGGCTTCACGTCATGCAAAGTACCAGCAATGTTCCTTTGCAAGACTAACCGGAGCAAATTCTCCTCAATCCTACCAATTTTTGTGAACTGAAATGGACCGTGCAAGTGTCCACCTGACTAGTAAAACTGAAGCAACATAAGCTTCACAGCACTGCACAGTGGCTTAGAGGGCTTCTATTGAGCCACTCCAGCCCGCTTACAGATCCTCAAACCAAGTACTACAGAGGCCCTCTCACACACTCAAAATACTCAGCACGCATAATCTCTCCACTCACACACTAGGCTGTGCAGAAACACAGAAGGAGAACAGAGAGCAGACTCAGGCCTGCCAAGAGGTAGGCAAAGTCACTGGTGAGCCGCTGTCTGCTCTTACAGGCTGGCCACACTGGCTATGTGAGGTGCACACGTGCGTGGCATAATGTGTTACTTTTTTATTTCGACTTCCATGTTAACAAGTGAGAGCAGCCACACTGGCAGCGTGAGTCGCACTTCATGCATGCATGTCAAGAGAGGCTACAGTGAGAGATTCAGAGTCTCACCTATTTTTACCGCGACGTGTGCATTTCTCAGCAAAAATAGACCTGAAAACGACCTGTAGACAGTCATACGAATGTCATACTATGGTCTGTGTGTGTGGAATATGTCACAGCCATGAAGAGAGTACACACACTCCATTTTTCTTTCCCTCCCTTCTTCCCTCTTCCCCCCCCCCCCCTGCTTTCTCACTCTTTCAACGGGGGTAAATGAAAATCATGTCATCAAATTTACTGATAATTCTCAATGGTATACTCCATGTAAACAGACAGGACAGGCAGGAGATGGGCTGCAGCAGCAACAGTTTCTATGGACACATACAAGTGAGCAGCGGCATCTAAGCAACACAGCCACCACACACACAGCCAATGTGTTCAGCCTGATACCGACAGCTGCTCAAGTGTTAAGGTACGGCTCTGTCTGCCTCTGATCTGGTTTTCTGTTTTGTTTATTTTTCATTTTTATTTTTTTTTATAGTAAAATTTGTGTCATCATGTGTGCAAAGGTAAATTACAGTTATCTCCCAATCTGTTTAGAGCTGACTTTTTCCTATGTTAACTCACTAACTTTGCAATTTAACAGTCCAAATCAAAAAGGTTTCTGCAGAACAACGACTGAATGTCACCTTGGTTTCGCACAGGGCTGACAAAGTTAACTCCATTGACGTTTCTCCAATCCCAGCGCTCCGGTAGAGCTGCTGCCATCTTGGCTACCTCGGCTGTCACAGGCATGGGGCGAACACGCCTAAAGTAAAAGAAAAAAAATCACATTTGAATCACAAGGGAAACAGCGGTCAGACATTTTGTGCGAAGGCTTGTCGCACTTACATTCCATTAAAAGTAATGCAGGTAAATACTCACCTGGGGATACGGGAGGCGGGCCCCCCCGCTCGGTTGATCAGCTCCTGCAAAGTGTACATCTCATGCTCTTTGTAGGCCACAGCCTTCCATGATCTCTGGACTGAGTTGATGGAGTCGATGAAGTCCATGTTGTGTTTGTACGGCTCCTGGAGCAACCTGGAGGGCGAGATGTGATGTTATTTGAGTGTGAGTGTGTGAGTGTGTCTGCCCCAGAACCAGAAGAAGGGAGCGTAGAACAACTCCCAACACAATAAAAGTCATTACACAGTGACCACAGCATCCACAACAGCATCAAGTGCAGAACAAATCCTACTGCAATTAGTAAAAGTTCAGCCAAGGGAAGAACAGCAACTCTAATGTTATAAATCAACTCATTGTGAAACAAAAGTGTAAATCATTACCATGGGTGCAAGGTTTCACATTTAATAGTGGGCGACAGATTAAGTATAAACATTTCAGCAACAATTGTGAGCTTTGTGTAAGTGAGGAAAATAAGACATGACAGTCTGAAGTGTGAAGACGCCTGTTCCGATTTGGCAAACTTCAAGAGAAATACCAGTCTTGCCATGCACTCCCCTACTGCTTGTAAGTTGTGTGGAAAAGGTCTCTTTTTTTAAGTCGGACGTTGAGCATTAATGTGCACCAAATGTTGCCTGGCTGTATACTTTCAATTTCTAGTCTCAGCTGGACAGTTGTTCACACTTACTGACCGCAGCTTTAAAAGACGCATCTCAAATTCAACTGATCCATCTTTGAATACTCTGAATAAAAAGAGCTTGGATTTTGTGCATTCTTTTCATTATGCAAAACTTGTTGAATCGATGCTTGAGAGCAGGCTGGGGCCAAGATGAACACAAATAAGTACAATTTGACTGAAAGCACACAGCCTTTATACTTTATGATGTAATAGTACTTCAGATGATAATATGCTAAAACGCAGTCATGACAATCAATGGTATTTGGTGATTAACTCAGACAACACAGTGAATACCAGCAATTAAATCACTGAATCAATATACTAGATCACAAAAAAAAGTATTTTGCTCAAATATGCTTTTATGGTTCAAAATACAAATAGACATGTATCTATTGAACACTTGTAACCAACTTAAAAAAACACTGGCAAAAATCCAACTGGTACAAAAGAGTCCACGAAGGAGCTTTGCGTTGCCAGAAACTGAGTCATGAAGTTGACCCAAATATTCATTTCTCAGTCTGGTATTTTTTTTATCAACCTGTTCAGCAACATTTAAGCTTTTACATTCAGATTCCAGGCCCATTTCCAAGGCTGACCGAGGGTGAGTAACTCAGTTCACTTTAGAGAGGGAACAAGTAGATTGAAGCAGAGAGCTCAATAGTACACTGAAAGCGAGGACCATCAACACGGCACTGTGCTGAGAATCTGACTACAAACAGACGTCTTGCTTGTTTCTTCACTTGGCGATAAGCACTGACATGTACAAACATATCATTATTTACATACCTGCTGCTGAAGGGTGGTTTGAAATCTGTTCGAGGTGGCACTGGTTTCACCCTCTTCCCAACGAAACAGGCCCAGTTGTTTCCCAGGACATCATGGACCCAGCCTGGCAGGGTCTGGTCGCAGTAGCTGGTCACCTTCAGGCCATCCTTACTGTACTGCGAGTGTAGTGAGAGATTCAATTCAGGGCTTGTCATTCAATATCCTACTCATGTAATTTTATATAAATGCACATACTTAAATTAACATCTGACTATTCACAGTACATTATTCAGACAATCATGTCAAGTTATTGGTTTAAGAAGGAAACACTGACATAATATTTATTTATTTATTTATTTATTTTTTCCTAATCACCCAATCTGCTCATACCGCAACATTAATCTAAAACAAGTCCAGATAATGAGGAAGTTCAACTAGACGTAAATAGACCATGGCTTTGGTTTGCAGACAGAAGGATTATGACAGTTCCTCTGACTCAGTGTCATGTGAGTGTGAAAGATTTGGACACATGACTGAAAGATAGACTTTGAGTATAGCTGCTTTAAATAGGAGCAGATTTCCATCATATTTCAGCCCCGCTTTGGTGTACAGAAGATATGCATATTTTCCAGATACTGCCTTGTCAGATGAAGGGAGAGGAAACTGAGTGATGGTGAAACTAAACTTTTAAATGTCAGGGAGCCACAGTGTAACTTCCTTGCCACATCATTTCCAACGAACTTCTGATTGCTTCAAGTGACGACATAAAGTTTGTTATCTGGACTAAGTCAAGGAAGATTAACAGTGTATAACACACGCTCAGTTATATTATAAGAGTGTGATATAATGTAGCCTTCAGCAAGCATTTTTAGCAGAGTGCAGTGAAAATCTGACAAGCCAGGATATGACAGGGTTTTGCAAAATCAAGAGATCACTCAGACAAATTAATTCTGTCTTTTCACCTTGAAGAAGCCGAACCATTTGTATCCATTAATGACCACTTCAAAGCCCTGGTTGTAGATGAGGGTGAAGAAGCCGGTGTTCCCCAGCTCGTCTGTGGCTACAGACAGTTTCTCCAGGGTCACAGTCACTGTGCTCTCTCCTGTAGCTGAGGAGGAACACCACGACACGAGATTAGTGTGCAACTAGTGATTATTTTTTTATTGATTAGCAGATATATTGTGTTAAAATGCAAATTTTCACGGCCCAAAGTGATGTCTCAAATGGCGTTTGAGACAAATCTTTACAGTTAAAAGTGTGCAATATGTAAGAATGGCGTCTTGTCGAACTTATACTCAGATCAAATTGGGGGCGGCATGTCACCACTAACCACTAACTGCTGCTAACTGTCATTAGCTTGTTAACCCAGTTAGCTGTGCATCTAGACTAGGGGCTATTGAGGTTTACACCGCTTGCACAGGAGCTTTGGACCTGTACAGGCCAGGGCTAGCTGGTTAGCATGCTGACTTCAGCAGTTATCTCTGCAGCGCAAAACACAGAGGTCGCAATGTCAAAACTGTTTTTTTCCTCATATCATGCGGATAATTTTAGTTATTTTTTTTAATGTATTCAATTAAAATTCTTACACAGTGCACCTGTAATCAGTTCAATCAATTAATTGACTAATCATTGCAGCTCTACTTACAAAGTGTTTAACTGCAGGGACTGATTCAGCTAGAGTCATCTTTTAGATTAATTTCCTTCAATTTGCTCTCAACAATTAACAACAATTAACCCAAGGCTCCTAAATAATGAGAATGATACTATAATATATAGTGTTGATTTCATGTAGGTGTTGAGAGCCACTGCAGACCTATATCTCATTCCTTGTGTGCTCAAACATACTTTTCACTTCCAAAGTTGACAGATTCTGATTCATGCATGATATAAATGCATGTTTAAGGGTTACATCACACATTAAATGGTAACATTTGAGGTGGCTTAAAGAGGCCACTTAGCTGGCTATAATTAAGCCACATAGTGAACAGCACTAAAAAAAATTTTAAAAAAAGACACTACAGCAACACAAGTATAAATTCAAAACAATAAAAAATATCTATTCAACGCATGTAGCTTCTCATTCAAATCAGCATAAGGCCACAAAAAGAGGAAGTCTTGAGTAAATCACCTGCTCCTAGTCTATGTCTGGAAACCAACAATCTGCAGGCCCAAGCATGTCACGTGATTTCCAAATTATGAAACCGCTAGTGTCATCTATCTGAGCAGTCCCATGATGTGGGGGTAGTCTATAATGTTGTTGTCTTTTACCTTCGGCGGAGCAGTTGACGGTCTTCTCGCGTCCTCCTTTGGACACCTGGAAGACCCATGTCCCCAGCAGGTCCTCATAGGTGCAGTTGGCCGGTGTGTCACCCCAGGACCCCTCAACCCAAAGCAGGAACACACACACCAGCACACCGCTCAGCCTCATCTTCACACACAGCTAGCTCACCTGCCCCCCACACACAGATACAAATGCACCTTAAGAACTACGCAGCCAGCTCTGCGTCCTCTGAGAAAAGCCTAAAAGTTTGACCCTGTGCGTCTCTGGAGCACCTGTCTCACCCCGTGACTTCTCCACTTCTCTCTTGTCCTCTGTCTGCTTTTTATGCACACTGAAACTTTTCTACAAAGAGCTGCGTTTCAACGTCTACGGTCAAGATAGTTCACTGAAGCCCAACAGCACATGCGCATAAGGATAGTCGTCTAGATAACGCTCTAGGCAGTTAAAGCGTCCCGACATGAGCCCGTTTTCAGATATCAGAGCAAATTAAAGAGTAATCTACCATTCTAATTTACGTATATTAATTGAATGACATATGTATGAGCTGTCCGTGGCTAACTGCGACTTTTGCACTCTTCCACTTCGATTCTGTCTACTTTGTTTTAAGCTAACAAGGAACCGGAGACCAGTGTTTATCTCGCCCTCGACTGTCCTTTGTTTGTTGGTGGCTGTTTCGTTTCGGTTTCCTTGTCATGTGACCCGCCAGCTGCGGGCATGCGCAGTAGACCTGAGACAAATACTGAGTGCACTTGGAGCAAAATGAGAAGTTGCAACCTGTATTAAAGAAGCACTATGTAGTTTTGGAGAAGAAATTCAAATGCAGACACTAAATAGCTACACTATCAATGAGGTGATTATACAAACTCAGAAATATACATTTATTTTTCCATGACTAGATAAACAAGCTGTTCTCAGAGGAAAATAAGGCGAAGACCACAGTTTGAAGCTAGAAAAGTGGCAGGGTCTGAAAATTAAATTAATTATTTATATTAATTAAGTAATATCAGTAAAACAGAATGAAATTGTATTGTCCTTTAAGTTTAATCCAGTCTGTTTAATCGGTTTATTTAGTCATGAAAACTAAAACTACATAGTGCACCTTTAATCTTGATGACTAAAAACTGAGATCTATTGCCATTTTTATAGCAGCAAATTTTGTTAGCTTTAATTATATGTTTAGTTGTATTTAGTTGAATAGTCCTATTAGAAAAACTGAACAAAGTAATTTGTGAAATTACATTTATATTTAGCAGACGCTTTTGTCCAAAGCAATTTACAGTAATTCATACATACATTCATACACTGATGAAGGTGGCTGCCAAGCGAGGTGCTGACCAGCACATCAGGAGCAGTTTGGAGCTCAGTATCTTGCCCAAGGACATTTTGACATGCAGACCAGGGGAATCGAACCAGCGACCTGGTTTATGTATTCATTGTAATACTCATATGCATTCTTTAACATTTACACGACGACCTCATCCTGGTAAAAACATGATTTGCCCCTGCTTTTGGTGTTCTTCTCAGGAAAAAAAAGTTTCATGTTGTCCCCTCCAAAGTTGATTTTTAATTTTTACCCCCTGAGAACACAGGTTGTATATTTGTAGTTTCAGTCATAGACTGTAGGTTAGTTTTCACAGCACACATTTTGTCACAACAGAAAAGGCACAGCCAGGTGGAAATAAGAAAGAATTCATTACGACTGCATTCAGTTTAGGTGCCTCAATTCATTACAAAACACCACTGTATGATGATCAAACAGGTTTTAAAGAAATGAAATTTCAACAATTTTATTTTAACCATTCATGTTACTTCATAACCGCGTTACTGCACACACGATCGGCCACAGTATGGTTTGCGATATCTAATCACTGTTTGGTTAAAAAGAATGGCATCAGTAATTTGGTCATGTAACACAGCTGAGACATCAGCATGGTCACTGATGCCTTGTGTGATGAGCCAGAGAGACTAAATGGCATCACATCAGGAGATGGCAGTGATTAGAGCTGCAGCAAATTGCCCTGTACATAGGCTCTCAGAGGTGATCTGAGGCTGAGGTGCCTTTCAGTGCATAAGCCCCAAAAATGACCTTCCCTATTAGTAAACGTTAATATGACAATAAGATCTTGTTGATCTCTTTTCCTTCCTTTGAGTCTAACAATTAGGTCTTATTTATCACTTTGTAATCTTGTTGATAATGTTTCGGCAATCTAATAATCCCTGTGGGGGAATTCTCTTTGTCTCTGGAGGGAGGTCAGAGAGTCAACTTGCCTGTTTGCTCGTGTATTTGTGTGTGTGCATCACTGTAGCCTGATAAGTCTGTAGTTAAAGGGGTTAAAGAGCTTATTTTAGCCAGCGGGCATTTAAGGGAAGTGCTGGAGGCTTTGATCACCATAGTAACTATGACACAGACTGACTCATCTCCTTGACAGACCATAATAAGCACTCATCTGAAGAAGGGACTGAAGAGGTATTAGTCACGCAGTTTCATTAGTGCCATTACAAAGTGTTTGTGTGGAAGTGTGTGCGCATCAGTGTGGGCAGATGTGTACATTACTGCATTTATGTGACAGTGTGTGTATATGAGCACTACTGGGTGTGTGTATATATGTGCCTATGCAATAAAGCAAAATAGAGGAGCAGGGAGCAGAGAGAGAGAGACAGAGACGGAGGGGTGATGTTATGAATGTTAACAGCCTGAGCCCACTGAGCTCCCTCTAAGAGTGACTCAGTGAAACTCGCGTTTCAATCTTGATATTGTTCTCGCTTCCACTGGCAGGAAATTAAAACTCAAGTGACTTTCAGTTCTGCTATATTGGCACCCACAGATTTGTCCTCTCCAGGGGTTCCTCTCTCTCTCCATCACACTCTCTCTTCTTCCCTCATGCCTTTTCGGTTCCTCTCCTCTGCTCTCAGTCAGCTGTCTCCTGTCCGTTGCTTTCCATACTTTAAATTTCTTGTTTATGTTTCCCCACCACAACACAGGCTTGCGGTCTGCTCCATAATCACACTTACAGATATCATGCGACACAGAACCTGTTTCCGAACCCAATGTTAGACTCGAGAGGGGGGGAGGGGGCGATAAAAATGAAAAGGGCATCAGCTGTAAGAAGTCGGACAACCTAGAGGGCACTTTATCAGCTGCAGCCATACCACAGGGGGCATCAAAGAGCGCATTTTCACAGCATTTTATTCTAACGTCCACCAGTGTGCCAACCTGTGTACGTGGCAATTATTTTCTTGATTAATCGATTATACATTTGGACTCTAAAATGTCATAAAAATAATTCTAAAAAACGTCCATCACTATTTCCCAGAGCCAGACGTGACATCTTTTAATGTTTTGTTATGTCCAAAATTGGTCCAAAATCCCCAGATGATACATTTACAGTGATACAACGGTGAGAAAAGTAGCAGATCCTCACATTTGAGAACATGGAACCATTTGCTGGACTATTTGTTCAGGTCAGCCTGGGTGCAGGTACTTGTGTCTCAGTGTGTGTGTGTGTGTGTGTGTGTGTGTGTGTGTGTGTGTGTGTGTGTGTGTTTACAGGTGTACTGGCAGTAAATTAGCTACAGGCCGGCCCCACCTACATAAAAATATAAATGAAAAATATGAACATCTGGGGGGGAATGCTCAGTGTCCGCTACTTGGACAATAAATAACAAATGCCTCTTCTGGGTATGACAAACAAATGCCCCCAGCAAGAAATAAAATGTCAAACTTAAGGTGTATAGGGGCTAGGATTTTATGTGGTTCCCAAATAAACACGGTTTCCACACTACAAATGCTGTGGGAAGCCAAGAAAACCCAATGGGGCCTAAACAGACCAGAGGTTCTGGCTGGGGAGTGAGGTTCTCAATGGGTCAGGGACAGGTTCAGAATGAGGGTTAGAGCCCCCCTGCATGCCATTTCCCCCTCTCTTTAAAAGCCTTTATGAAAAAGGGTTTCACCACACCATGACTGGCTGGGAGGGAACTGCCACAAGCTGCTTCCACTCCTCAACCAGGAGTCAGTCTCTCCACCTGCGCACAGGTGATCTGAACCCCCTGCAATTAGTCATGAGGGATTTTAGAAAATCAGCCCAAAACAAAGAAAAAAAGCAAGTCTCAAACAACTGGACTGCTACATGTGTGTGCAAATATTCAGCATTGCCTTCATCCTTTTTCCAACTCCCTGCACAGTTCCTCGTTCACACAGCTCTGCTGGAGCCTGCATCGTTCGTGTATTTTGTAGCGCTACATTTATGCAAATTTAAACTGTGGATGAATTGCTGAATTTAATATAACTGTAATAATAAAAGTAATTGATGAAAGCGTTTGCTCCGCTCCTCAGTTCCAACCGGCTGAGTCATGTTAAGAGCTGTTAAATACGTGATGAACATCTGTGACTAAATTGCCTTCATTTATATACCGCTGTTTCAAAGCCGTTCGGCGCCTCATGTCGCTTGATTCTAACTGCAGAAAACACTTTTCCCTCAGTGTGTTCATCAGTTTTTTGGTCCTTCTTGATGGGTGCTGCATGATGGTTCGAGCTGAGAGAGTCTAATAAAGCCAATAAAACCCCATTTGAAGCGAACTGATAGAACTGTTCACATCGTGTCTAACAACATCTCTCAGTTGCACTAACACCATTGCCTTCTCTGCCTTTTTCTCTGTTTTGCCACTCACAAGAGACGCGACGGGAGCAGCATTTCATTAAGTCGTTGGAGGTGTGGGTGGAGCCACTCCATCACAGAGTGGGGTTGGTCACTCGGGCCTTGTGGTGTTAACGCTGCATCCTTCACATTTAAATTGAGTCCTCTGGAGTGGCTTCACGGTCAGTTACCTCAGCCATAAGCATTCCACCTACACACCAAAGAAGTGTGCGACGTGGAATGAATGTTTTCACCTTCCTCATACGTCCAGTGCCCACACACAAGTGCTGCGTGTGTACATACGCACAGCTAATGTATACGTCCACGCACACGCATGCACGGCCTGACACTCACTGTTAACCACATGCTGCCATGACACCCCATTGCCCACACAGTCTTTATATAGAGAGCCAGCACAACCATTTACATGAGAGCAAGCGACACCCGACACTGATTGCAGTGAATGTACGTTGTAGGATGCTGAATGAGGATTAGTCACGGTACGACCTGGTTTTGTTTCTTGTCTTTTCTTTTTGAATGCCATGCAATGCCGAGCAGTTACTTATTTGCAGATGTAAGAAGACAAACGCACATTCACTGATTTCCTCACTGGACCAAACACACAGCTCAGTGTAAGGAGGTGCAACGGAGAAGAGATCCCTCTGTCTTCGTGTTTCTTTTAATATCACAGGCGCAATCAGGTTTTTATCCACTTAAAAACATGCCAACCACTTGTTGTGGTTGATTTAAAATCTGCCTAACCGTTTTCCGCTTCCTGCCACTATCAGCAGCCAGTTAATGTTTAATTGCTGAAGGCCCAATTACTTTACTTTGTAACCAACGGCATAGACCTTTACCGAAGAGAGTACAGCTCTCAAACATTGTCCCGCAAAAACTCAAACACTGGAGCTGTTTATTTAAAGCTGACATGCAGAGACATCCATTGTTATCTGTGATCATTACATTGATACATATTCCTCTAGAGAGAAACACACACACGTGAGCATCGCACAGGAAGCAAATATTGATGCAGCCACTGCCGATAAACACATCAATGACCGAGCAGGGCTGATGAATGTGTTTCTGAACATATCACATGTACTTACCGCTGCCTCCATTGTAATATCAAACCAATTCCTACCTGCTAGCCTTATATTTTCTTATCTTCCAAACCAATTTTTGTATTCCTGTTGTTTGCCTATTTACTCTTCATCCTTCCATTTCCTTGAACAGCGGGCCATTTGCAACGATTTTGGAGATTTCATCTTTGACAGAGCTATTTCTGTACTGACATTTGGAGAGGAGGAAAGAGCGGGGCGGTGGGGAGGAGTGACAGAGGCAAACAGAGGCAGGTGACCGGGGCAGACCAGGAGGTGACGAGGAGAGAGAATGAAAGATGGCAGGGTAATTTTATTGTCTTGACCTGCATGCCTTCAGTTAAATGAGCAAAATGTTTTTTGGGGGGCTGATTCATAGCCGAGCTGTGTCACTCTGTCACAGCGGCTGCCATGTCGCTGGGACGCTGGAGGAGACGGAGGAGGAAGCAAATATCACAGGAGCTGTCAAGGTGCTGTCTGGCAGCTTCCACCGACTGGGTTCAACGCGGAGGCCAGAGACTCACAGACTGTTGAGTTTAGTTGTGGTGGGCGATCAAACTGGGAGCTCGTCCAAATACTGGCTGATAGAAATCCAACGTATACTGGGTTCTTTCTCCAGACCTGTACTGCGAGGTCTGATTCATTTCCATTAATTATTTTCTAACTTTTGCATGATGATTGCTGCAACGATTATTTATTCATATGTGATTGACTGCATGGATCCGGTGGATGTGGTACATGGCGTACCATAGCTGAAGCGGGAGTTGGAATTGACAAAGGACTGGTGGCTTCTGGGTCATGGGGCCGAGTATTGATCTGAGTGCTTTGTTCTTTAAAAACAAAAAAAAAACAAAAACAAAGACAAAGCCTCCCTCTGAGGAACTCACTGAACACAAGCCACAAAGAACACACTGTATTTAATGTGGATTGGCTGATTGATGGGATCAGAATCTGCAGAAGTAGTGTCTTATTAGATAAGTAACATTCTTTATCCATTTATTATTAATAACTGCATAATAGTTTATACAACTGTGTTGTTCCTTCAGTCGCTGGAAATTAAAACCAAGCTGCGATGCTTCCTCCACCCAGGACTTTTTATATTCTGAACCTGCATGGACTCTGGCACAGAAGTGAACAGTGTTGTGAAGTTTAAACAACAGTAACATTTACTGTTGTACTGGGATCCATAATTTTCCTACCCGTTCCAGATCAGAGCAGATTCTGTCCCAGTTTACCTGGTTTGACATTTGCTTTACTTTTGGCATTACACATTTCTAATATAACTACAGAGTTACAATTAGGAAATTGTAACCGTACAGCAGATACTGACAGCCCCTTCACTTCCAACCCTCTCAGCTGTAAATGTCATTCTTCCGAATTTTATTTCGATTGTATCACAAATAAGAAAAGGAATCCGAGGTATGCTTACTTCATCTGCACCGTCTTTCATGTTGAATCCCAATTCGAACGCTGTAGTGACCATTCTTAATTACTGATCGACCGATTAGTAGCCTGGTTGATTATCTGGCATTTTTCTAAAAGAAGAATGTGTTATTTTGGCTCTGATGCAGCTACGTACCTGCATTAATGTGTCCATCGCTTTAATGTTGCAGCTGGTGATTTTGGAGCTCATTCTTATTACTTCATCGACAATAATACACCACAACTGTTCATAATAGTTATTTTGTATTTTGTAATAACCAGTAACTAATGTTACCAAATAAACGTAGTGGCATGAATATTTGCCTTCAAGTTGTGTATACAGTGTGCATACAGTAGCGGAAATGTTTGGAATTTTTTATTTGACTGGAAATGTATATATGTATATCGATTACAAGTATCAGCCATCGGTCCTCTTTATTACTAATAGTTCTGTGACTATGCCTGGAAAAAATCATATTGGTCGATTCTTACACTTAATCAATTAATAATAAACAACCATGTATTCACATAATGTGGTTATCTTGTGATGTGCCTGCACATGGTTTGTATTCAAATGCCTGTAAACGTCTTATTAAATAACATCTGGCTGAAAAGAAGGAAACGACGATGTGGTTAATCATAGTTTTTTTTAATAATGGTTTCAATAATGATTCAAAGGTACTTTGAAGTACACTTACACAATGATTCATCAATGGCAAAAATAACAAAACAAAAAGAAACAAAATGCAACCCTCTCTTTATTCATTACCCTTTTTACCCCACACCATGTCCAAACTCTGATCTGACTCCACAGCACTGCTGTATGGTCACACCGGCTGGAGGGCCCCAGAATTGTTTGTTACATCCCGGTGAGAAACAACACAAAGAGAACCATTTCATCCTGACGAGCTGTAAAGTTATAATGAATGCCCAGTGACGTTTGGTTCCATTTTAGGAAGGCTACTCCAGATTGGTCTCGGTGCTCAGTGGGTGACTGCAGTGAGTTGACAGAGTTGCTTCCTGGTATGTGGATGTGTAGCGAGCTAGAGCTGCCTAATGCTCGTCTAACTTTCGGTGCCCACTGATTTTCGTTTTGCACATTTTGGGAAGGCTTGCGGTTCTTCTCAGATTCCATTAATGCATCTGCATTTCCTGTCTTTCATATTTGTTCATCACACTAACAACAAAAGTAAAAAGCAGGGACAGAGAAAGCAGAGCAACATGGTATTGCCTTACGGGATGCACAGAACAACAAAAATAAAGAAAATTAATATTTTTTTTCTTTTATTTGGCAGCTGATGCTCTCAGTTGTTGCGTGGTCCAACTGTATCGCCACCCCTGAAAACATCACCTAAGATAAGAACATATTTATGGATAGGTGTAAATCTTGCCAGATTCAATGTTTTGGGCTGAATTCTGAAAAAGATAAATGAGTGAATTCATTGGCTAGGATAAAAGTGTTTTATTATTGCTGCAAAACAACAGTCAAAATGTGACCGTGAGCATATACTCCTCGTTCTTGTGATAAAAACACTATATTAAAAGAACATGGAGCATCCTGTCAACACTGCCCACTCTTCTTTCTCTTTCCTGTTCCCAATGGCAACAGATCAGCCCAGAGGGGGGTCTTCACAGGCACCGCCGTGGGCCATTTTGGAATGAGTAGATAAAGATCCATTAATTGGTAGATGAGAAGAACTCTGTTTGGCCAAAACGGTCCTTTTGGGAGCCTCTGAAAAGCCTGCGAATGATTGAGGCCCAAGTGTCTGTGACAAACAATGAGGAATCCCTTAGATTTATTTAGAGAGCAAACCTTTCTAAGTAAACCATTTTATCTCATTGTATAATGGTTGAGGCTAGTCTTAAGCCAACTTCTGGGCATAAACATAATTAATGAACCTAAAAATCTGTTGACGACTACAACCCCCAACTCACCTGTCATCAACCCTCCCCCGAACTAAAAAGCCACTTAGAAACATACCGCCTAGAGCCTTATATTCTCACACTGCACATTTCACAAAGCTGAGTGAAAATATTAAGTATTGAAACAAATATCCAAATATAAAACCATCTTCCATGATCACACCAATATAAAGCGTCAAATTACATTCTACAGCTCTGAACACTGAGGTGACAAAAAGCGAAAAACCAACACATCGGAGCTTTAAAAGATGTGTTCGTCAGAAGTTATTCATTCGTGAAACGTGCCTAAGGGTGGATAAACACTACAAGACCTCCTTTATAAAATCATTCATTTAAGTTATCTTTATTTTTACAAAATGTTTAGGAAAAAAATAGATATAATTTTTTTTTCTTGCCACTGAAACTTGAGTAAATTTGATTGCAGTTAAACCAAGTTTGTGTCTTGTTCATCCACCCAAGGTAAGAAAAAAAAATGCAGAAGCACGTGAAATAAATAGACAAGAGAAAGTTGGCACTGAGTGGAGGAGTTTATGTTAGCCACTGGAGTTTGGGGATACGGAGATACTAGTAAACATTTATTGTACATGTCAATTTCCGTTATAATAATGTTCTGCCTGGAGTTAATAAATACTTTAAAATTAAAAAATATATTACATTCTGTACACATTCATCTTACCTTTAATTATGTTTATGGTACCCCTACATCGTTTTTGTTATTATCAAAATGAAGCCCGAACTAGCCGCTCCAACGAGCACGGTTGAATTAATGTTTTGATAGATCTGAGTTGTAAAACTGATTGGAACAAAGCACAACGCCTTAATCTATATGCAGATGAGCTGCTTTTGTTGAGAATAAGTTACATTTGTTTTCCACGTCAGTGTACCCAAAAAAACGCAAACACGTGTAGGCTTGCTTACAAAAATGTCACAACTACCAAAAAGTAATCTTGATTATCTCAAGTGATCAGTAAGAATGTAAACATCACTTCCTCTAGGCAACATTCATCTCCTTATTTAATTCTCTAACACTCTACTGAAAATAGAATCTCATCAGAATTTAAAGCAAGGGGTATCAACAGGAATTTCCTGTGTGTTTGTGTCCACAACAGCAAACCAAACAAGACGGATTATGAGGAATATAAAAAGCACACAACATAACACCATGTTCACTCACTGCCCATCATGCCCTGCCATGATACCTCTGTGTTATATGCTGTGATTTCACAGCTGAATTTGGTTTAATTCTCTAATGAATAGAAACATGGGATGAGTTTGTTTACCTAAATATATTTCACACCACCATCAATACAAGATACTGTAAATTCTGCTCTGTATGTAAAATGATAATGCCCTACAGACACACAAAGACCTGCCCAATACGTTATTCCGCCTTCTCGAATTATCCTGAAGACAAATGAACATAAAAAAAACCTTACTTCTAATCTATGAAATACAGAACCTTATTTCTTATCACCTTACTCCATCTCCTCTACTATCTAACCTACACCAACTACTGTACCTAAAATCATCTTATGAAAACACACATGCTCTTTGCTGTTAGAAAAAGCAACATTCAAATCAGCAGCTTCAGACAAACTTACAAAAATACTGTTGATGATTTTTAAGACATCTAGTCGTCACCCCCAGCCGGGCCATCGGTTTCATTAAACCGGCTGCAGCAAAAGTGGTTTCATCTAACACTCAAAAATCACACAATGCTCTGTACCATGTAGTTTAGAGGGTTAATTATTTCAGGTTTGCAGGTATTGTCTGTAGAACGCCTTTTACCTCAATCTGCGCATTTAGTGTATCAGCTAATTTGTAAATACATGCTTCAGTATTCAAAAGAATGGGCTATTCTCACCAGCAGAGCTGGATGATATTTGCTTTAATATAATAATAATGTATGCTTTACATCCAGGTCTTTCTAAAAAGCATTAATTAATGGTTAATAAGGCCCTTATAAGTCCTTGTAAGATACTAACTTTAGTAAAACTAACAGGTTTATTGTCAGATTAACATACATTTACAAACTCTTATAAGAACAGACTAGAACATTTTAGAGACTTCTTAGGAAAGCTAAAGTACCAATAGTTGAAAACATCCCAACAACATGCTAGCAGCACCGCTATTTGAGCTAACTTAGCTAACAGCAGCTACAGTTAGCAGCAGTTAGCCGTGACTTTGTTTTGAGTATGAATTCAACAGTTGGCCAATACTTACATACTGTACCTCCAATAAAAGTCTTAAAAGTTTCTTATTATTGTTCATAACAGCATTACAAACACATTTATTGAGTTTAACTAAGTTATCTATTATAGTCTTAATGATGATAATAAGCATATTATAAGGACCTGTAAAGGCCTTATTACCTATTTGCTAATGCTTGCTACTTGTTACTTGTAACCTGTAAATACTGGTTTCTAACAATATTTACTTTCAATTTATCACTTTTTTTCTCTATATGACAATCTTTGCTCAACACTCAAATAATTTGTTTCTACAAAACGTTATGAGTCATTTACTCTCAGGGATGGGGATCATTAGGATGTTATCCATACGGCTAATTGCTTTATTTTGATTTACGTGTGATAAAAAAAGAAAAAACAATCAACAGATTCATCATAAATGGATCAACAGGCAGAGGGAGGACTTCATCGCAACCTCGCCATGTACAAGAATTTCAATACCCAGCCTTACACAACACCTCCAAGTGTGGTTTAGGCTAAGAGGTAACTCAAATAAGAATCTGGTGATTTACTAATTTCATTAACACCATTAAAATGGTAACAATTTGTGATATCAACACTCATGAAGGTGTTCAACCTGACACATTATTTATAATAATTATGTAATAGTCGTTGACAGCGGGCTGACAAAACAAAACTTCTTCCAGCCTGCCCTGACAGTGTAAACAACTATATGTCTATACTGTGTTTACACAGTAAACATAGTTCTGTTTTCTGCACCAAAACAAACAAACAGTCAGCCAGGGCAGTGGGAGAGGCCGCTCCATCACACAGCGCTGACAGTCAGATTGATCGAGCCTTAAATGAATGTTTTTAGCGATACTCCTACTGTGGCCCCTTCTTCTGAATCCGTCTCCCTCATCAGTACATCAGCACACCGCCTACAGATGCTGATTTCTGCCTAACTAAATTAAACTTCACCCTGAAACCCGGGCTTGTATGAAATGCCATTATAAATAACATTGAAGAGAAACATGTGAAGCAGCCTCACGATTATATCTGACTCTGAACCAGGGTTAAAGTATCGAGAGACAAGAGGGCGCCCTAGATGGACTGTGAGCTGGTTTTCACTCCAAACAGTATAAAATAAAAAAATGACCTTGTGTTTTTTTCCTCTGATCAGCAGATGAGCATGTCTGGATTAAAAGTATTTTTGAGCGCAGGGATTATCAATCCAATTCTTTAGAGTGCATTTACGAAAATAAGTCGGCCAACAGCTTTTTGGGTAGACATCATCAGGAGATCATCTTCCTGGCTAGCATAAGACATTATGTTTCAGCTAGAATATGAAGGGAAATATCTATAACTGAGATCACCCCAGATTAATGTGAGCAGTAGCTTTTTGTGATCCTCGAGGCAGGGCTCAAAAGTGGAGCGATGTTATTAGTGCTGAAAGCTCAGTTTGTCAAGAAAAATGCTTTTGACAAACTGAGCTTTCTAACCGTTATCCTAACCCCGTCCTGCATCACTACTGTACTGTAGCTCGACTTCTGCGTGTTTGTCATGGAAAATGTCAGAAAACTCACCAGGTATAAAAATCCCCCGACAGATGAGGAGATACAATTCAAATTAAATCATATTTTATCAACACATGAGAGATTAAATTTGATCTCTCAGTGAGTCTGTTGACCTTACAAATCAATGCCTGCATTAACTTTAATATGAGGCCACGATTCTCCAGCATTTTCCTGATGAGCCTGCTGCTACTTACCATTGGTCATGTGTACTATTTAATACAAGAAGATGTAAGTCACAGAACTGAGCCCTTAAAGAGAATAAGATAGCAGCAGATGTAAGCATCGATCCTGCCTTTTTCTGCAGAGGTAGCACTCAACTGTCGAGCCTCACCCAGGGGGGCTGATAACACGCAGCCGAAGTGCTGAAGCAAGCTCCCTTTTACTCTCTCGGCATGTTTGAAACACCATCAGTGACAGCAGCTCTCCTCCTCGACAATAGCGCGGGTTCATTTTGTGACAACAGGTCAGGGCCCGGATTGTTCAAATTAGACGAGTAGATGTAGAGGCAATGGTGCACAGACAGCACTTTGGGACAAGAAACAATTATGACAACAATTATCAGCAACAGTTCTTTCTTCTGGGTACATTTCTATGCCTATCATAATGAAAAGTCTCTGTACAATTATCTCACGAGCTGTGCATTTTTTTTTTTTTGTCCGCTTACCCTAACCCTAACCCGTCTTTTTGCATTGTCTTGTTCTGAGTTGACGAGACATACTGTAGCAACACCAGATCAGGTCTGCATCTTAACTAACCGGCACACTACAAAAATCAGCAAAATACTAAACTATGATTAATGGCACACACATATATTCTCTTTAACTCCTGTAACACTGTAGTTCTATGTCAGTTCCAAAGTGAGAAGATCACACAGCAAAAATCGGGAATCGCATCATCTTTGATACAAGAAATGACATGTACCCTTCTACTTAAAGATTTAGTGAAAATGCAAAGAATTTCAACTTATCTACCCGCCATCTTCCTCGTTAAATTGTCCAGCAGAAATAACAGAATAATGAAAAAAAACAACCATCTAAAACATTGTCGATGATTTAAGAAACCCCTCAGATGTGCACCTTGTATACATATGGATAATATTGCTTTAACACTGGAAAATGTGGAATATTTATATAGAAAATATCCAAAACAATAGAAACAGTTTTACATTTACATTTTTTCTTATTTTTTTTATGAAACCACTTAATTACCCACAGGCTAATAAGCTAGACCCTCCCGAACCCCTTTGGCACAATAATCATATTAATATTCATTATTATTATATTGTTGAATTACAAGACATTTGAATAGGAATGGTCACTCACACATTCAGAGTAGTAACACAGTTTCTGTAGTCTTTAACACATATTGGTACTGTATGATGTTATAACATAGTTCAAAAACATCTCTTTTTTTCTTTTTTTGTTGATATGTAAATAAAAATTACTTTCATCTGAAACAAAACAGAACTGTCTTTGCATGCCCTTAGTATTTACAGAATCACGTTGTCTGAGTTTGTTCTTGCTGGCTACTGTAGAGCAGAAATACTTCACTCACAAGGAGAAATCAGAACAAGGACTGTATCCGCATCAGTCAGCTGTCACGGCAGACGGATGCATATGCTGCAGAAACTATGATGTAATTGCGATGGACAATAGTACAGGCAACATTTTTTGAAGTACTGATTTGTGTCGAGATACCAACAGCTTAATTATCTTTAAGTCGGATGTACAAATCCACGTCTTTGCTGCAGGTAACATTCCTCATACAAAACAATTAAAAATGTTTGACTCTTGTTTTTCACTCTTCTTTTTCTTTCTTATCTCTTCCAGAGTGTGTTCCTCTGTTGAGGGAGCTGATACAAAGCCAAGGCCCCATTTCTCAAATGCATCTTAGTGAATGCAGTCACTGGTACATCAAATTTTATTTTTCAGTCCTACTTTGGGTCAAGTATTCTGTTCAAGTGTTCGTACAAGTAAAAGTTTCTTTTTTAACCGAAAACTGAAGTGGGCAGATTAGATATTTAGGTTTTGCTTTTTCCAATTCACTTCTGTTTACCCATATAAATAGATATTTATAATTGGAATTCATCATGATATTTAAAAATGAAATATTGATATCATGTTCATAATACAACTATGAATATAATGTTTCTTTTTTCTGTTTCTTTCTGTTCTATTATTGTCATATTAGGTGGCATAAATACACCAAAAAATCTGAAAAATTACGAAGAAAACACAGCAACTAACTAGCAAACACAGCATGTGGCTACTACTGCTGCACAACATCATGTCGGAGAGGATAACAGACACTCCATCCACAATGTGAGAAGATATAAGTTATTAGAGTTCATGGGAATTCTTTTGGCCATGATAATCATGTACTGAAAATCTGATACCGTGACAGCTCTCATGCAAGGTAACGTCTCAGTCGGACAAATGAGTCAACTTTTGCAGGAATGCAGTTTTTATGCTTTCATGAGCACTGGGTGACATGACATACCGTCACATCGGCCGAAAGAGTGCACATGCAGACACATTCAGAGGTTCGACAAATTGCTCTGATTGCTTTTTCTATGACCTTGCTTGGGGCCTCCATGCCTGATTTGATTTGAGTCCACATGAATCAAACTCTGGTTCCTAGAAATAACGAGACATACTACTGTGGTTAAATACCTTTTAGAGATATTGTAATAACCAGCTGGATAACATTTTTTTTCCAGAATAGAAAACATGACGTTTGAGATTAATCCAATTAGGCAAGACCTTACTTTAACAAAATTGATTTGATTATTTAGATTAGTTGCTGTCATTAAAAGAGAAGTTCGATACCACTTGTATGTCTGCCTATTCAATATGAATCTCTCGTTGCTCCATCATCTTTTTGTCTGAAAAGACTTGAGACATTAGAACAGGTCTTCACACCTGTGTAAGAGGTGACTCAGGTTGGAGGTGAGGAGGAGGAGGCACTCTCCCAGCTTGAATCTATCAATCTGTGCCCACTAACGTAAGAGATGATTGTGATTCCAATTAATCCCATCCAAAGCACTGTCTCTGATAAAACAGAGTGGCACTTGCGCCCTGCTGACACATTGTAAAGAAAAATGTCATGACTGGGATCCAGCTAAGCCTTACATAATACTCTGTAAAATGTCATACACTAAAGAGGCGCTCTGAGGTCGGATTTCTGCCAATAATCCACTTGAACCAGATGGTATGACTAAGATGTTTGTAGCAAAATGAGGCCTTGTCTTGTCAATCTCTCCTCCTCCCTGTTTCTCGAGTCACAGACAGAGAAATACAAAAGGTTTGGTCCCAACTACTTCAGGAATCGTGTAGAAAATATACATTCAAACTTCTGAAGAAAACAAAACTTGGAAGAGTAGAAAAAATAAGGAAACACTGGCTGGAGAAAAGAAAGCAGCGAGAGAAAGAGGGGACGGAGGAAAAGAAAGCAGTACGGAGGGGACAGATTGGAGGGCTGAATTAATAAAAAGATGCGTTTGTGAGAAAGTTCTTTAGAGTAACATACAGCCGGGTATGTTAACACAATGCACTTTTTGTCAGAAGCATGTTGGATTTTATCACCACAGAAAAATCCATAACCTCCTCATATATTTACATTTTTTTTTCCCTTAAATTGTATTTGTTTGTGTGTGCTCACACCTATGTGTTCGTGTGTTAGTGCGTATGACTAAATGTATATGTGCCCTTGATAGCCTCTCTTTAGTCCGAACAGGCTTTGGGAGTCTTACCTCATCAATACTCTTTGCTGTCATGTTGCCATAAACTCTCATTATCTAAGATACAGCGAAAACATACTCACACACACAAACACACGCACACACACACACACACACACACATTCACAATCTCTAATTAGTTGATAGCCATGTTACCTTAAGGCCACTACCCCAACCTAGCCGACACGTAGCCAGTTACCTTCCAACCACCAACATTCTGCAGTTATAGCAGCCATTTTTGCAGTTCTTCACGCCCAACTTTAAGAAACAGCACTAGGAAAATACAACGTGTGCAAGCTTCTTATACTTGCACCTCACTGCGAACATGTAAACACGAATACAGCAGACCTTCAAAGCTCGGCGTCTTCATCAACCAGCCATCCACGACTCCTTTACTTCAGGTTTTCACTCCACGTAGGGACGAATGGATTTCAGTCTCTCCATCCTCTTCTTTCACCGTTGTT
Source organism: Diplodus puntazzo (assembly GCA_963678695.2). Taxonomy (NCBI): domain Eukaryota; kingdom Metazoa; phylum Chordata; class Actinopteri; order Spariformes; family Sparidae; genus Diplodus; species Diplodus puntazzo. Next base: position 19,150,478 of record OZ023162.1, read on the forward strand.
TTTGAGTGCTCCTCGCTTCTGCGTTTTCTTTACTCAGCCTCACAGTGAGGATGAACTCTGGCTGTAGTTTCTGAGTGTCAGTCTGCTGTACCTAGGCGAAGGGGGAGAGGGCGGAGGATGGGAGGGGACTGGAGGGAGACAAAGACCTGTCTCTGAGATAGGCGAGCCACTACTAGACGCCAGGGAATCGCGGAAAGGCGACGGCGGAGTCAAAGCAATGAGCTCCTCTTCCAACTCTGCCCTCCTCAGAGGGGAGTCGGCGAGGCAGGTGATCAGTCCTCCTCGCATGGGGGAGAGAGAGGGGGAGGTCAGGGGGTGATGAGGCGGCAGTGGGTACGGCGAATGAGGCATGGAGTGAATAGGACAGCCACCCCGGCCCCCCATACTTGACTCGACAGGTGGAAGGGGCTGGACTTCAGCGTAAGTGGTGAGCGTCGGGGGCATCTGGATTTCGCGGGGCAGCAGGTATGGGTCGGCTGGGTCAGGTGAAGGCGGTGTGTGTTTGTGCGTGTTGTGCGAGTGCGTTGGAGAGGGTGTCAGCATCATGCTGTTGAGCTCAGTGATGTTGGCAGTGAAGCGGTTCACAACGCAGCTGATCTGATCCATCAGCGAACTCTGGGGCCGTCCTGGATGGTCGTCCACAGTGACCAAACGGCCGTCACTCCCAACAACAACAGAGCCGCTGCTGGAGGGAGCACAACTGCTGCTACTGCCGCCACTGCAGACACTGCTCGGGTACTTTGGAACGGCAGTCATCTGAGGCTCCTCGACATAACCTGCCCCCAGCCTCTGGCTGACCGTGCTGATTGGCGAAGGTGTCTGTGGCCGATAGGTGATAGAGTAGCGCTCCTCCACTTCAGAGAGATCATACAGGGTCTTGTCTGTGACAGAGTCGGGATGACTAGGCAGGGAGGACATGGAGGGGAGGGAGGGAAGAGGGACATGCGGGGGCAGCCCCCCCCCTCCACAATAACGCTCCTCAGAAGTCTTGGAGAAGGGCTTGATGACGGCAGTCTGATTGTTCTCCTTCTTCTTGATGTGGAAGGACAGCCGCTGCCACAGGTGGCTGCTGCGTGAACCGCTGCGCTCCGTCTGCGCCCAAGACACTGATTTACCGTTGGAGCTGGAGGACAGGAAGAAAGGAACAAGAAAAGAAAGAGGGGGTTGTTTTTAGTTCTCGAAAGGTGGATTCAACACATTTAGCTAATTAGTTTATTATGATTTTTTAATGATTCACCACAATATAATATAGGTACAAATATCTTTATTTCTTTCTTCTCAGTTTATATAAAACAGAGAGAGATTCTTTTGTATGGTTGTGATTTACATGTTTAAGGTTCAGAAAAAAAACATTTATTTTACTTATTTTTCCTGCAGACTCTACTCTCTGGCTGGCAGATGAACATTAGCTGCCCTTTCTTTCAAATGATACATACAGTTGTTTTTTGTTTGATATAATACTTAGTGGATTTGTTTACTCTCTTAATTTTGTATCACATTATGATACATCACATGTAGATGTGATATTCTTACTAGACCAGGTGAAGGCTTTGTTGTTATAAGGAACTTGTAGCTTGCAAAATAATTGTGCTCCGTTCAGTAATTTCTCATGCTGTTTATTATTATTTCATCTTGACAGCAACATCTCCTTGTTTAAGTATGCATTAAATAAGATTTTTCTCCATGATAAAATACTGATGTTGCGAAGACAATTAAACATGTTTTGTGGAGACAATCTAGAGGCACTCATTAGCAGTTAATTAGTATTACAAGCCAAAACAGTGAAACAAAATTACATAAACTGTGCCTGATCCACTCTGCGTTAGCTAAAATGTATTAATCTAGATGAGTCATGTAATTTAATATATACAAACACATTCAAATGGAGCCTTGACTTAAGCAGAGAAAATCAATTGGAGTTCACATGCATTACAATTAATTTCCTACTCTATTTTTCCCCGAAGTATGTTCTTCATTTTTCTTTGTCAGGTTCTCTCTTCCTCTATTTCTTCCTCTATCTTACATTTTTTTTTTTCAGTTTTCTCTGCTTAACATCAGTCGCAGTACTCTGTCCGCCCCCCCTGCCCACTTCTTCCTCTTTTCCTTTTGTCAGGTTAATTAGTGTGATTAATCTATAGTGGAACTCGTGATTAAACCTTATGCCGTCCTGGCTGGGGGTGAAAAGAACTCAAATCATCCTGGAGATGCGCGTATGCACACACATCCAATATGCTGCACACGCTGACCTGCACCTACACATACACAGTGCTGTGATCTATACATTTCATCCCATGGGAAGAGTCTCTTAGAGGCTCTCTATGTTTGGTATCAACTTGCAATCTGAGCGATCCAATCACAAGTGGACGGCTTTAGGCCCGTCATGATGGCATCTCACTTCCCCGCTCTATATGCAAATATATAATATATATATATATATATATAACACTTTTTACAAAGAAACATACATCTTTATGTATTGTTTTTAATGCTGAATTTACAAGAAGTTATCAAGGATTTTAAATTTACTGTAGCTGCTTCACAAAGTTTGTAAAGTTTCTCCACGTGCAACAACTCTTAAAATCATGCAATTTGTAAGGGAGTGCACATCTGTAATAAGAGCTGTCCCCTTGTGATCAGATCACTCAGAACATGTTGTGATATAGGCCTGACCAGCTTCTTATTGAAGGATATGGTATGACAACACCAGACCTACTACTTGCTTACACCCACAGAGAGTTTGTTTGATCTCATCTTACAGAAATCCAGCTCTGGTGTCTGGTGAAGGCATACCATGCACTTTTCAGAAGACAAAACATTTGGTCCAAACATTAGCCAAATATTTATCTTCAGCATTTCTTCTATTTCCTCTCCTGCACTGCTGGTTTCATGTCTGCCTGTTTCTGTTCAGAATACACAATGACAGCATCTCAAAGGAGTCAGCTTCCAGCCCTGCACTGAGGAGATAGACAGCCCTGCCAATTACCACCACCCACAGAGGGAGATAGGACCAAAAAGAGATGGAGAGGGGAAGAGGGGAATAAAAGGAACGAAGATGGAAACACTCCTGACATTTCTCAGAAGAGTGTGATTGAAATCTTGCTTGCCAAGCGGGGTGAGCTGAAGTAACCTGCTGACAAACGAAAAAGTGTTCTCGTCTTTTTTCTCAGCTTTTCATCCTGGCCAAGTGACTGTGCGTCTCTCCCTTTGTTTCCTTTGATCGCTTCCTCGTCACTGTAGATGACTTGTGGATGGCTTAAAGATAAGTGTTAAAGTTTATATGTCTCTCCTTGTCGCACTACCCCATCAGCCTTTTCTTCTCTTTCTCTTCCAGCACTTCTGTTTTTCACCTCTCTGTTGATTCCCTCCACCCTCTCTTCTGTATTCAGGTTCCGCCTTCAAAAATGTCTCCCCACCCTCCCGTCCTCAGTTCAGTCCTCTCTCTCTCTCTCTCTGTCTTTGCCATGTCTCCATTAGGCAATTGTCTGCAGTTCATGTTAGGGTCAGAAGAACAGTCAAGCAGACTCAGGGGAGTTCAGGGAATCAATCTCTCAGAGAACTCACACAAGCACGCAAGCCCAGACACACACACACACACACACACACACACACACACACACACACACACACACACACACACACAGACACACACACACACAGACACACACGCCATAAATAGTCTCAGTGGGGCCATTACAGAAATGGTGCCTTGGACTGTAACTGAGGAATAACCTGGTATTAACCTGGCCAACAAGCCTCTAGTGTAACAGCACACACACACACACACACATACACACACACACAAACACACGTACCTGAGTGTCTCTCCAGTTGAGCCTCTGCGTTTCCACAGGTTTACCAGACTGGAAGAACGGCTGGCAGCTGAGGACGATTTGCCGTCGCCCACATGCATGCGCACCACTGTGCTCGTGGTAAAGGCACTGCGCACGTTACGCTCTGGCTTGGCTAGAATGATGTACACCTGAAATGTAATAAAACATGGAGTCTTTTATTTAAATATAGCAAAATAATTCATAAAAGAAGACCACTCAATTTAATAATGAGCAAAAGTAAAATCTCTGCATCTGATTTTGGAAATAATTTGATGCCGCCTGTTTTTGATGCCGCCTGTTTAGACTCTTTTAATAAATGTTCCTTTTAGACGAGTGATGGAGGCTGTCACCTTTGCAATGTAAAACACAACTCTCAAAAGAGGCAGCTGCTAAATGTTTTTATTGATTCTATAACTGCTGTGGTTTAAGCACAAACGTTCTCCTTGAAACTCCACGGGGATATCGAGCAATTATAAGTTGGACGAGCCATTTCTCTTCAAGGGACTTGGTGAAAAAGTCATTTCAGGTTTCATGCTATTTATTTAAAAACTGAACAGTGAACACTTACGTTCAATTACATGGTGTTTACTAGAAGTGTTGCCGGTGTGTGAATTACCACTCTAATAACAGGTTTGCCGTCAAGCAACAAATATTTCAAGGGGATTTATCGTCACATTTAAGTAGTCACACACCAAACCAAATTGCGATTTATTGCATGCACAACATTTGGAAAGGTGAATGTGAAAAATAAACTTTTACAGTGGTTCTGGGAGGAGGATGTAAATATTCTGCTCTTTTAGGAATAGAAAAGATTGACATAAACATTCAACAAGGCGTCTATACATATGAAAATAAACCCATCATGTTGAGTTATCCCAGATTTTCTACATCAGAACACCTCAGGGTGTATTACTGAGGACATATAAACAGGTACTACTGACAGGATGCATATTAATGCTGTTGCTATGGTTACCTGCCATTTAATATACCATGTGCACTGATTTAGACTGATTATAAAGACATTGTGTTTGAGGTTTCCTAATATACACTATTAATGGACAGCTGAAAACCAATCAAAAGGTTATTGTAACATGTGGAGAAATATACTGTGTGGTTCAGGGAAGTGAATGAGTGGGAAGTAGAAACTGTGGACCTACCTTGGGTACGAACATGCAGCACAAAGCCACAGTGGCACTGAGGCTGACACTGAAGCACATGGTGATAATTTTGTAGTTTGAGCCAAAGTAGATGGGTACAAAGGCCAGCCAGATAATACAGGTGGTGTACATGGTGAAGGCAATGTACTTAGCCTCGTTGAAATTAGCTGGGACGTTGCGGGTCTTCGGAGAGACAAAGAGTTGAAAACAATGAGCAAACATTCATACATTTCTCTGTTGTTCTGTGGATTCTGCCTTAAATTAGGAAAATAAAACAAAGAAAGACAGTGTTGTTAACCTCAGCATAATGTGCAATTAGCTGCAACACATAGTCATAATCATTCACCACTACACTTGAATTAGTTTTCTCTGCTAGCTCTGAGCTCTACAGATAGTGTTCTCAGGCCACCGATAATCAAACACTGACTATAATATGTTTGGTGTGACAGATTTTCATTTACTACAAACTGTAGTTTAATCACGGTCTGACGAGTTTTAGTTACTTTACTAATTAAGATTTCTGCATGCAAAAACATTTGAAAAACAAACACAGAAAATTACTTGGTAACTATTTTGATAATCATTGTGGTATAAATTTCAAATAAGTCCTAGTGACCCTTTAGCACATTGACCGCAACTTGTCCTAAGTAAAGGGTCTGAAAATTCTTCCTTCCATAACTGCAATTTAGACTTATGTAGTATGAGTACATAAGTTCCTACAGAACGCCAATAACCTTTGGCTCCAACAACATGTGTCCTCAGAGCTTTTAAGCACCCATTAACTTTATTTCTGATATTCTTATTTGAATGATATACAACAAAAACAAATACTTCAGCCTTTACCTTGAAGGCATAGAAGGTGCAGCTGAGGATGAGCAGGCAATTGTATCCTAGCGGGGCAACCACGGCCAGGTTGGTGGTGTTGCAAATGAGGTTGACCTGGCGGATGCTGGGGTAGTCATGGATCACCTGTAAAGACATTAAACATGAAATGACAAGGAAACATGATAAAAAGATTGAAGAAGCAGTTGGGGCTAATGAAGGTGATGTGCTGCCTTTAACTTTCCCCATTTACCCTGCCAGTGAGCTACTAGGGATTTGCCCTACTATAAGCCCCTTTTCTTTTTCTTCCATAAAGCTGGGAATGATGATGAAAACAGACGCACTGAAAGAGAATTAACACTGACATTCATTGACCTGCAAACTTCATTTTTTAAAATCTTTTTTTTTTTAATTTTTTTGGCCTTTTATCGGCTTTATTTATAGAACAGCTGGAGATAGACAGGAAACAGGATGGGAGAGAGGGGGAGTGACACGCGGCAAAGGGCGCCCAGGCCGGGAATCGAACCCGGGGCCACCGCAGTGAGGACAAAGCCTCGACCTGCAAACTTCAAATGCCCAATTGTAGGTCTGGCCATTGTGAGAATGTTCACCTACATTGGATTAAAAAAACAAAAATGCATTTGTGCTACTATGTGACTTAAAAACCATTATTGAGGTGACTGAAACAGACTCTTAGAGATTAAACTCTTTCAAAGCAACTCATTCACACACACACACACACACACACACACAGTTTACCTCAGGCGGCTCCATGAGGAAGAGAGCCACGATGATGCTCAGCTGCAGCAGTATGAGGAGGAAGGCGATGATGAGCTGAGCGCAGGCAGACATGAAGCGAGGTTTCTTTGTGCAGATCTTCTTCTTGCTGCCTGCCAGGATCCGAGCGATGCGGTTTGTCTGGGGTCACATTGCAAATGCCATCAGGACGTTTTAACTAACTACATACTGAACATACTGTATGGCAGTTGGGTCATACTGTTTTTCTGTATTTGTGCAGACATATTAGTGAGAAACACTTTGAAAAAATGAAAAATTGGACAAGGGCGTCAGCATCACGTGCGAAAAGCTCAAGGGCATATTTTATGAGTAGACTACTGCAGTTCCCTGCAGTTGTTTATTCTGACCTCCATGTTCCTTCAGCTCTCAGTCCCAAAACACCACATGGAAGGGACACGAGAGACATTTGGCTCCCTCTGATGTTAACCATTAAGCAGTGTTCCCCACAGAATGGGAAATGGGGTGTCAATATTTGACGACCTGAGACTGAGACTAAAAAATCTTCACTTTCTTCGTCAGCAGTATGTTTTATATAGTCAGCCCAAAATGGCGTTTTTGATGAACTGCATCTGGAGGAAGCTTGACGTTAATAACATAGCGCATCAAAACCAACGTGGTGCCAAATAACGCTGAGGCCTACATTAATATAGAAGAGGTTGCATCACAATCTTTTATGGGAGGGATGTTATACAAGAGAACAGGGAAGGGTGAGGGCAGTCCACTGTCCACTAGTTAATCGTTCGTGGATTGCGTCGTTGTCTTTAAGTATACAAGTCAAATACAAGTTAAAAAAAGCAAAAGTGGGTCGTTAATATAACCGGGCAGGCCACTGAAGTCTATGTGGGTGAACCACTGTTAAGGAACAGAAGGGGTTATAATTGCAGTATCAGGGGACTATAATGGCCACTGTTTTTTTCTCTGTTTCTTTCTCATTAGGGCCACAATCTTGCTTCCGCCCACTGATTTATCCCGACTGCTGACGCTCCATCATCTGAAGCTTTTCTGTGGCTATTCCCCACAGATTATCGATGAGCAAAACACATTAGCATAGAACTAATGACTACTGAAGCCTATGCCTCATACTTTTTTTACACAGTCCTTACCTTGGTGACAAGTGCAGAGTAGCTCATAGCAGGCGACAGGCCTATCCCCAGTCGCTGGAGGTAGCAGTGGATGACATGGGGTTTGGCTATGAGGCTGAAGGTGCACAGGTACCCCAGGCAGATCCCTGCCAGAATAATGTAGCACAGCTCCCTACTGGAAGATTTTACTACTGGCGTGTCCCGGAACCTTGGTCACAGACCCAGCCAGAAAAATAATTGTGTGCAGGAACACAAACATGCAAGTGAAGACATACACACACATACACACAGTATATACACAAGAATTAAAACACACACTCATGAAATCAGTAAATAAGCAATGAGTATAATGTTTAAAGTGAGCATGTATAGTGTGTACATCCTTCTAGTCTAACCCTGATACAGACACATATATGTTCTGATACAGATGAGAGTTTTGTTACCTGATGAAGACTGCAGTGACAAAGAAGGTGGCCATTTGACCTAGGCAGGCGAAGACCACAGCAGCAATGGGTTCAGGGTCTCCCCACCGCAGGTACTCCACTGGGATTAAGTCACAGCCTGGGGATATGAATATGTAGACATGTATTTCTTGATCATGATTCAAGGAAATGTGTGTGAATATATAATAAAGAGTATATTGAATAGAGAGTAGATTTGTGATACAACTTTAGATAAGAACTCCATACTATTAATAAACATTTAATTCTATGTTTATCGTTTTTTATGATCTCTCTCTTTCTTTTTGCTTTTGTTGCTCTAGATCCCTTTACATCACACTTTGACCCACATCCAACATAGATTGAGCCACACACATATATGTTGGACCAACAGGTGTCTCAACAATTAACTGACTAACCAGGATTGCCTGAAGCCAAAGCCTGCATCATGTGTAAATAGCTTACCATAGGAAAAATGATGGGTGAGGTTTAGTGTTCAACACATGATTATGAAACAGGTTAATCACGGGCTTCATTGAGTAAAGGGCAGTTAGTGAATGCTTGTGTGTCTCTTTGGATGTGTGCAAAGATTTGTCAAAACTGAATGAATCAGAATCAGAATACCAAACTGAACCCATGGCTTAGCACGTCTCCGTCATTATTCAATGTTGCTCTCCATGTAAGGATTTCACTTTCTTCTCTGTTCTCCACATTTCCTTTCTGATCCCTCCGTCTGCATCTTCATTCCCTTCTTCTCAGTCCCCTGTCATTAAATCTTTGAATCTGTTTCCTGTCACTCTCCTTCCTTTGCAATGCCCAATCCATCACTATGTCCCTCTCGTTTGCCCCAAATATCTCCCACATCATTGTTCATCCTTGTCCAACCCACCTTTCCTCCTAATCCTCTCCCTTCCTTCCCCCTTCAATCTCTGTCTCCCTCCTAGGCAAGGAGAGTGTCATTAATTAAAGGGACAGTTCTAATTACGATCCTTCTTAATTCTTGCTGAAATTATCCGGCTGGCTGGTGCTGACGTACTTTAGCAGCAGGAATGCACAAAGAAACTTTCGGCGCCTGTACATCCTCACTTTAGCCACCCTTTCCTTTTTCATTCATTAGCTGCTTCTCTCTCTCGTAAACACAAACCTGTTCAAACAGCACTGCAATTCACAGCGGGAGAGGAAGAGTCACAACAGTCATTAAAAAAGACTTAAGTAATTTAATGACTTTGTCTTTAACATGGTCAATAAAGTTTATCAAATCAGTGATTTATGTCTAGGGGCATAAACAGCAGCCTAAATGCTGAATGGGAGCCACGGGACAGTAACATACAGACGGAGAATAAGTCAGGCCGTGTGGCTCACTTGAAAGTGCCATTTCCATTAGAACTGGATCAAATCTGTGTAAATCATAACCTACACAGTGTGATGTATTGAACATCATGTACATAGGTGTGTAAAAACAGGAAATAAAACATACATGAATACGTCAAGAAGGAGCATTTTTCCAAAATAACACATCCGGCTCAATTTTCTTAGCAGGTTGTGCTTTTTTACTACTATAGTAAAGCCCCTGTTTACGAGAAATCAGTAGCTATACTGCATAGCAATGAGGGGTGTGGACCATGCACATGTGAAAATAAAAGGTGGGAGCAAACTAAGGAACTTGGTGTGAATTGAGCGCCAAATAATCCCTCCCGTGCACACACATGATGTTGGACCTGAAATCACCAGATCAGTCACAACATCCACGAACACTGGCTACTGCAGCAATTAATATTTAATCAGTTCACTGAACATGCAGGAAATCGTGTAAGGGTTAACCCAATGCCACACTGTTGCATCAAGGGGAGGGGGTACCCTTTGGGGGGTTCAGTCAATATAAAGTTTTGAGGCAAACTCCTTCAAACATGTTCAGACTCAAACTGTGGAACTTTACCGATCAGTGGAGAGGCTCAAATCCCAGAGCTAATCCTCCCTTTTTCTGCTCCTTTCACTCTCCCAGGCTGCTGCTTCTGTCAGAGCCCCCATTCATCTCCGTCTCCATCCCTCTCTCTCTCTGTCTCTCCCACTCTTTCATAATCATTTTTTTCTTTTCTTTTTATGTTTCTAAGTCACTTTTCTCTCGCTCTTCTTCTTTTTCCACTATTGCTGTCTCCCCAATTCTCCTTTTGCTTTCTATTGTTTTCACACTCACTGCACCTCTGTCCCTGCCAGCTGAGACCTTGCTTTATCTCTTCTATTCCCTCTGCCTCTTTATCTCTCCCTCTCTTCATCTCTCACTCTTTCTCTCCCTTTTTTTCTGGCCTGAGGGAAAGAGATCAAAATGTCTGCTGGAGGAACAGGGCAAGCAGTTTGTTTACACCTCATTATTACTGTTGCATACAGCCGCTGGGGGACACGCAGCACTTATTGTTGATGAAATGAGTCACATAAACGTACTGGCACACATGAACAACACAATGTAATACATGGGTGACCCAAAGCACGCTTTTAATTCTTTGTCACCCTCCTTTTTCACTGTCAACTTTCTCTTCTCGTCATTTTCGTACACTGGTTTGCTCCCTGTTTTACTTTAAGGATGCTTCTGTCTGGCAGTGAAGCTCAATCTGAATTTCCTGCAGGTCCTGATTCATGTTTTAATCATTGAGCTTGGTGAGGAGCTAGCAAGCGGTATAATGAGCAGCTGAAAAAATAACAAGGCAATAGCCAACCGCTTCGAACGCAATGGAGCGGAAATAAATTTTCATTGGAACTGAATTGTATTTGCATTGAAAGCTGCTCTTGATGCAGAATAATTAAAACACTGGTGACCATGTTGGTAACAAATTAAAGGGATGAAAGAGGGGGAGGGGAGGGGAGGGAAAGAGGAGAGGAGGATGAAACTAAAAGATCTCTCTCAGCTTCTCTCTCTCTCTAGTGTATCTTGTACAGAAGTTTCTGTCTAAAAGTATGTTGTAATGGCACACTGTATCAATGAAACCTATCTCATTCTACTAAACATCTTTTATCCTATGACCTAATACACACATACTGTAGCTTCATCAAATACTGCTGTTTAATGTCCTCATTCAAGTGTTTCCATTCAACAGTCTTCCTGAAAAGGGAAAATGTATGTGAGATCGCGCCGAAATATTATGAATAAACATGCAGACGCAACAGAGACTAACCTGTGAGGTCATCCGTCGGCCAAGAGCCCAGTTCACAGGCTCGGCAGGTGTACTCGTCGAAAACAAACTCATTTTCTTTACAGGGAGTGCACGTCCAGCAGCAGCTCACCTCACCTTTACGGATCACCTGGAAGGGACCAGATGCACAATGTCTGTGAGTACCTTTAACTTTAGTTGTGCGCCAGGTGCTGTATTATGTGGAGCCTTTCATTCCAGCGATCATAATGAAAATGCCTCATGAATTTAACTGATCTATGAGACATCATAGGTATAATAGAGTCCACAGATGAACATTTTTTTATGAACATGATGCTGGATTTACAACATTGCTTGCAATGACCTTTCTTTACAAATACTTAGTGCAAACCAGATTTTATTTACTTCTTTATGTGTTTTATGTCTCAAATACCTCCTGAATCCGGACATTTATCTGTATCCGTCATCTTACCTTAATCTGTCCTTTGTCGCAGGGTTCACTGCAGACTGACTTGATGATGGATTCTTTGTTGGGCCAGATTTCATCATCATCTATCTTCAAGCCACTGTTGTCCCAACTGCCAACATTAATGTAGTCATAGTAGTCCTTGCCCATCTTTTTGAAGTTCATTATTTCATACCTGTGGATAAAAAGAACACATACAGTACACATTCAACACATTAACGTACACATAGTGGGGTCACATGGTGATGCTATCTGGAAGGCCATACTAAAAAGAAATCCATGTCAGCTCTGTTCAGTTACACCTGTGTACCTGCCAGGTGAGTCTCCATTCGCGTCGAATAATATGCCCTCTCCCGACACGCCCGTGAAGTTGGTTTTCATCAGGAAGTCCAGCAGTGTAGCACCATCTATAGGTCGCATGGCATCACACAGGCCCTTGAAATACACAAACAGTCATGTTACATCCAACAAATATGATCCTCCATGCTGATACAAATTCAAAGAACTGGATACAATGGCATCAACACTGGTTAAATTCAGTTTGAGAACAGTGATATATATCCAGACATAAAAACTGTAATTAAAACGGACAACTCGACCTAAAATCAATAATCCATATTTTTCCTCTGACCTTTTCCATCTGGAAGTTTTGGAGATATCAGCCAAAGTGATGTCTGCCTTCTCAAGAATGTAATGTAGTGAGATGGGCTTGTGGTGCTCAAAAGGGCAAAAAATACATTTGAAAAACTCGAAAGAAATGTCTCTTACTTAATAATAATCCATGGACGAAGTTGTGAGCAGTTTCATGTAGGAACTATTTTCTTTCTATCTCTATCTATGTCCCCATGCAGAAGGAAGCATGCATCTACTTATCAACAAGAGGCTTCCTCAGCTAAACTTTAACATTAGCCTGCTTAGTTAGCTACCCTGGAAAAAGACATTGCTGTTGAGTTTTTCAAATGTATTTTTGGGGACTTTGAGTTGGTTATATGAGGGAGAAGGATGAGATCTCTATGGCCGATATCTCCAAAGCACTACAACTCACAATCATAGAGTGGCTAAAACAATCTAGATGGATAAACAGCAATACAGGTGAGAGGAAATTATGTATTTTTAATTTTGGAGGGAACTCTCAGAGGGGTGTAGCAGGTGTTATTTTTCTATCCCATGACTATATCAATAGGCCATCACTCCAACAGTAGATGGTTGAAGTTGAATGACCTCATAGCACAATGATGAAATCTAAAGTGATTACCACAAAGTTACAACTTATATGAGACAAAATTGTTAAACGTTAAGCAGCAATTATGTATTGTCTTCTGTATTTTCTCTCTTAGCTAAATTTGGTTCACTTTTCTACATTTCTATCTGAATCCTTAGATTCGCACTTAATTAATAAATCATATTTGTTTAGCATAGGCAATCATCCAAGTTCCCATCTTGCACTATATGTAGTCTGATGTTAAGTCAAAAATGGCCACCATGTGATCCAAATCCAGAGTAACATGGCAGCAATACCCAGCTGGTACCTTCTTTTTGTCCCACCATTCCCACTTTCCACTCCCCTAATGTCCCTTTTTTTTCTCCTTGGTTTGTCCTACTATATCACTCCATTAATCCATCAGAGCAGTACCTACCTGATAGCCTGGGCAGAGTGCCCGTTGCATGTTATGCAGGCCATATGCCATCGAGTAGATGGCATTAATGACAAATCCCATTTTGGTGTCCTGTGCATACTGCTGCCGAAGTGACTCCCGCTCTGCAGAGGTGTGGGGAAGAGCCAGGGGGGAGGGGACGGAAAGAGAAAAGCAGGTATATCAGAGAAACTCTTAATTTCCCCTCTAGTTTAATGAAACACAGCCTGCTTTTTGTACCTGACATCAAAGACCTCTCTCTTTCCTCTCATTTCTTCTCAACTTCCCACCTCCACATCTCCTTTCTTTCTGCCTCTTTCTGTGTCCTGTTCATTTTTATTTCATGTCCCATTTCATTAGAATACATGAGACATGACTCCCTTTGATGCAGCTCTCGCACACTATTTTGCGTATGAATGGAGAGAATGAAACAGAGAGAGAAAGATGGAGGGAGACAGATACAAAGAAATAATGACAGGGTGCACCCACAGCCACGAGGGATATCTCCAGATGAACCGGAAAGCTGTGTGTGTGTGTCCATATGGTTTGTGCGTGTGGGTGTGTGCTGTGTGTTCAGCCAGTATGTTTTGTGAGTGTATGTTATTTGCATTAATAGGGGCCATTATGAAATGCTTGTCAATAAAAATGCAGATTGCTGCTGGAGCCTGTTGTGTTGACCCAAAACAATGCAGTCTCTCTCTCTCTATGTACTCCAGATGGTTTTGTCCAATCAGACACACAGTACAGCTGTAGAATTATGTGCTCTCTATGTCCATAAACCTGCCATGATTATTTTCATGATCAAATAATCTGCTAATCAATTCCTACATAATATTCTGTTTTGGCTGCCCTTGTGTGTGTATTTGTGTCTGCACTCACTGCCGCAGGTGCGGTTGTGTTTGCTGCTCTCCTGTGCGTGGCCTTTAAGACGACAGTGGAAACGATGCTGCCAGAACTCCGGAAACCAGGGGTTCCTGTGGTTGTTTTCAGGACGGAGTTTAAGGTAGTACTCATCAAACCACTTCACATCAGCCGACTGGAGCTTGATAGTAATACCACCGGCAGCTTCCCTGACATAGCCATCTGTTACATCATATCGGTCAGCCCATCCATCACTGAAAAACAAGGAAAGACAAGCAGTTTAGCAACCTCCAAGAACAGAGTTGGGATAACCATCAAAATATGTATTATTTGAATTCTATGATTTTCGCTGGACAATGACCCTGGTGCAACATAACATGAGATAGTCAGCAACTGATCAAGCAATTAACAGCTGGCTAACTCAACATGCCCTTAGTTTGGACATGTTGCATTCTCAAAACACAGAGAGACAGGACAGCAACTTGTGTCAGCATCGTGACATATACAAATTCTGGTATCAGAATTGGGTGGGAACTAAAAAAAATGTACTTGTGCATCCCTGGTGCAACATAACATGAGATAGTCAGCAACTGAGTAAGCAATTAACAGATGGCTAACTCAACATGCCCTTAGTTTGGACATGTTGCATTCTCAAAACACAGAGAGACAAGACAGCAACTTGTGTCAACGTCGTGACATATACAAATTCTGGTATCAGAATTGGGTGGGAACTAAAAAAAATTTACTTGTGCATCTCTATTCAAGACCCCCATCAACTTATCTGTGAGAATAAACATACTTGCTCCACTTTTTTCTACAGTATTTCCATTGTTTTGTCTGAATATGTGGGGAATCGTGTGATGGTTCCCGAACACTTCAGCTGACAATATTGCACAGACGATTCACTTAGATGGAGATGTTATGTCTTTGATGTCAATGTTTTGGGGGAGGACTGGGGTTGAAACCATGTGGGAAGCATGTGTTTGTAGTTTTTTGACTTACTATCTTAACTAAAAGCTGAAATACCTGGACTGACTCAATCATGTTCTGGACTGCCAAGTACACCTTATCTCGTCTCCATTACCGTTTTCTGAGCGCCTGTTGCTATGAGAGAATCTCTTATATCTTACAGGAACCCTCTCGCAGATGTGCTGCCATGTAAGGCTTTGGATTTTTTAAATGACCAGCTTCTATATGATTTACAGTAATACTAGCAGTTGAAATAATCAACCCAAGTAGTTAAGCATGCACAGTACATGCAAATCATAGTGTGCTGAGGTGCAAAGGTGAATGGGTCAGTTTATAGAGCCCATTAAGAGCGCTGAACTTTCTTCATAGAGATGGGATTACAATAAACAACAATGTTTGTTTGGTTTCTGTGTGTGAACCACACACACACAGAAACCAAACAAACATTGTTGTTTACTGTGCATGCTTAACTACTTGGGTTGATTATTTCAACTGCCAGTATTACTGTAAATCATATAGAAGCTGGTCATTTAAAAAATCCACAGCCTTACATGGCAGCACATCTGCGAGAGGGTTCCTGTAAGATATAAGAGATTTACTACTGTGCTCTTATTTCAGTATTTTGTCAGATTGTTATATTTTGAGTTGTGTTTTGTGTATTCAGTATTCTAAGTGGAATTTGACTTGTATGGCTCAATTTTTTTTTTTGATATTCACCACATCTTTGTAGAGCATGTGGAAAGGGGTGCCCCTCTAATGTAGTAAAAAACTTGTTTGGGCGGAGGTGTCCCTGTAGTCCACATTGGCCTGTGTGTGTGTGTGTGTGTGTGTGTGTGTGTGTGTGTGTGTGTGTGTGTGTGTGTGTGTGTGTGTGTGTGTGTGTGTGTGTGTGCGTGCGTGCAGTGAACAGCTGACATGCCTGTTATTGTATAAAATTAAATGTTTGGGATGAGAGGTGAAGCGCAGGGACACCGATATGTCATCATATCAAATAAACCCTATTTCACACACATACCTGAGCACACGCACACACATACACAAATCACACAGACATTTACTTGGTGGGTGCTCCAGTTCCCGGAGAGGAGGGGAAAAACAGAGAGAATAAGAAACAGAAAGAGCAAGAAGAGAAGCGGGAGAAGGAGAAGCAAAAATAGCAAATGAGGGAGAAACACAGTGAAAGGAGGCACAAACAGAATGATAAGCAGAGAGTCAGAGGACACGTGGGAGGGGAGCTCTTACATCATTATGGGCAATGTCCAAATTTCATCATATCGCTGACAAATAGGCATAAACACTATGCAAAGACACACACACACACCAGCCGGGCGCAGAGATGATCTGGGTCAAATGGAGTATTTTGGCTGCAGCTCAGCAGGCATGCCCTGTCAGACAACAGCAAGACGAATACATACACACACATGGACGGTGTAGACATATCGCTGTGGTTTGCATTTTTGGGGAGCAAAATTTGGGTTTACTGCTCCTCAAGGAAGCACAGATGGCACAGTGAGTGTGTAAGTGAGAGATAAAGAAACGGAGGGAAAGAGAGAGAAGTGGATGCGAATGACAAATCTTCCCTTCTCCTTTTTCAACTACTGCCAACATGGCCTCAAGCAACACAATGATCCTCAGCTCTTCCAGTGGAAAATCTTTCTGTTCTTTCTTTCTTTCCCTCTTTCTTTCCCTCTCTCCTTGTCTCTTTCTGTCTCTCTGAGCCTCCAGAGAACAAAACTCATTTTCTCCTACAGCAGTCCTACAGCCTCAGTCATATTGGAGGGCCAAAGTGTTTGTGCAAGTCTATATGTCTGTCTGTCACCAATTGTGCCACTCTAACTATCCCTCTTTTTCTCTTTCTTCCACTCTGTCATTCTTTTTGTCAGCCGTTGCATCTGAGCTGTGGCCATGAATCATGCTGGAAGCATTTCTAGATGGATATCAATTACATGACAGTCCATGCCTGTAACCATCCAAAGAAATGTGCGTTTGTGTGGATGTATGTTGTCATATTTGTGTGGTGGGTGGGCAGCCGTTCTGTCACCAAGGCTTGTTTGGCTTGTTGTCTTAGCTGAGTCACAAAATGCTACTTTGTTGGACGGAATGATGTAGAATCATGCTGTACAGCAAAAAAAAGTTTAATGATTTGTTTTGGTTATAAAGACATGAAATATGTTACAGAAAAAATAGCTGATGAATAACTCAAACTGAAAGAGGCCACAGGATCATTGTATATTTATTTTGTAACACTTGACAATAAGAAGAATAAAAATGTAAGCAGATACTAATGAGCGATTAAGATATGAATGACTTGATAACTAATGAATCGTGAATGTGTAATCCCTGAATAACTGTCATTCAAAGACTATACAGTAGATAATGATGAGTTACGAGAAAACAGACGGGGAGATACTATATTAATGAATCATTAGGTAATGATTACTTCATATATATCTGTGAGTCAACATGCTGACTTTCTTCATGAGTTGTTCCTGAACACAAAGTTGTGACAACTCATGGATTACTAAATCATTAGTTACACACTGTTTTTTGAAATAACATTACATTTTCATATATTCCTCATATCATTATTTAGGAAGGTGCAATAATAACCAAGTTGTTCCTGATTCATTCCGTAGTCACTCCTCAGTAACTACTCATATTTCTGTGTACCTAATTGTAAAGCATTGCCATTTATTTTGCAGACATTCCTCTAACCTTTCCTTTTCTCCATTATCATAAATCCTGGCTAATTGAACTTCTCTCCGCCTTTAAAAATTACTCAATCAGTAACTGGTTGACTTGGTCATAACACATCGACATATGCAACCATGACCCAACTTGACAACTTGTGGGGTCTCAAGCTAGGACGGTGGGGAACCCCTGGTTTATGGTATACTTGTAGTAACAGGACTTTAAGTAAACAACTTGAATTCAAGGCACAATCACAGTGCTACGACAAACATATTCCTCTTATGTAATCTTGCTTTAAAAAATAAACTACATAACTATCATTTCAATAGCAGTAATACATTTGGTACAAGGCATTAGTTCTCACCATATCGTTCTACATTACATTGAGTCTTGACTTAAAACCATCTCCCTGTAAAATGGGTCTTAATAGTGTTGGGCGCACACTATCGTAACTCTTGGAGATCCACGCTGCTGCTCAAACCATTGGCCATTTTTGTTTCTGATGTTATGCAAAGGACACTTTTATTATTGAAGTGCTGTTATTGATATTATGAGAGTGTGTCGCAGAGTGAAAAAGAAAGAAAGAAAGTAAGACAAGGAAAAGGAAAAAAATCAATAAAATTGAACTGAGATTTACAGGTAGAGCCAGTGAAAACACACAGAAGTAAACAATCGATGACAATTAATTAATCAGCACTGTCTTCCAATTTCTTCTTTTTTTCACTCAGTTTTCTCTCTCCATCTGTCTCTTTCGCCCTCTCTCATTAACACCTTCGGCTTTCCCTTGAGCCCCTTCGCTCTGTTTCTCTATCCTCCTTTTCTTCCCCCTCCTCCAACATTGCACTGCATCTATCTGTCAATATGTCCTTCTCGTTTTTGCTGCTTATTTCTTTCTCACGCAAACAACACATTCTATCTATACTGTCACACACATACGTGGCATGATATGTGTTACTCTAATGCCACATCTGTTTGTTTTCGAATCCATTTTTGTTGTTTTAATTTCTCTCTCTTTTGTCTCCCACTCACTCCTTCCTTCCTTTCTTTCATTCTTTCGCTTGTCACCTTTTTGGCAAGCTTCCCAGAAAGTCACACCTGCTGCTCCTCAGAGGCCAAAATTACAAGCAACACATACCAACATGCTCATTAACTTGCATTAATCATCACCAGAAAGTAAGAACAGTTCTGGAAAGTTCTCCTTAATTTCGATAAACAACTCTGCTTGTGCCACTGAGGTCTTGAACCCAATCACTGACCTCACTAAACGGCTTCACTCCCACTGCATTATACTGTCTGTGATCAAATTTCAGAATAAAATTAAAACAGCACTCTTACCATTGCTGAAAAAGTATGCAGCATTTTATCAACACATTTCTAATTGCCCCTTCAGAAAGTAATATGTTTGGTTGGCTCTCCGGCACCAAATCATATTTGCACTGTTCTGTCTTGCACTATAAGCATAAAAAATGTGATTTTAATTATTTCCTGGTTAACACAATGACTCCCACACATGTTGGAACAAGACAATCAACAACAATGCTTTCTTCTGACTCCCACAAATTCATTTTACAATTGAGATATTTTTCATGTGTGTCGACATTTAACCAATAATTGATGGCCTCTGGCTTGTTTTCCAAGCACTGTTGTGCTTCACTGGACAATGTATCATAAAATGGCATTTTGAAACAAGATATATGTAGTGACTTCTGTGTTTATGAATTCTCATTACTGATATTTCTGTGGAGGACAGCAATGATCACCCACGCCAGCATACAAACATAAAAGAGACCTTACATGCGCACGCATGCAGGCCTGCGAGAATGTTACATATTATTGTTGCAAATATGGACTGATTCTTTCAGCCGATACGGATAACAAATTATTAACAGCCTCTTGTGGCTGATACCAATCAACCAGATTTCGCATTTTTAAACTTTAGAAAAATGTCCATTAACTGCAATTTAAGCACAATTGAGGGTAAGAAAGGCTAGGATGTCCCCCACAATGACAAGAAATTGTTTGGCTCTCTAGTCTACCGTGCATGGATTGGCATTGTTGTGCAGGTGCTTATTACATAATTTAACGGTATGAGTGAGACAACAGCGCGCCGAGCTTGTCCTGCTCCGTCTTCACTGTTTATTTGGTGGATCACACACCAACTTCAAATGGTCCTTACTGCCACCTACCTTATCGGAGTTTATAGCTGCTGCGCATGGAAAGTCCATGAAAGCATTGCCAAATGGCTTTCTAGTATTGGCTCTATTTATTGGCTATAATTTTACTAATATCAATAAATAGCTGATAATATAATATTCCCAAATTTGGAGCAATCATTTATTGATATTTTTTTATTATCCGATAGATATCTTGCATCACTAACAATGTTAGTGTCAAGGCTGTCTTATGCTTATGTAGTGAATAAGTGTTTCAAACTCACACTTTTTAGTCTTTTAGTATCTCTAAAATGATTTCCTAATGAGTTGCAGTATTCGGCAAAAACACAGCACCTAATGAAGAAAACGGGAGAACAAGACGGGACCGGACTGTTCAGTTACTAAGTGTCAGAACACCATGGTGGGGAGTAAAACTGCAGGTGCCTCCAACACAAAAATACCACAGATGCACTGGTGAGCCCTCTGTTTACTGTGCATTTGGGGCATCTTTGCATCCCTTGCCTGCAATTCAAAACCACCTATAGGGCCATATGTGCTGTGTGGCTTTAAAGACACAAATGTTTACATATGGAAATCTACAGTATTTATCTGTGTGGGCGATGTTCCCACACAGATACAGTCTTCAGGGTAGATGTAGTGTGCAAAGAACATGAGTGTGTGTGTGTGTGTGTGTGTGTGTGTGTGTGTGTGTGTGTGTGTGTGTGTGTGTGTGTGTGTGTGTGTGTGTGTGTGTATGCGTGCGTGCGAAGGGGGCAATATTTTTCTGTGTGTACCATCTTACATTAGGCTAATCGATCACTCACTATACCTGATAAAAAAACAAACTGATCTTAATGAATTCCTCTCTTTCTCTCTCTCTCAACATGTCTAGGAGCCCAAGGCCGTTGCCATGGTTTCCAGCCCACGCTCAACCTGCTGTCTGTACTTTGTGTCTCATTCGACCACACTGGATTTTAAGTGTATGCACATCCACACACACACACACGCACACACACACACACACACACACATCCTCTTCCCCCCCCCTCTCTCTCTCTCTCTCTCTCTCTCTCTCTCTCTCTCACACTCACACACACACACACACACACACACACATACATACACACACACACACACACACACACACACACAAACACACACACACACTTTTCTATCCACTATTCAATTAACATTAGATGGCCTGTCTCTACCAATATTGGAAATGCTATTTGCATAATAGTACAGTATGCCAGTGTTGTAGGCCAATGCACTACCTTAAGCAGAACTTTTTACAAACCCACTCTACATACTGGAGCCTGGGGCAACTGCCTTCCTATTCTGTTCATTCAAAGTATAAATAGAAACTGGGACTCATTTGCGAGTGATTACTAATTTTCAGTTGGTTCTTTCTTGGTTAAGAAATCTGTCTCACGCCAGAAGGTTTTCACTCTTTGAATTCAGGAGTACGTCTTCCAGGTGGATTTGGTTACAGGATTAGTAAATGCACCAAACAAATGCATCCTTTGAACCACGTATTTTCTGATGTCTAAACTCTGTTTAACTTTTAAGAAATGTACATGTGTTTGTTGGCTATATGTGAGCGTATTGCAATGTGATGTGAAAAATGAGATCTCGCCCATCCTGTGGACGATGTTAAAGTTGTTTAATGCTACTGGACTGTGGATTTCTTTGTGAAGAACTTGGATTGGATTTTTGTTGACAGTCCAAAGGATGTGACTTTATGCATGTTCTCAAGTGCCTTGTCTCAGTGCCTATCTCCGCTCCACTAAGAGAGAGCAACAGAAGCTAATGTTAGTTAAGGAAAGAAGTCCACTAACGTAATAACTGGCTTCCAGCACAAAACAGAAGTTCCAAAGAGCCCCTATAAGACTTCCTTAAAATGGTTACATCTACTATCACAGCTGAGCAAGGATGTTAATGAAATATTGGGGCAGTATTTGTGTGTCATACAGATGAAACAGTACAGCTTAATTAAAAAAAAAAGAAAGAGAAAACTATCTCTGGCAAAACGTTTCTCTGTCGTTTGTGTCTCTCTCCTTCCAAGAAGGAGACATTGACAACAAGAAAGTTGCATTTAGGAATAAAGCAAAGGGGATTTCGACTAAATTTGACTGCTGGAGTGAGTTTCCATTCTGTTTTTTCTGGACAACAGCAGTGAATGAACAAAAATCTATTGTGTACGTTATTGATGATTTCCGAATTGGCCTTAAACTCAGCTTTCTGTGATTATCTTCCAAACTCCTTTTGATCTTTTGTTGCGGCCTTTGTGAAATGGAATGGACAAGAAACCTTGACCATGGATGCATTTGATTTAGAAACTGGCAAACCAGGGTGTTTGGAGAGTGTTCTCCTGACCAGGTGCATACAGTCTCTCCTTTTTTTTTCAGTTGAGTTTTATGGAGATAAGAATCTGCATGTAGGACAAGGTGATGTGGATTTTAATTTTAAACATCTAAGACAGTCTGCTGCACCTAATTAGTAAGTAGATAAGGAATTTTGGACTGTGATTGCTGAATACACCCAAAACAGGAGCTGATTGTATCATTGCACCTCTACCGCTAGACAAGACCATCCCTGTTGAACATTTCATCTGAATTAAAGGGAGCTGATATCATTTAATCAGTGAATGAACCACAGAGTGTGGGGATCCACAGCTTAAAGTAAATGCTCATTTGTGTTATTGTTTCCCTTTGACCTCAAAGGCTGTGCTTCGTTCTTGATACAGTCATTGATGTGGTGAGAAAACAAACTGCTGCCAATGTTTGATGAGAGAGTAGAGAGTGGAGGCATGCATTTCAATTTCAGAGCTGTTATATCAGGGTACAAATTTGGATTGTTCTGCGATCATTGTAGTAGGACCACTTTAGCTGGGGTAAATAAGGTCAGATTTTTTATTGGCAAAATATGTGAATCTGATCTGAAGCTGAGCTGCCAATGGGTCACTTTAGAAATTAATGTCTGCCACCCGACCCCAACCCATCCACTCTCTAGCTGCCATGGCAACCTGGCAGTGATTCTAGATGAGCATCTGCTGCTTACAAACGTACTGCGTGCATGCACACACACACACACACACACACACACACACGCAAACACACACACACACACACACACACACACACACACACACACACACACACACCAGCAGTCCACCAACCAAACCTGACAGCATTAATTAGCTGGACAGACAACACAAGTAGGGAAAGTGAACGTAGAGCACATAGACAGACGGTCAAAATCTGACAGAGCGGAAAAATGAAGGGGAAAAAGAAGGATGTAAGCTGCTCTGCATGTCCGTGAACATCCAAAACTTAGTGGCACAACAGCTGTACATGCAGAAGCTCTGCTGTCAGAAAGCAATGGGTAAAACAAACATAGATGTTCTCTAAAGGAATTTGGTTGTCTACTCCTTTTAAAATGCTGTTGTTGATAAGCACAACACAGCAACAAATATAATCTGCAGCAGACTACTTAGACAAAATAGGACAATGCAACCCAACGCTGGGAAGGGATGCTTTTTGCAAATACTATGCATCCATAATTTGTAGGAGAGAGATCTGACAAGTTGGGATTTATCAGTGTAGATGTCAGCCAGGTCAACTCCTTCTCACTGATGGATGGTGAAAACATCTGTTCAGTGCCCTGGATTTTAGCGATGTAGTTTTACCCAGACAGCTCACAAAGTTAAAAAACCAATAATGTTCGGTATACTTGTTTGTTTTTTCTTATCTATGACAAACAGCTTTTAAGCACATCAAACTTACCAGTCTCTTATAGTTTTACAGAGTGTGACGATATCATATCTAACTTCAGGTTTGACATTATGGGGGACTTTTGGTTTCAGATTAGAAATGCAGTATTTTGGTTATGATTGCAGAGAAAAGTAGGCATAAATAATTGTTTCCATTCTTACCCTAAAGATGAGAAATTATTATATCTGAGCAAATCCTGTTGTAATAAATGACTAACAATTTGCCAGTATAGCACAGCTATTGTCATAAATATTGGCAAAGGGCAGGGCTTGCTAAATTACTTATACTCATATCTAAATGTTAAGAAAGGAGAGGGGCCTACTTTACATTTTTATTTGTCTATTAAGTGCGTAGAGTCAATTCATGGAGAGTTTTAGAGCGAGACTTTAGGAAGAGCTTGAGCTCTGACATTCTTTTTCAAATTATAATTTGAGAGGAGAGGATCCAGTCACCAGCCGTGAGCCACACCACCTCATCTATCAACAGCCTCAGCCGACTGGAGGTCAAAGGTCACCATGACAACAGCAAAACTCATTAAGCCAAATGTCAGAACTGTCTCACAGACAGACACAGTGGCACTAAACTCTGTGTGTGTGTATATAACAGAGAGAGAGAGAAGGTTGTGAGCCATGCCTGTGTCCATATGTGTACCCAACTGTGTAATTATGTGAGTGATCGGGCCACTTTACACGGCCGTCATTCAGTAACACGCACACACATGGAGCAGAACAGCCCACGCCTGCTTACCTTGGCAGCAGGTTCACTTTTACTCATCTATCGATGCCACACTTCATTACCCTCCGTCTCTATTTTTTCTGAGACTCTCACACACAGCTTTTCTTTTTTCCATTTTCACCCCACATCTTGATCCTCCCCTTTTTATTCTCTCTTCCCATTTCTTCCACTTAATGCCTCTCTTTTAATTCCTTTATTTTTCAGCATTTCTCTATATCTAAATATCTTTTCTATACAACTCTTTTGCTTTTGCTCCCATCTTTCACGAGTTGAAGTAAAAGATTTCAAACTTTTTTAAGCACACAATATAATTAGCACAAATTTGCTGAAATTCCATGTGACTGAACAATTCCTTTTTCTTTCCCTCATTGCCAAGATAATCCATTGTGGCAGGTTATATGGTTGGTGCCCAGGTGTGTTTTAGACTAGTCACAGTAAAGGGCCACTCCAAACTTTGCAGTTTGTGCAGGAAGTATTTGGGTTGTGTAAACCAACTGTTGCATCAGCTGGTCTTAGACAATCATGCAGATGGAGAAACTGGATGGGCAGGTCCTGGGCGGTCATGGTAACGGGTGGTGTGTGGATGTGAGGCCAGTTGAATGTACTGCAGAGTTATCGGAAACAATATTTGAGGGGGCATATGGAAGTGAAATGAGCATTACATTCACTAGTAACTACTCTGGTTGACATCCTCGCAGCCAGCATGCCAACTGCACACCTCTTAGAAACTGTGTGTGAGATTGGTACATTATGTGATAAAACTGCACATTTTAAAGTGGCATTTTATTGCGACCGGTCCAAAGCACACCTGCGCACTAATCATGGTGTTTAATCAGTATCTTGATATGCCACACCTGACAGGTGGATGGATCATCTTGGCTCACTAAAGGCAAGTTTCCACAAACCGTCATTTCACGCCTCCCACTCACTGTATATGCATTGATGTGTTTCAAGAGATGGGGTGTTGCACTGCCTGCTCCTGATTTGCATAAAGTTAATTTCTGGCTACTTCATGCAAATCAGCGGCGTCTGGTACTGGTATGACAAGATGTTTATGAAAACTCAGGATACTGGAAAAGCTAAACATTATCAACTTAAAATGTAGACAGATCTTGCAACAGCATGTCTTATTTCTCGTCAAAAATGTCTTCAGAAACACCTTTCGCTGAGCTGAACTGAGCTGAGCTGAAAGTTTCCCAACGAGCCGCGGTGTTGGTTCACTTTGAAATCCCATCACAGCTGCCCATGAGTGGCGGTCGTCCAGTTCGGGTAAGTGTTTGCATGGTTGCTGGAAGGTGTAGCCTGTTTTGGTCAAATGTGCTGGGAAAGCTGGGAAGCGTTGCCTGGCCTTGCATCAAAACATGCCCCTGTGGATATACCTCAACACAGATTTCAAAATCTAGCAGAAATAATGATTTTGTGTGGTAAAGCATATTCATTAGTCTAGGGACAGGCTCTAGAAGATAGATTCATTTCTGTAAACTCTGCACTTGGGAATTCCTACTGTTTTGTGAATTTTGTTGTGAAATGTACCCTTTAGAAATATTAGACGATGCTTCCTAGTAGTCCGGATGGCTTACTACCTAATGTGACGTCATGAGTTGGTCTGTTCTGTAATCTTTGATGAGATTCACCTGTTTTTCTAGCCAGTCCAATATGTTTCTTTGATAAACATTATTTACCTTATAAGTAATCTAATCTAGGATCTTGAAGACACATTAAGCTCTAACCTACTTTAGTATTACATTTACTGTTATAGTATTTCCATTGTGTACATATGCAAATCTATCTATCTATCTATCAATCTATCTATCTATCTATCTATCTATCTATCTATCTATCTATCTATCTATCTATCTATCTATCTATCTATCTATCTATCTATCTATCTATCTATCTATCTATCTATCTGTATCTGTATCTATCCTCTCCTTGCTCTCTGTTCTATCCGTTTCTTCTTCCTTCTCTTGCCATTTTCTCCCTGTTGCACACATTTCCTATATTTTTTCCTAGACTATTACTCAATCTTTCACAGAACCATAATTACATCGGCAGATAATCACTGTAATTCAGTTACCTAACTGCCTCGTAGAACAAGAAAATAAATCAAACAAGACAAACACACACAGACAAAAACATTAATAATACTAAAAGGATATGGAATGTTTCAACAAAATGAGTGTTTAGTTAATCTAAAAATATATAAATTACCAGAATTGGAAGCACTTTCACTATTCAATCAATGCAATAGGATTCAATGAAAGTTCCATTTTTGTTCAAGGGATTCTTGACCCGAATCTAATCACTTTGAATAACTTCAAACCCTCCAGGGGACCCTTTCTCCACAACATGCACCAACCTTAGAAATGCCCTCACTCCCTCAACTGTCTGTAAAAATAAGTCACACAGATAGATGTGCACAATCCCCCTCGTTCTTACACTCACCCACACACACACTTTGTTCAGGCTAGTTTAGGCATACAGAGTGTATTTTGGATTTTGGCAACTTTGCTGATTTCCCCTGGGCTTCAGACAGCAGACGTTGATTTGATATGTGACAGGGGGACAAAAACAAAACTGTCAAGGCAGAAGAGAGAGAGAAACGCATAGACAAAAAAAGGAAGAAAGACAGACAATAATATTCAAGGGGGACTGGTGCGAAGACAAGCAGGCAGGCAGCCAAGGCGAGAGCAAAAAAGTAAGGAAAAGTAGATCATTCAGATTCAAACTAGTACATCATTCACTCCTAGATTACTGTTTTAGCAAAAAGTGGTGTTCAGACAACCCACTCACGATTCTCACTCATATTGACTCGGCTCAGAGAAGGTCACTTGTAAAGAGGGAGAAGAAAAGAAAGAGAAGAGAAGAAAAAGGAGAAAAAAAATTGCTCTTTCCCAATTGAGAAAAATGACAGTTCAAATTTGATCGATCACAAATTACAGCGCTGTTTCTTTTTCGTATGACAGTGTCATTTTTTTTAGCATGCTAACTTCATCAATGTGTATTGACCTTCAGGGCCCATCCAAACTCGCTCTATCACTGTTTGTCATCGAGAAAATGTTCTTGGAAAATATGTCACAAGCAATGGGATAGAACTGTTTCGCAACAGAATTTGCTGCAAAGCATAACTGGGAGATGACACTGTGGGGTAGTTCACAAGGACATAGGTATCTGATCCAGCGCAGTGGTGGAGGCAACACATTGGAAAATGTCCAATTCAATCTGTTTTCATTACTGATTAACTTAACGTTCAATCAATGGCATTGTGGAGTCAATAAAGATAGAAACAACTGTTAAGAGGCCTGAAGAAAGTAGTAATTAGCCTTAGCTTACACAAAGGCAGAGTAGAAAGAGCAAAGAGAAAGACAGCGTGATAAACAAACACAACAAGATCACCAAGAAACAAGAGATGTTTGGAATTATAAGTGTTTTGATCAGTGTGTCCCCAGTGGAAACAAAAGCACAAAACCTCCCATGCTCTACCTCCTGAATCACAATTGGCTCTCATTGTGTGCACAAAGCGTGGCATTTTACTCCCATGCCAATGCATGAGAACGGTTGTAAAGTTTGCTCCTTCTTGCAAACTTTAACTTAATAACTTTTTTGACACTGACAACAGAAATCCCAAGGAAATCTCGCATTTGCATTTACAAATTGGCAATGCTGACGAGTGATCACACAAAATGGCACTGTTAACACCTCTCTGCCACAAACACAGATAAATATATAATGTTAAAAGCAAACTGAACACTCTTCTTTTGATTATATAATCCTGTTTCATTACAATAAATGGTTCTTCAATTACAGCGTGCCTTGAATTTTCATTCACAGTATGTTTCATTAAAGCAGGATTGCGTTGGAGAACACTTATAGTTAAGTGGACCTTGCATTTCCATTTCAATACTGCCAGGCAGTCTTGTGGGCTATAAATGCAGGTTGAATTTAAATTTAAATTATATTATGAAATTTGTACATGTTGAACAAGAACATAGCAGAACTGTCCATTTGTATTTTCCCTTTCGAATGACGGCGGAAACACCCCTCTTCACCCTCTAATTTGAGTACTGAGCAAACAGAAAGAAAAGGGGACAGCAGGAGATGCATTAAAATTACTAGTAAAGAGGGAGACGAAGACTGAAAATAACTTTAGATGGAGGAATGGCACCGGTGGAGACTGAAATGGAAGCAGGGAAGAAAGATGGATGGATGTAGATAACAGACATTACTGCCCTCCAGCTGGGGTCTTTGTCTGGATGCAGTCAGCTGTGTGAGTTACACACAGACACGCAGATATTTATAAGACACAAATACATACATTGGTTCGCCTCTGTTGAATAGTGTCTATGTGTGTGAATATGTGAGCAAAAGAACGTTTCCATATCTCAGTATTTCGGGTTATCAGATGGACATTGATTGTAAGCCAGGCATTACCACACAAACCTTCAATGACAGCCCATTGGGCCCATTTTATGTTCTTGCAAACAATGGATATGTTCACAATTGTCATAAATATAATATCGACATTTCTACAATATGTGTCATATCACATTCACATTACATGTTTATGAGAAAAGCAAGAAACTACTGGTCGAGACAGTGTTTTAACATTTGTCAGCGTCTAAAACTGCTGAATGTTTTTAAATTTTCCTGCCAATAAATCTGGAGTTTTATCAGAGCTGGGTGCATGATGAAAAGTATCTATTTCAGAAGATAAGAGTTTAATTCTAATTACTCAGGAGAGTTTCTTCTGTCACGCAAATTCATGACTACAGCTTTTAGGTTTGCTGCTTAAATACACCACGATATTTGTTACAGTGACATGATTGCGTGGATAGAAACATTTAAAAAAAACTGAAAGCAGCCTTGCCAATCATGCTCTAATGCAAACGCTGTGAGCCCGCCTATGTAGGCACACCTTACTATCTGAAAAAGGTGCCCTTTAAGTAGCAGGAAAATAATGCACTATTCACTTTGGACCAGCTTTTTGTTTGTCTATGGCACAGTTGCTTTCTGCTGCCTAAAGATAGCAGGGCGCCATCAACACACCAGACCACACCTAATTTTAGGACCAACACAACCAGGGGCGCATACGTGGGCGCAAGTACAATTGCTATTTACACAACGTGGGCGCTGGGCATGAAAATGACAACTGCGTCAATCTGAAACTAGCAATGGCACTTTGGGGTCCCTGGTTGGCAGAAAATGTACATTGCCGACAAACACATAAAGAAAAGGAAACATGGCAGTGAGGATGATTAAAGAAATAGCAAAAGGAGCAAACACAGTCTGTAACACACAATGAAACTCTTGAGAGAAACACCAGAGGGAGATGAGAGGTTAAAGACAACTAAATCCACGGAGATAAGGGGGGATTGAGCTAGACGGAGAGAAGAGAGGATAAAGTGACACAGATATGATCTCTGGGGGGAAAGACAGAATGACTGACAGAGGAAGAGAGAGGATGATCAAAAAGGAGGCGCCAGTGTTTCATAAGGCTGTATAACTGTGTTTCTTGAGGTCAAGAAAGAAGAAGAGCAATGATACACAAGGTAAAGAAGTGAGTTGAGCAGTGGAGAAAGAAACACAAAGAGGGATTGGGGAATGATGTCAGGGGGGAAAGAATTAGAAAGAGACAGAGGCTGTATATTCTGCCTATTCCTCCTGGTCTGCCCTCATACCTTTTTATTGCTTCACACATTAAAGTGTCATCTCTCATATTCAGCACAGCAGACGTTGTAATATCACCTGCTGAGGTAATACACCACCACTGTAACATTACTCTCTCTCTCTCTCCCTGTCTCTCTTATTTCTGCTTTATCTTTATCACCACAGTGGCCTTTTGGTCTCTTGCTCCCCGATGTTCTCACTGCTTTTCCAACCTTCTCTCTTTCCTCCCAGCACTGCTTCATTTTTTCAGTTTTTTTTTTCAAAGACAGCTGTGCCCAAAGCCAAGTCATTTAACTGACTTTCAAAGGAAATGTCTCGGCCTGGGACCAGACTCCGAGGTGCAGTTTGAAGTTAAGTAGCTCCATTATTTCGAAAAAGGCATTTCCATTTCAAACCAGCCATGTGAATCAACAGTTAGCAGATAGGTTAGGAAGTCTATCTTAACACATAATGTCATATTTTAATTGGCAGAGTTATTGGTCACCAGTCATCGTAAAAAAAATGTTTTTTAAAATCTGACCTATCCTTAAAAGAGTTGGAAATCTCAAGGCATCTCGCCATTGGATTAGATTTCCCATTCATAGAGATACGATGGAATTATGAAACGATTAGCAATATTTCTTATTCATGCATCTGTATAATTCTGTACATGATTTTTCTCACTTTCTGACTACTTGCTGCATGTAAAACAGAGCGTAACAGTGCTTCCATTTTCTTTGCTCACACTCATACTCCTCACCAAACCTCAAGAGATAGCCTCGCTTGGAACATAAACACGACAGACAAGTTTATGTCTGCAATGTTTCATCAGCCTGGTCTTACAAGATTGTTAAAGGCGATCATAATGTTGAGAATAAAGTTATATATCAGATTATTCATTTTTCTACACCAAGACAATCTTTCAAGAGAGAAGTATGATCAAAGAAATGTTTTCCTTTTATTTTCTTTCCAATATAATCCTAATGGTGTGCCACTGACACTATGCAACCTCAGTGAGCGGGTAGGATCACAGCATGTAGGGCTTTGTTGCAGTATCACTAATCATCACTGATTTGGTGAAACTGGATCATAGTTTATGGAGAAAATGATTTGTGGTTTTCCCCCTGACATCCTCCTGCTCTTAGCTCTCTTAGCTAACTCTGCTCTGAGCACCGCAAGGGAGAATTGGTGTTTACGCCGCTATCACAGCAGCTTGTGACTGTGGGAAGGAGAAATTTTGTGGCTCAGGGGTAGAGCCAGCGTCTTGTTATTCGACAGTTGCTGGTTTGATTCCCGTGGGCTGCATGTCGAAGTGTCCTTGGGCAAGATACTGAACCCCAAAGTGCTCCTGATGTGCTGTTCGGCAACTTGCATGGCAGTCACTGCCATCAGTGTATAAATGTATGTATGAATTACTGTAAGTCTCTTTGGACAAAAGGGTCTGCTAAATGCCGTAAATGTTGTATTCACATCAGTTTTGTTGCACTCAGAATCGGTGGGGGTTTCCAAAATGCACATAATATGACTTTTTGCCATAACATTACCTTAAACGTTTCTGGTAATAACAACTATAGAAACATATACTATACTATATGCTGTACTTATTTTCAGCTAAAATCTATGATTTTACGTCAGCAGACTAAAACTAACTTTTAACATCAGGTTCAGTTCAAGTGGATTCTGGGGCCATCAACATTTGAGAATCTCTAATGCCAAGTCATTTTTCAGTGTATGTACAAACACACACGCAAACCACAAAGTACCACAGCCTCCTCTCTACACACACACAAACACACAGCCATTAACCGACAATCTTGTGTAACCTAATGATGGGCCGGTGGCTTAGAAGCAGCAGTCAGAGCTATTCCCTGCTTTACACGATGGCAATAATTATACTGGTTGGGCTGCACACACGCACACGCACACACACACACGCACGCCACCAGCCTGTCTGACAGCAGGGATTAGCAAGGAGAGGTGCAGCTAATGCCCAGTAACGAGACATCCAGCTTATCGCCCACAGAATCGTGTGCATGTGTGTATGTGTGTCAGAGAAAGAGAGAGACAGAGTACTAGATGGATCTACAGTAAATTAGCTGCATGTCATTTTGTACTTTAATGGCTTTCCCACATCTCATTGGTACCACATTTCTCAACCAGCGCTCTCCTCCTCTTAGTGTCTAGTTCCCTAAATCCAAATTTAAATGTGCTTTATTTGCATGAATGGGTGTTAGCTGCTTTTGCAAATATGTCAGCAGATAATAAAACAAGACAACACTTTTTAACCTAATAATTAATGAATTAATGAATAAGTCCAATAATATATAATATAGCTTTTAGCATGCACATGAAGATGATGATATACTATGAATATACATCCATGTACACAGTGTACATACACAATGTCACATACATGATATCATTGGACAGATGTTTTCAGTCTGATGGCAGGTGATGATATAATCTGCAGATTTTTGTGGGTTGGTCTGCATTTGCCCGCACAGCCCTGATCTGCTCCTCACAGCTTAATTTATATAATTCTGGTGTTTTTTTCAGACAGAATATTTCTCTGATCTGTTTATACTCTGAGCAGAAGAGTAAAATATTCTACTTGTCCCAGCTTACAATGTTAGCAATGTTTCTGTTGTGACAATCTCTATGGCCAGACTGTGTCCCTACAATAGAATTTTAGATTGTTATGAACAGTAAAATATGTTGCTTGTGTTAATTTTACTAACATGTCTTCAAACTCTTTGGGGTTTTTGTCTGACACTGTAGAGCTGTGTGTAGCCAGTTTGTGTGAGCCAATGATTAGTCAATTCTTTGGATTTTTTTTTTTATTGTCAGGGTGTTTTTGTTTTTCTGAAACACTTTCATTTGGTTTGTAATTACTGATCATTCCCAGCCATATAGCACTTTTTTAGCAAGGAAAGGTTTTGCTGCGTTCCCTGTGTTGTTGAAACAGTATGACACCTGCATTGACAGGCCCGGGGTGATACAGATGATTCATTAATATGCAGTGAATGCTGAATAATGTGTCTGGTTGATGAGGTTTAATGCAAAATTGATTTAGTTTTCGTTTATGATCTCAACGACTTCCCCCCATGCTAGCTATTTTTTTTAAACTCTTGTGCCAAATACAAGTAACACATTCAAATCAATGAAATCAATGTTTGTTTGCTATGTTTTGTCATTGATGACACATAAAATGATTTTTTTCAGTTATTTATTGTAGCAGTGAATTATACTGCCTTTGTGCTTCTCAAATGTGGGGAGCTGGAAGCTGTAGATCAATGTTTAGGGTTTTTGGAGCATTTTGTCAAGAGAACGATCATGTCCGACCAAAAATGTGACCATTTGCAGGATATCTGTTGCATTACCTTGTCTCTGATCAGTCACTCTGTGACCATATATCTGCATTTCTCCATCTGAATTAAAGTAATCTTCTTCAGTCTCCAAATCAAAATAAGAATAAAATAAAAATTTACCTAAATGACCCAAAGTAAAGAATGTGAGTGAAGGATTTCGAAACCCTCCTCAATATAGTAAAGGGACACAGATGGAGGCATGTGTATAGTACAGAAGTAAACATCCTGATATCTCTCTCACAAACTTTCCCTATCTCACTCTATCTCTGTCCTTCTATAATTTTCTTGCTCTCTGTCTCCTGTGTTGCTATGGTAACAAGCTGTGCGGGGGCTGTGATGCGGCACACATCACACCCATCTCACTGAGCTCACCGTAAGGGAGAGAATGTAAGGGAGACAGAGACAAATGGGTGACAGGGTACATGTGTATATGTGTTTGCAGGAGTCGGGGGAGGATATCCTTAACTGCCAACTTTAGCTGTCATCTGAAGTCCAGTTGAAGATATGTTTAGAAGCTGAAAGAAACATTTTGACGTGCTGTTGAAAAAAATTGATTTAATGATCTGTACAGCATTGAGATTACATCTGCAGCCTGAAAGTGGTAACCTAAGAATCTCTGTTGTCAGGTTTAAATGGCTGCAAATGGAATCAAAAGTGATTTTGCGCTACACTGTTATTTGGTGCTTGCTTAGGTTGATGCTAAACTTCACCAGCACCTGCAGAACACTCTGTGCTGGTGTTAGAAATAATTATATA
Organism: Diplodus puntazzo; assembly: GCA_963678695.2. Taxonomy (NCBI): domain Eukaryota; kingdom Metazoa; phylum Chordata; class Actinopteri; order Spariformes; family Sparidae; genus Diplodus; species Diplodus puntazzo. Next base: position 19,184,802 of record OZ023162.1, read on the forward strand.
ATGGAACCAGTCACATTATCTGACAGTTTCATGAAGTCACCCAACACAGGCTTAATTGTAGAGTAATGGCTCAGGAGTTCTGCCTGTTAAATATTGTCTGATAACGGTGGGTTACCCTGATTAACCTAATCTCCAGTGGTTACCCAAGACTGTTAACTGTCAGTACCTGGTGTCTTTTAGATAAGTAGAAACTGAAGAAAAACTATTACAAAATGGAGAGTCAGGCTATACAAAAAAGCTACCACCATGTTCATTTATAGCACCAAATATCACGCTTTCGGAAATTAAACTTAGACTATTTAGTGGATTACATGGAAATGCCAAATTACCATTTAACAATATTAGGGTTTCATCAAGCACATACAATGACAGTATGAAGAATTTTACAGATCTTCCTCTAAATCTCAAACATGCAACATTTGAAAATAAGGGTGCATCACACACTCCTGGATTTTAAGATTATTGTGCCATAGAAGCGACTCACCACTTCATGTGATATCTCCCATGTGATCTCATGGGGAAGTAGATGTAAACAAAATGGAGACTGACATGTTTCAACAACTTGCTGTAGTAATGCTTTGCAGTGAAAAAAAAATGGGCTAAATTATTATGGATGAAAAAATGGGTTGGGAGAGGCAATCAACTTAGATTGTCTATTGTTCAGCAAGAACTGGAGGTGAAATTTTGAATTTCTGTCACCAGACGTATGCTAGCTAACATTGGCCTCATGGGATAGAATGTACGTTGTTGCCTAAGATGCTTTGCAACATCTCTCTATTGTGGTCCTATTCAGAGAAAACTAAGGTAACCAACTAAATCTTAAATTGAAAATTTCAAACATGTTTGAAACTATCAGTGTGGTCCCGATCAGTTTGCGAGCAGTTCAGGAGGCATAAAACTGGACCTGTACACCCCTCACATTACCAGAAATTCTGGGCCAAATGTTGGTACCAACCAAGTTCCAAGACCAGATTTCACCACGGAATGTCTGCTGGGGCGAATCAGGAAAAAAAAAATCAGCCCAAATCTCCTGTAGTCTGAGCGCAGTGTTAAGGAGCTTATCAGAACACAACGGAGGGTGCATACAATTTTTCCAAAATGGACATAGACTTCCTTCCTATCCTTCTGTGAATGACCTCCACAGCAGACACCAGAGACACTATGTGAGTATAGTGGAAATCAGTAAAGCATATGCATCAGTAGTACTATCAGTCAGCCAAGTTTCTGATGGAATTTCCAACTCCCAATTCAAAATTTGGACATAGTTTCTCACAGCTCATCAATTTTGTTTATCAATGACTTTCCCTTAAGGATTTGAATTGGCAGGCAATGAACTCTGCTACAGCTCCCCCTCCTCCTCGTTATTTCTGAGTTTTCATGTCATTGGGAAATCAAGGTTAAAGCTCCTGTTAGTAAGATAACTGATTCTCGAGTCTCATTCCCAACTTGTCAAATACTGATGTTTTTTGGCCAACTAGCTTTCGGATGGCGGCCATCTCGGCCTACAATTCCAAAGTGTCAGCATTTGACAAGTTGGGAAACCCAAACAGACAGTGCTACTATGTTACTAACAGAAGCTTCAAGCTACTTTACAGTGGCAGAGTAGAAAAAACTTAGAGACTATTGTTACAGACAAGTACAGTGCAACACCAGTCAACTGAAGCCCAATATCAGCACAACCAATGAACTTGTGTTGGACTACTGCTGTACGTCTATTAGTGTGTAAGTTCATTGAGAAAAACCAATTAACAGCAAATTCTTGTTTGTATTCACATGCTTGGCCAACAGAGCCAACTCTGATAGAACACCAAGAAGCAAAATGTAGATGCTTCACACACACATATTAAACACTGCAGCACCAAAGATCAAAGATTCAAAGTGGGTACCAAAGGTTAGTGTCACCCATTTAGCATCCAACCCTACAGTATGTGAAATATCTTCACAATCTGGCCATGAGTTTATTTGTAGATCATATAAATCGACCATTGGCCATCGGATTAAGATGCCATGACTTCATTTTATACAATTAGATATTTGTGTGAAATTCTGTTATTGTTAGCATATGAATTATTGAGTCATGGCCAAAAAACTGACAAAAAGTTATGTGCTGTCACAGGAGCTTGACTTTGACCTGTGACCATCAAATTCCTATCCATTTATCTCTTAGTCCAATTGTATGTTTGTGCCAAATTGGATGAAATTGCCCCAAGGCAGTCCTGAGACACCCGCAAGAATAGGAAGGATAAACAGACTGACGGATGAACAGACGGCAGTAACCTCAATGCATAAAGGCTCCAGCCACGACATATCAACACCTTTTAATTTTTCTCTGTATAAATAACTTGCTTATTTTGGAAAATGTCATGTCAGAAGCCAGTGTGAATCAGTGCATTTTTCATGATATTTGCGATAATCAGCCAACGCAACCCATTTTCAAAAGTGTTTAGATTAATTTGATGAAACATTTCTTGCTGTGACCTATTAAAACATTAGGCAACTGAACAAATTGCCTGATGTGATGAATCAATACAAGCTGCTGTTTCTCTTCCTGTAACATGCCAGGACGAGCTGTCTTCTTAAAAACTCAATAAGAAGACAAAGGAGACAGTTAATGAAATACTGAGGATTAGATGCTTTCTTTCTCGAGGCCCGTGTCACGTAATCCCATTTCTACAATTGCTGCCATTTTTCTGTTCTTTTCACACAAAAGCAGAAAAACAATTTAAAACATGGTATCTGACAAAGACACTCAGCAGCTTCAGTTTTTCCTTATTCGTGTCTTTTGCCTCAGTAGGGTTCTTGCCATTGCTCACGGGCATCACAGTTCATATTTCTCTTAATTACCTTTGTCTGGTTCAGAGTCGGAGCTAAATTAAGGGCCAATTCATTTCCTGTCCAGACACTTCAGGAGATAGCAGGGCAATTCTTCACAGATGGCCTTTCAAATGTGTGATGGATGAAGAGCAAGTGTATTTTGAGAAGAGAGAATGAGGCTGAGAATCTGTTGCCGATTTTGGAAATAAAGTAGAGATACAGAAAGTCAAGTGTATAAATGAAATGAAGAGCAAACATCAGAGCGTACTTGCGTACCTATGAGATCCTTGTTGTCATTAATTTACGTTCACTCGATACCAACGTAAGACAAAGTGCAGTCAAATTAATGTGCAGAGCATTTGCATATCTCAAAAATTCAACAGAAAAACAAAGGGGAAACCCTTCAGATTCCTCTGTGGATTATTATAATGACTATAAAAAGGATTATTTTTGTGTTTGTATGTGCTTGTGAGTGAGTGTGTGTTTGAGAATGCTGAGCCACTGGGCTGACGTAACAGTCCGTTTAATCCCACAGTGTAGATCTCAGGAAATGAGCAGCAAAATGCCGAACGGAGAACTCACAACAGACAAACCGCTCAGACAACACAGTTTGTTGTAGCAACACACACACTTATAAAGAGACACAAATTCACACAAGGACAGATATATGATTACTCCGGGTAACCTTCTCACCAGCTCCCTTTCCTACTGTCTCTCCATCTTTTCTGTCCATCTGTCTGTCTATCTCCCCCTCCTATCCTCTCTAATTCCCAGCACTTTTCCCATTGGAGTGCTGTAAGAGGATAAGGCCTTTCCCCGGGAGAGCAATAAGAGGATGAATATGTGTTTATAGGTATGTTTGTGTGTCAGCCCATGCCTAAGTGCGTGTGTATATGCATACACAGGCATTTCTTTGTATGTTTACATGTCAGTAAGCCAATGTGAAACAGAATACAGGTGTTGTATACTTGTGTATGTGTGAGTGATTTATGTGTGAGAGTGCATGTGTCTACATTATCTGCACTTGTGTCTGTGTGTGCGCCCATAGGTCTGCCCTACATATGGAAAACTCCCTAATTCCCCGCCATGAGACTCTGAGAGTTGGAATACCATTAGAAATTCCTGTGTATTCCTCTTTTGTGTTTGAATATCTCTGTTTTTCCCTCCCCTCTGACTGCAGAGCGATCACTAGCAGTCATTAATCAGAGAGAAAAAAGATGAAGAGGATATGCAGCACGAGAACTGCCTAAATTTTGGAAACATTCTAAAGCAGCATCACTCAGAAGGATGGAACCAGAAAGAACTTCAATCATGAGTCTTTGGATGGTCGTGTGATTGATAGAAGTTTGGATTCACAGTCCTTGTTCATTAAACATGCTGTTTCTTGTTCATTGATGCAACACCACTGAAATGTCATTTCTTAAAGCTAACCACAAAACTATAGCTTTTTTCCAAAAGGGATGATTATAAACAGGAGGTGTGATCACTTCATGATCCTTTTTTTTAAAATTGATTTGTCAAACAGATCATTTTAATTGTTAATTTAAATGTGTTATATTTTTCAGAAAAAGTAATTATGACTCACTGATCAGTAAATGAGTGGGTAGACAGGTCCAAATCAGATCTTTAATTCAGTGTTTCCCTAACTTTCAGAATGAAATTAAAAGAGAAAAGCTCCTGCTAAATAAATATTTGTCTTGAGTGTAGCAAGAGGTAAGACAAGCAAGTTTACGAACATATAATGATGTTAAAACAGATATGTTCATTTAGACACCCCAGTGTTCCATTCTGTTGCAAAAAATATCCTGCACCCAATCAATCAGTAACTAGTACTTGAGTCAACTTCTCCTTGTTGAGAAGAATATAAAATTTAAACTATGAACGGACGAGGAATATTTATGTCTTTGATTCAATTTTTTGTTGTTTTAATATCATTCTCATTTGTATTCTATTCATATATTTAGTGAATACATAAATACAGTATACGGTTGTATATAACTCAAATCAAATACCGGTAATTATTTACATAGTACTTGTGTAGCTGCAGGCGCTCATCATTATGGCTTGACAAAAGAGAAGCTGTAAAAATGCCTAAACTCAAACCTCAAAACTGTTATGCCTAAATTGTTGAGAAGGACATTTTTTCAGATGACTGAGCAGCAGGGAAGCTGTTGTTCTGGATGTCTCTGTAAGTCTTTCCAGTCCACTCAAACAAACATTCATGAGCAGACCTTCCTTATTCAATGTGGAGACCAGAAAGGAAACAATGAAAGAAAGGGACAGGAAGACAGAGAAGGAGGAAGAATAGAGATGGAGTGCAGTGGACGGACACTGAGAGAGAGAGACGGAGAAAGAAAGGAAAATTCTTTGATATTGGGTAGTTTCAGTTCAGCAGCCTTTTGATCGAACTGTCTTAGAGGACTTTACCCAAACTGACAACAGAAAATGAAAGCCAAGGTGGAGTTTCATTGCACTTTCAAGTGTGAAGACATAAACCAGCTGACAGAGTTCTTTGATATGTGGTTGATACTTCTGACACCACGGAAGAAAGAGATCCAAGGGACATTGCTTTATGAATTCCATTCTTTGTCAAACTCACTTGAAAAAAGGCATTGATACAACAAAAGAATGTCAATAACAATGACAAAAAGCAGTTTTATGAAAAAATATTTGAAATACCAATTCCAATGAAAGGTGGCAGGATATCTGTCATATAACTAAATAGTTTTATTAATTTATTTATAATATTAAGTAAAGATCTTTTTCTTAACTCAGGATAAGGTTTTGACTATGGCATTAGCATAATGTATAAAGAGTTGACCTGGTCCGCAATTTTGTGTACAAATCCTAAAAAATGTATCATGTCATTTGCCAATTGGAGGGTCAGTGGTTCAGTGGTTTGCTCTCGTGGCTCTTCCATTGGTATGTGGATGCGTATGAATGGTTATGAGTCCCGATGAGCAGGTGGAACCGTAAATGGTAGCCTCTGCCACCAGTGCATGAATGGCTAAATACTGACTTGTGCTGTGAGATAGAGTGGGCACTAAGACTAGTAAAGCACTATATAAATACAGGCCATTTGTCCATGAAATACGCTATTTGGCTGACTTGGAGATGATTTGGAGACTGCACTGAGTTACAGAAGCTATTGAAATAGACGCTAGCTCAGATCTGACACTAGGACTATAGTTCTCTTTAGATCAGTCATCAGTATTTTCTGCTAAAATGAATCTGAAAACCCACAAATGATACCACATTTGAAAGACAGATGGCTCAATAATTGCACGGAGGAATAGAGATCTCCTCGGAAAAGCTAAGCATGGTGTATTAGTGATTCGGCTTCCAGAAATCCAAACATTCCCTGAAAAGAAGGAGATTAACTCGGTCACAAAGCTAGATGCCCCTGTTCAGACTACTGGGAACTGGAGACAAGATTTGAGTGATTAACACTTCAAATGTTGGATTTCTAAACCTAGTTTAAACACATTTGGACTGTTTACTTGCATTTCAGAAACAGTGTGAAGAACATGCAGTATGTGTGTACGTGTGTGTGTGTTCGGTTGATGCAGCTCCCTGAGGAAGCCTCCAAAGAGAATCCATTTATTGATCTCAGAATGAGACCGCACCATAGGGAGAGCATTCACTCACTACACTTAGACAGGCACAGACAGTCACTCTCTTTCACACATACCCCCACACACCTGCATGCACAGTGCCTCACATTTGTATAACTGACATGTCAGCAGAGACATAATGATGATGTCGTATCACACGCTTATGTAAGTAACCATGAAAAACAAATTTTTCTTAATCCTCCATCTCCCTCCCTTTTTTTTATCTATCCATCATTCTTCCCTTCATATTCCCCTGTGTTTAATTACCGGCAGTCTTTTATTGCAAAGTTATGAAAGTAAAGAGCAAAATTAATTTCAATCATTCCACCAATTAAATCACAGGGTAAATTAACATGTTATGAGCAAGAATTACACAGCCCCGTGTCAGCTCACAGACTAGAAAAAAAATCCTTATTTGCGTGCGATGTACAGTATATGTCAGTGTCTTTGTGTGTGCTCATGTAAATTTGTGCGCTTGTGTTGATACATCCCAAACCCAGCGGTGATTCATGAATTACTCTCCTACTGCGTGGGATTTGCTTTTCATGTCTGGCAAGAAATCTTTTATTACCATCTGAAACACACGCACACACATACACACACTGACACACAATACCTGTCCTCTCTGCTTGGCTCTAAACTGCTAATCTTTCCTCTCTCCAATCTTCTCCCTTCTTTTCCGTTCCTCGCCTCTGTGCATCTTTCCTTCCCCTCTTCGCTCTGTTTCCCTGTTCTGCCCTCACCATGTCTTTGATCTCATCTCAGAACCATGCCGGTGTACAGTCCACTAAAAATCAATTTTTAGGATGTGCTGCTTTTAGACATCTTGAGCCGCGCTGAGGTTTTTGCCACGAGGTGCCGTTCAACCCCTCTTTACAATTTCTTTCAATTTAAAACCACAAGGAGGCAGACAGCTGTGGTGTTAAGTGGGACACTGCAGGGGTCTGACCTCTGTTAAACGATCAGTTCAGGGTCTCTGTTCTCATATATCACATTTTAACTCTGACAAAACCACAAGCGGCTGGATTCAGAGAGGGACACAGTGACAGAGAGTGAGAGACAGTGAGATAAAAACATATATGAGCTAGGGAAAGGAACAGACTAATAAGAAAGGAAAAAGAGCATTAAGAATGAAGGAGAGTCTGACACAGATGAGAAATGTGACAAAACGAGAGTTATGGGACACAAGAGGGCACTGGGGTCATTGAATATTAGCTGTTCAGGCTCTGAAACGTCCATTAGCATTATCAGTAAGCTCTTCTTGTGACAGTGCTGAGTGTTGTTAATGGCACTCTCACAATATGACAGAAAAACCTGACAGCCACACACAAATATATAGATGCACCCACGCATGCACAGAGCCATTCACATAAACACATGCGCATGCGCCACATATCACCCCAGCTGCTGTGCTGGATTCATCCAAATATGGTAGGGGATATTTCCATGGCAACAGCAGGCAGAAGGGGTGCAGACTTTTGCTGGATGATCTCCGGAGAGAGTCTGCTTTTTGACTTTTGATTCAAACTATTATCTTTCAATTCATTCAACTGTACAGGCGTTTCATCAGCACCAGTTAAAATGTCTGCAGCTCATGAAAACACACTGAATCTAGCCCTGATTACATGTTGCCTACATTGGTTTTAACCAATCCTGTTGTCATATAATGCTTTAGCTGTTTTTTAGCAACATGGGTCTCCTCAGCAAGGATGTTCACAGTACACAGGATGTTTCCCTGTAATCTGTTGCAAAACAGCTGCAGGTGTGAAATCTATGACGCAGTGGACATCCAGAAACGGGCAAAAATCCAGAGAGCGATTGTGTGACAAGACAACATTTCCAACTGTATAGACCATAAAATACAGAGATGTTGGTGCTGTGAAGTCAACCACATGATAAGCTATAGCTTTTATCACTGACTGCCTTGCAGAGCTTGAAATTGTATAGGGGGGAGGGACAGTGCATCAGTAGATTTTGTGTGAACATGTGTGTACAAGAAGTTAAACACCATTTTAAGCTCTTCTGCCTGACACAATTAGCCATACATCTATACATTTGCTAACACACGCAAACCTTTTGTGTAATATGTCATTTAGAGGTATTAGGAGTTTGGTAAATGATAATTCACAAACTAAGGGCTGACCTCACAGTGGGTGTATACTTGTTTTCGACAAATACGATATGCATTTTGTTGGGTACCACTGCATGGCTGAAATGGGATGTAACATTTTACAATTGCTGGCTGACACAGATGTATTTGCACCATTGATTAGACCTCATCTGAACTTGAGAAAGGAGAGTCTGTTTCACTTAATGGCGGATAAAAGATGCTATGTGGCATTTGGCTCTAGATATTTATTTCAAGCCAGCTATTCATTAATGGTTCTGTAGCCTGCTGGCACCATGAGAAATTATAGGACAGAAGCAATCAATACATTCAGGCTCCAAAACCAGCCTCAGTGTGTGTGTGTGTGTGTGTGTGTGTGTGTGTGTGTGTGTGCGTGCGTGCGTGCGTGCGTGCGTGCGTGCGTGTGTGAGTGACATAGTTTTCTTATGATGTGGTAGTTAGCCCCAGGACCTGCTGTGGGTTTTTAGGATTATTTCTAGAAGAACATAAAAAATCTAAAACTAGAACCTGAGTGCCTGCTCAGGGCAATTTCATGTAAATAGCCGGGACTGACAATATTTCTGATGTTGCTCTGAAGCCTCCTCTACACTAAATAATCTTTATACAGTATATTTTATATATTGTGTTAACTCTAATGTAGTATCATGTTAACTGAGGGTATATTTATACATAATTCGCAAGTGACAAAAGTGCAGAATAACTCAATAAAAATATATATACTGAACAAACGAGATCAATTTATCGGGTTATTAAAATGTTGTATCTTGAAATTATGCAAGTACTTTGTCATGTAGGGCCTGTACAGAAAAGAGAAGAGGATTTTGTTTTGTCAAAAGGTGTACAGTAAATGTGTTTGCTCATGAGCACACTATGAAAAGATTTAGAAAGTATCAAGATCAAAGAAATTCACAAACAAACTGGGGACCAGAAATCATCAGAGTGACCAATTCAAAAAATTAGAAGCCGGCAAGTGTTGATGAATTTTCGTTTATCTGATTAACCCAGTAAGAGAGGAGATTCAGGACACGTGATGCCTTGCGTTGTATGTATTTAATGAAGCTCATAGCTTAGCTGCAGTAAATCACATTGTACTTGATGGGAGAATATGGAGTTTGGTCTACCATCGAGACAGTGCATCTCTCATATGAGTTGTTGTGAAGGTTAGATGCAAGAGGAACAAGAACGTGACCTTGTTTGTCTGGAAGACATCACACCTTATCTGCCCAGCTGCTCAATAACACCGTTCCACTATGACTGTAGGGAGAGAAAGAGGAACCTCTGCACACAGAGAAGCCTGTGACCCTGAGCATGACCTAAGCGTAACTTCGCTTCCTGGGTGAGCAGAGAGGTTGGTCTATATTGATGATTTAATCAATCAATCAATCAATCAATCAATCAATCAATCAATCAATCAACTTTATTTATAGAGCACTTTTCATACATTGGTATGTAGCACAAAGTGCTTTACATAAGAAAAATAAAACAATATAAAAGAAAGCCCCTCCCTCCCACCTTCCATACTATATACACCCACACAAGCACATCCACACACACACACACACACACACACACACACACACACACACACACACACTCTTACTACTGGCAATAAGGAGACATGGCAAGGCACTGAGGATTGAGGAAACGCCACCCTTGGGGCCGTCCACACCGGGAGGAGTCACAGTCTGTGTCACGGGGGCACCAGTGCCCAGGCCCCCCCGACCCCGACAGACAACATCTGGCCGGGCCGAAGGGACCCAGGGACAGGGCCCCAGCAGCAACCCAGACATAGCTCCCAGTGTGGAGGACCCCCCTGAGGAAACTCTGGAGTTAAAACCTTAAAAAATAATAAAAAAGAAAGACATAAGATAAGATAAAAACCATGACAAAAGATAGGTAAATGTAGTGAACAGCTAAGAGAATAAAATACATATGATAATAAAATAAAATAAAAAAATAAATAAATAAAAAAAAAAGTAAAAATTTGGAGCAACAAAATAAAATACAATAGAACCACATAAGAATGGAATAAGAATTTAAGATATTAGTTAAAAGCCTGATAAAAAAAGGTGTGTCTTCAACCTTCCCTTAAAAATATCAACAGTCTCTGCAGACCTGAGGTTCTCCGGCAGGCTGTTCCACAAGCGGGGGCCATAGTGGCTAAATGCCGCCTCACCGTGGGTTTTAGTTCTTGGTTTTGGTATGGATAAAAGGCCAGTGCCGGAGGACCTCAGGGTCCGCGAGGGTTGATATGGTAAAAGCAGGTCAGATAAGTAAGAGGGCGCAAGGCCGTTAAGACATTTAAAAACCAGTACAAGTTAGGACAATATTAGCATCAAAAACACAGACAGACTTCAGTAAAAATCTGACATTCATCTTGAATTATTGTCGGCATCCAGCTCACAGCCCATCTCACTTTAATGATCATACATTTCTCCCACAGCATTTAAATTAGTAGAAATGTAATCAAGAGATCTACAGTGCTTGTGGTATTCTACTCCATTAATGACCATATCTGCCCTAGGTAACTGAATAATCATCTGTGTGCTCTTGTGGTAATGTAATTATCCTGGTGTTAAACGAGTGTCTGCCCAACTGGGCTAATCAGAAGTTCCTTCCACGGACCTCCTGAGAGCAGGGCACCCACCCATGACCATCTCTAATTTACAGCTACAGTCCGTTTATGATTCTGACGCTAACGAAGTCTGATATTCAATTAACCCACCTAATCAAAACAGACTGGTCGCTGACGAAGGAGTACAAGATGTGCTGCAAAAAATATCAATTTTAAGAAACCATTAAGGTCTATATTCAGCCTTAGAAAAGTACTTTCTTCACACAAGTGAAAAGCCAAATGATGTGAGAGCTGTAGTCGATGTAAATTCCTTTTCACTTAGTTCACGAAGTTTGAAGTGACAACTTACTATACAGCATTAAATAAGGGAGACTGCTCTACTGGTATCAAGATGGTGCATGATTGAAGGAAACTGTTGTACTAAGTTCATTTAATTTGGCAGTAAGTGATGTCAGGATAACTTCTTAGATTTAATATCAAATAAGTAACACTGTATTAGGTTGTTGTTGTTAAAATGGAACAAATCACAAATGGCTGTGCCAATTTCCTAGTCAATGTGGTGAACAATAAATGGTCTTGTCATCCTTCCTATCTTATATTTATTTAGCTGCAAATGTTTTCCCCTTTTTTCTTCCTAATTGGGAATGTCAACTTCCCCCTGAACTGCAGTCCTCAGAGGAGTTAAGACAGCCATGTGCTACACCAGCTGCCTCATTTTATACCTGACAGCAATGAGCTTCACAAGAAGAGGTTCCTGCTTTACCCCTGATCATTCTCTCCTCCGTGCAGGTGCTTTGAATAACAAGTAAGAGAAACATGACAAACCAGTGAGAAGGTTAAGAACCTGCCAAAAACCACAAATTGGGTTTACTGGAATGCACGGAGTTGAACCCCAGGTCTCTGCAGCGGTGAATGAGAATGTTTCACCCCTCTAACTCTGACTGAGAATGACATTTGTTTTGACTTTTATCCACTTCCACACAATCCCATTTAGGAGCTTCCATATATTTCTACTGCTAACCATTGAGCTGCTCCACTGGACCAGTTGGAGGTTAAGTGTTTTGCTCAAAGGCACATTCACAGTAATTGTTAGAGGTGGGGAGAGCACTGTAGTGGGTTTTTCCTCGGTTGTGTAGCTTTGGGCCAGGACTCTAAATAGATGGGCTCCTGAGTAATATTATCTAGAATGACACTACCCCCAAAACCCTCTGTATTATAAATAGCCACAACTTAAAAACAACTTAACCCATGACAGGATATCAACATTATGACTTTAGCTCATCCATTCTGATCGGATCTTTCTTTCCCTCCTTCCACTCCCACCTCTAATGGCAAGACAAATTCAATCAGCAGGAAGTACAGCATATTCAGTACGGTTTCAGACTTTACCTCACTCTGAGCAGGATGACGATGATGATGATGTAGATGAAGATGATGTATAAGATGAGCTTGGTGATAATGAGCATCATGGTGGTGATGGCAACAAAACTGCTATGATATAGTTACACAGCGCAGATCACTGGGGGGGAGAGTAGGATAGAATTAAACAGAATTAGATTTATGGCATTTGAATGGTAAACACATGAGAAGCTTCTCAAAGTATGTTTTGTTTTTTGCACGTTGGCTGGCATAGGTGATAAAATCATTATTCATCATATGTATATTACACGGTTGACATGGCAACCAGAACTCAAGAAGCTGAGAGGCATCTTTCAAAGACACACATGCATACACGCACACACACATATACATCCACAGATGTATATTAAAACTGTTCATTTCGAAGGTTATTTTTGCAAGTGAACTGTAGGAGGAATTCACATAAGGGAGAACAAAGCATGATGTGAAAACCACCTCCAAAATTCAAAACAGCACGTGGGTCTGTGTGTGTTTTTGTGAATGTTTATTGTTATTTTGATGTACAGTCTATGAGCACCATTCAGTAGGCTTCATGCTTTGTCATATGCAGAAAACTAATCCACCATTTCACAGAGGCACAGCTAACACAGCAAATATCTCAAACTTCTTTCAATAACAAGTCATAGAATTCAAAATTAACTGGCCGAATTAACATGTTTGAAAAGGAGTCTTAAAAAGAAAGCGGAGTCCTGGCTGTCACTGTAATTACCAGGATCTGCTGGAATAAACACTCTAGAAACTAAACTGATCAAAAAAGACGAAATGTCTGGATCTGTCTAACTCAGCTGAGCTAATTACAATGTTTGGTCTATTAGATGTGTTACTCATTTGCATAATGGCAATTCATTTTTAAAAATTCCACAAAATTAGGAAATAACATGTGTCAGTTGGGAAATGTTTGAGGCAAATGGCTCAATCAGTCACAATCATCTGGGTAAGTGTGCGGGATAACATGGAAAACGTGAACTTAAGCAGCTCTGGATTCACATTTTATGCAAAGAACTTGGTTACATAAAGTTTTGAGTAGATCTTTACTAGCTGAGCTTATTTCAACATTAATAGCTCTGCATTTATCATCATCAGTGGCTCGTTAAGAGGGCTACGCTCACGCAGAGCCACTGCTTTGCCTCTCCATCTACCCTCCAAAACATCCAGTGACTGAAATCCCCAAGATCACATATTTTGAATATAGTTGCCTGGCTATAAATATCATGGAACACGCTAGTTACAAAACAGATTTTTTTTTTTTCAATGGATTCAACCGTTATTACTGATCTGATCATATCCATTAACTGAGCAACATTCACTGGCACAGAGTAAACAGAGGAAATCAAGGACCCATTGGTAAATCTCCATTATATTACTTTAGTAAGTAACTTGTCTACCATGTAATCAGACTGAAGTTGTTGGGGGAAACCATAAATTTCCCTCATATAGGGCAACCTACCACTACTCAACATAATGTACCACAAGTGATCTCCACTGACCTGCCGATGAGTAGGAACTCTCCAACCAGTCCCTGGCGTCTCATGGCCATGAGGATGTTGCGGACAGTCATGCCTTCACAGAAACATGCCACCACCCTGGCCTTAGGTAGGTGGGCCATCAGTCTCTCCAGCAGCCGGTCGAAGCTCTGCTCTCCAGCATTGCTCCAGATTTTACCTGAGGACAGCGTGACAGACACATGCAGATGTGATCTGTGATGGTTGTAATATGTTTGTATCTCTCTTGCATCATGTGTTGTGAGGTGTTGGCTGTCTTTTGTTTCTTGTCTTAGTTTCCCTACTATATTACTTATGTTATTCAGTTCTCCTAAGGTGTCAACCACCTGACACCCGCAGTGTGAAATGTGTCACAGGGTTATAAAACAACAGGCCAACCTTTATTGTAAAATATACTGCATCTTTAGAGGATGTCTGCAACCTGAGACAGCTTTTAAATTCATAACTGTCAACACCATTGTGTCCTTGTTTAACTACATGTAAGTGTGGCTTATTGCTGTTTGAGTGAAAATGCTAAAAAACCCTTGAGTACAGTAATGTTTGTAATGTTTTAGATTATTATAATTGCAATGTTTTAGATTATTATTGCTTAGTTTACTGTAGTTCTCTTGACCTGAGTATCTTACCAGAGTGGGCGATACAGATGCCCTCTTTGGCCGCCATGTCCTTGAATGCTTCCATCCCACTTTCACCATAGTTGCCTGTAAATCAGGATGACACAATTAAGTTAATTCTGTTTTGTTTTGAATTGACTCACACTAATGATTGAAGTGCAGAGGAACATGGATATATGTGTGTAAAGACAGATACATGAAATCACATACAGTATAATGGAAGATGTGCATGATGATAGTTCTTATTGTTTCAGTTCAATCACGACTTGTGTAAACTGAAAGAGGATACATGCCATCACAAATGATGTAATTCTTCCACAGAGACCATGATTTTGGTGTAAAAAATGACCGTTAAAGACTTGATCCCCGCTGATTTTCAAAACATGCTCACTGCAGTACCTTGCCTGCTATCGTGTGCCTCACAAAAAGCTCAAATTTATGTCAGAGAAAGCGTCTCCCTACTGTGGCACCCATTTCTTTGCCAGAAAAAGTGGGTGACCTGGAATTTATGCTAATGAAGGGTTGTACACACTGGCAAAGAATATGATAGGATTCCCCTCTTTAATTTCCCTTCCTCTCCCTTTTATCTCTTTCCCTTCTCTGTGTTGATTGAAGAAAAGATCAAAATTCTCTCTTTCTCTCCCTTTTTACCAGTGTTTCTCTCTTCTCTCAATCAATGAGCTTGTTATATCTTCTAATGCCTCCTCCTTTTTACTGAGCGTGTTGTCATTATTACAATGCAGTCTAATTAGGCATCATTGATCTGTGCTCTAGTTTAACTGATGAAGCACACGAAGAGGTCAAAAAAGAGGAGAAAAAGTGCGAGAGACAGATTGAGAAAAGGAGAGAGATAAAAGATGGCAAATGATGGTGGGAAAGAGCACACAGAGAGAGAAGGGGAAAGAAAGGGAGAGGAGAAATGTACACTGAAAGTAGAAGAGGTCCCACAATCCCTGACCGCTGCTGTATCTCAGTGTGTGTGTATGTGTGTGTGTGTGTGTGTGTGTAGTCAGGCCCATGATGAGCGTGGTGGAGCGAAGTGTAAAGTCCTGTAATTAGTGTCTCAGTGAGAGGAGTGGGAGACAGATGGTACAGACCATCCTTCCCCTCATTCCCCTCACACACACACACACACACACACACACACACACACACGCACACACACATTCATACTGTTACCATCATCAAAATCGATAAAGCTTGTAACCTACTTCGCTCTGGTCTCAACTGGGATTTATGTGTGAGACGTCTCTCTCTCCCGCTCACTCAGTAAGCCCGTCATGTGTCTCTTTACCACTCCGTTTCTGTCTCTCACTCTCTGAAACCCTCTCCATGCTACTTTACATTACTATCACACTCAAATACACCTTTGCTCCAATCACTCCCAAACAAAAACCCAGCCACCCCCCCACACACACGCATTCATCAGCTTTAGATCCAAAACCAAACAGAAAGGAGTCAGTCTGCACCCACATATCAATGTGATGTTACAGACACTCTCCTGCAAATATTAAAATCTATATTGAAATTTGCAGATGGACCTCACTATTTTGAGAAAAGTGAATATGAAACATCATATCACAATCATGTCATTATTGCATCATGGGTACTTATTCAATGTTAGAACAGATATTGAGGTGATTCATTGCATGCCATTGCACAATTACATGAGAGTTATAGATATATCACACAGATAGATACATTCAAAATACCACAAAGAAGATATGTATATACATTAATATATATAGAAATAAACCATAATCATCAAATCAGCACCTGTTCGATCAAATACAGAATGAGCAACTGCAAAGCAGAGTGAAAATGAACAAAGAGCACGCTCTCGGGATTGATAGCTAGCCACTGCTGCAGTCAAGACCAAAGAAACCAAAGAAAAGTAGTTTTCTAAGTTTAGCTCTGCACTTCTGACTTGCACCTCCTGTATGATGCAAATCACCCTGCACACCCACTTTCTATTTACCTCAAACTTCCCCTTCACAAGTGATAGCTGCATTTGTTTCATCACCTGACAAAATCCAACTGGGACCTGCAGCATAGAGATCACACATTCACAGCTTCCCTCTGGTTTCTTTGTATCCCTTTGTGCTTTTGTCCCCTTTACCTCTTGCTTTCTGTGTCTCTCTTTAATCCCTATATTCAAATCTATAGTTTCAATGTTTAAAAAAACAGAACAAAAACAACTGCAACGGGACAAAATTTATGAAGAAAATTAAAAAGGAACAAAAATCCCTTCTCGCTGAGTCCTCTTCACATTTATGCCCCTCTGCCCTCTTCTTCTTTGATCTCTCCTTCATATTCATCTAATATATTGCAATACTTTACAACATGCAATCAAATGCAAAGCTGAAGGGGCCTTCTGCTTGCCCTCTGTGGAGCTCCCTCTCCCCCCTTTAGCTACTTGCTTCTTCTACCCCCACAATCTCACAACAGCAAATCAGGCAATAAAATTTTAAATACTGGGGGTTCTGTGTCTTCTGTCCCTTCCTTTCCATTCCTTCCCTCTCACTGTTACCCTTCCTCCATCCTTCTCAATTACCATCCTCATCCTCTTGTCACTCTTATCAGGTCTATTACATGCAATTACATGTTCCCTCCCTTTCCCCTGTCTCCCTTCCCTGTCTTTTTTTAACCCTCACTCCCTGCAGTCACAGCTTCACCCACAGATAAACAAAAATGTAACATTATTAAGTAAAGGCCAACCCCCTGCCATCTCCTCCCATTCCTCACCATCCCGTTGGTTTTCTGCTCTACCAGTTCTCCTTAATTCTCACCAATGCCAACACTACCCCACATCACATCTGGGGTGCTATAACAATGTGCAGCTAAATGTCAAACATAGTAATACCCCAGGGATAAACTGACACTTACACTGTGTCAAACACAGAGTCACACAAGATTACAGGATTACATGGCTAATTGAACACATAACAGCATGCTTTAGCATACAGACATACACAGACTTACACACTCTTTATGACGAATTTGTGTCTATCAATCCACATTAATAAGCAATCATTAATGTAGAGGAACATTGCTGATAGACATTTTATTCCTTTTAATGCTGTTACACAAAATTAGGGCTGCAATAAACAGTTATTTTAATTAATCTGCCAATGTTCTTTCAAAGCAGTTAATTTTTAGTCTAAAAAACATTGGTAAACAGTGAAAAATGGCCATCATAATATCCTGAAGCCCAAATGATTGTCTTCAAATTACATGTTTTTTTCCAACCAACAGTATTTTACAATAAAACTCCAAAATATTCAGTGGACAATTAAATTCAAGCGGAAAATCTTCAAAATTGAGAAGCTGACACCAATGTTTGTTATTTTAGCCAGGAAAAAGATACAATTAGGGCTGTATCTAACAATTGTTTTCATCTGTTGGTTAATCTGTCAATAATCAGAACTTCCTCATTGCAATTTCCCAAAGCAAGGTTTTCAAATTGCTTCATTTGTCAAACCAACAGTCCAAAGACTCTTCATTTACTGTCACACATGACAAAGAAAAGAGGCAGATTTCTACATTTAAGAAGCTGTAACCAGAAAATATTTTACATTTCTTTCTTGATAAATAACTGAAAGGATTAATCAATTATCAAAATAGCAGCCGATTAACTGACTACTTGATAAATAGACTGTAGCTGGTGCAACTCAAGCTGCAATAGTAATTAATTGTTACAAATTCATTTGTTTCAGCTCTACTAGCTATCAATTTAGAATGTAAGTACAAACGGTAGCTTGTAGCTACATGAAGAAGGAAAAGCTGACCCGTTCTGGACAAGATGGCTTAATGTTTTGTTCCATAAAATCAGTTAATGTGATTACTCACTCAATGAGTGATGCAAATCTATTCTGTATCTGATGGATAGGAGAACCATTTAGCCTGGACCTTTCTAATCTGATAAGACATGAACGGTCTCACTAGAGCTTATGTAAATTCAAGGATGTTGTTGAAAAAATCACTTATTTTGTTTAATCTAATATACATTATGTATGTATCCTATCCACGTAGCTAATTTCAAACCCCTTTAGTTATTATTATAAATACTCAGCTGTTGAATATATCTTAATGAATTTCATTTGATTTGTGCATGACTATTAGCCTTTTTTCTGCAATGGATATAGCCCCAGGTCACAGACATGTGGTTGTGGTTTTCTCCACAGGTGTAGTTTTCACTCAACCTCCACTTCCAACATGCTTTTATTGTACTATTAAACAACCTTTGTCTAAAACAAGTATTTGTCAAACCAAGGTAGCATTAGACCCACACCTTACAATTTAAATTGATTAGGTTAGCTGCTGAGCTGCACAGAAACTCCGCTTCATACTGTATTTAGGTTTGAAACATTTGTATAACAAACTGAGAGTGTGTCATCTGTGTGTAAAGTTTTGTCAGTGAAAACACATGCTGATATGCAAGCACACAAACCTGTGCAACTGCATCAGTGCACGCACACAATTACTGCAGGTAAAAAATCCTCTTCCACATACATCCTCCAGTAAAAGCATTCCACCTGTTTTACCATGGCAACAGCTCAAACATTTTTCCACCTTAATGAACATCTGTGCCTGTAGGAAATCTCTCTTTAAAACACCCTCATAGATATAATGGATAAAGCCAAGGCAGCAGAATGGCTGGTAAACCATCGAACTAACGTAAAAGAAGCCATTAAAGGGATTCCCACAACATAAGTTCTTAAAATCTGAGCCCAAGAGTAGATGTAGTCCTGTGACCCTGGCTCATTAAAACACGGAACAGCTCTTGTTATATGGGGACCCAACAGAAACTGGCCCATGACCCACTTGGAATCTTCACCCTTAGGCGATACTGCCAGAGACAACAGTCAAAATGTCAGCAGATTCTGTCATTCTCCTCTCCTCCATTCATTATACCTTTCTATGTGCTGCCCTCCCCAACCCAGTTCACATTCATGTTCCTCAACCCTGCCAAGGCCATGACAGTTAAATAGACACAGGGCTTGTCATGCTCCAGAGATGCAGAGAGAGAGAGACGATGGAGAGAAAAAGGGAGAGAAAACAGACAAGGGAGAGAGAGAATCCATGGTGTCAGAATCCTAATAGTCGATAACAAATAGGAGAAAAAAATGAGGGAAAGTGAGACAGACAAAATAAAAACCTTGAAAGGGGAGCGAGAGTAAAGAGGGAGCGGTGGAGAGAAGGTTGACATCTTGATTTATGAAGGGATTGATCAGTTTTTGTTGGAGCGTGCTTGGGTGACACATGTCAAATTTCATGTCAATAAAACCAATCGAGCTGAATTGAACTGAACTGAGCTGAGCGACACAGAGAGGAATGAGGGAGGGAGGGAGGGAGGGAGAGAAAGAGTGAAACAAAGGAATATTAGGATGCTGATACTGAACACTGAAACCCAACTGCAGCCATGTGTGTGCATTATCATCAGACTGACAGCAGATACTGTGATCAAAAGAGTGACATATACGCACAGAGAATGCATATACTGTAGGTACGACCAATAGCAGAAGAGGATAATGGTGGATTATAGAAGAATGCTGACAATGGACAACACCTCCCAACTCTTTCGCAACAACTAGCGAAGCAGACGAGCACCTTCAGCTACAGGTTGGCTTCCCCGAGGTGCTCTACAAAGACTTAATTCCAGGAAATGCCAGACTTTACAACTTCTCCTGTCTGTTAAAGCATAGACATCAGTGTGTTGTAATGACAGTGTTCCTGCCGCTGTTCCTCCCCAGCTCAAACTTTGTTTATGTAGCCTTTTGTTATCTGCCTTTAAATCAATTTTCTATGCACTTGACCTTTCACTTTGCTTCACATTGCTATAAATATAGGTTTTTATTAACATGTTATGTAACAGAGTTCATCTGGGAATGCTTCACTGCATAATAACTATTTATCCACCTCTATTCATCTTTTGTGTCTAATTCTTTCCGCCTCACCTCTAATTTCCATGGTGACTGGACCTTTAGCTTGAAATCCTAATGATTTACAAATGACAAAATGAATTGATGATGATTATAAGATTATCCTAATTCTTGTCATTGTCCCTGCAATAACCCGTGTGTTTCCCCTGTGTTTCTGCGTTTCTGTTTGCTGCCAGTTTTTTCCCGCTATGTCTCTCTGTGTCTGTGCTAAACATTTTAATATGCCTGAGTCTGTGTGCTGCATTCTGGGTCTACTCATTCCTAAACATAATACCTCTAATGTGCTACAGTTAACCTCAAACTACTTCTGCATTTTATACCGTTAGGGCTTATTTTATGAATTTAAATCAGCTCCAGATGCAGAAGACAGAGAAACATAGATACTGTAATAGCCTGACTATAAGACAATGTTTCTCTCTGAAAGTTAGGTTGAAGGACTGGAGATTTAGGTATTCACAGAAGCAGATGCTTGTGTTAAAGTTGTGCTATAGGATGACTTTGGTACGAAATTGCTTGGTGTGTTCATCCCCAGAAACAGCACCAGTCTTTGCATCACTTTTAGCATTGGAGCCACAATCGGAAAGCAATGTCTGTCGTGCCCAGAGGAACTCTTTACTAACCCAAGAAGAAACATTTTAAATCTACATATCACATGCATATATTCAGGCATGTACTATATCTACCTATGAGAAAGTTATACTCACAATGTTTTCCCTGCAATAATATTACTTCATTACTTCAATGTAATTACTATGCTGATATTGCATACATTATTCAGATCCTTGCGTATCACTTTCTATCGTCTCTTGCCTCCAGATGCAAAATGTTAATCCAAAGAATTAATGAGTCTCTATAAACTTAACCCCCCACCCCCCATCCTCATCACCATCTTTCTCTGAATCTGCAGCTCCTGTATACTCTCTTATCTATCCAAAGCACTCCACACACACACACACACACACACACACACACACACACACACACACACACACACACACACACACACACACACACACACCTTGTACACAGTCTTCTGTGGTTCTCTGGCACTATTATCATTGCTTTCCCCATTCGCTCTTCCTCCCATGTGCCTCATCCCATGTTTTCCTTCTTCCTTTTGTCCTCAACAAACCCTTCATTTCCTTCCTTCCTCCTCTGTTTCAGGCCTGCCCTCCATGCTCACCAACCCCCTCTCCCTCATTCATCCCGTGCCTTCCCTATCCTGTGCCTCTCATCCTTATCTCTCTCTTTCCCATCCTTTCCTAATTTTTCCCGTCTTCTCTCTGCCACCCTCCCTCGCTGGCTCTCCGTGTTGGAGAGTGATTGTATTTGAGAAGGCAGCGGATGACCTTGAAGACCTGTTCCAAGGTCAAACCCGCCTGTCTGAAGAAATACAAAGACTGATACTTTGCTGACAAACACACACATTTGCAAGCACAACCACAAGCACTATCTTGAACACAGCCGACAACAAAACACGCAAGCCACCCATCTTGTCTAAGACTAGTAGCAGCAAGCCAGAAAGATCAAATATACACTCCTAATAATGTTGTTTCTGATAGCATATTGTTACAAATATGTAGGGAGATTTGTCTGTAAGCCCTCATTTATATAATCAAAGATAGGCACATTTGTAAATATGTCTTATCATCTGCAGAGAAGCCAGATTTAATGTGAATGACATGTGACTCGACAAGGCTGACATTTTTTACATAATTAAAATTGATCAGTCAGTGTTGTAATCAAGGTCAGTGTCTTATAATCCCAATCTCGTTCACTGATACCAAAAACAATTATTTTTGGCAAGAACTACCCACATCTGTTGACTACAATGAAATAACCATCGGTCAACTGCATCACTGTTGCGTTGTGTTCATCATCAAGTGTAGCTGGATTGTTGAAATTTCCCACCAAAAATACGCTTGTGAGGATGACAGTAATTACCTAGTACACCAGGCTTTTTACAAGAAAAGACTCTCACTATTTGTAGAGCCCTGTATTGATTTACAGCAAATACAAATATTAACATTTCCTACTGCTGCATCTTCATATTAAGAGCATTTCACTGCCAAATCACAAACTGACATTTATTTTGAAGTAGGCTAGTCACAGTCACAGTTCAGAAAGTTTAGCACTTACAGCTATTGTTCACTAAGAATGCGTCTGTAGAGCAAAACAATGGTCAATAACAGCATCTTCTTACAGCTGATTAATTTGAAATACGTCAGGGAGTAGTTTTCTATGGTCTGTGGGAGTAAAGGAGCAAGGAGTTGTTGATGAAGAGTTGTAGTTGACAGGCGGCACAGGTCCAACTTCTCAGTGAGGTAACGGACACCTTCTGCCTCATTAATGTTGTCAGGTGCCCTATTAGACTTGCAGCTGCCGCTATATGGAGTAGACAAGTTTCTAACTGTAGTGTCCATCGTCCTACAATATATTGATTAAAATAGGAAAACGGGAGTGGAGGCCAGGGGAAAGCAATGTAATTAGTGTATATCCAAGCACCGTCACCCACACATGCTGTCTTCTACTGAATCGGTGGGTCCATTACACGCTTTGACATGAGACTGGGCTGCTGCTGCTGCTGCTGTTGTAAAACCCTCAGGCAATGCCAGAGGCCATGATCTTAAGTCCTCAGTGTGTGTGTGTGTGTGTGTGTGTGTGTGTGTGTGTGTGTGTGTGTGTGTGTGTGTGTTTATCGCTCTTTATCACACATTTTCAGGTTCAACAAGCCCGCTCTCAGTGGACACATGCACACACACACACACACACACACACACAGTAACTGCATTGTCCTCTAGTTCCCGTAGCTGTCACACTTATCGCCCACCAGTAAACCCACTGACTCAACTCAACTCACTTCCATCTTCACAATGACTGAGTTTCTCCCCTGTCATTCTTCGTTGAAGATTCAGGCATATTGAGAGGATACTTTATACTTCGTGGTCAATGGCACCTGACACTTCATCTTTGTTTGACTATGCTCCCTGGCACATTGTCTACCTTGCTGATTTTTGTTCTTGTGACCCCATTCAGTCTCGTTTCCTCCAGCAATTACCTACTGATTTACACTGCTGTTTTTGGACAGTACTGCTTCATCAAATTCTTGGCTTCTAACTTGCCTCAACCCGGCTACAATAATTCCAATTTTAATCACATTTACCTCAGTATGCTAAAAACTCACCTTCCTCTTTCTATTATCTTCCTCTTTCATTTCGCCCTTACTCTGAAATTATCATTTTTCTGCTTTTCCTTTTTAGCTCTAATATCTCACAAAATTCCTTTTTGTGAGGCACCACAAATTTTCCAGAGCTGCAAATATGAGCGCAATCAAAAGCCGTCCACTTTCCACTGACAGTAAGTCACTCTGCATACAGTTCAGGTTAACAAATGAGGAGCAATGACTAGCAAATAACACATTATAATGAAATAAAAGCAGAGAGGAGGAGAGAACAAGAAGAAAGAAAATAAAAGAGTTTGTGTGTCCATGTTTAAGCGTGGTAGAGAAGTTAAAAAGTCCAAGGCAGATTGTGTGGGTGGTTATACCTTCAGTGTGTATAGCAGACACGTAGCTCCAGTTGTATCTCTTGACAATGTCCACCATAGCTCTTGCCTGCTGGGCATCTGAAGGCACCACCCGCATAAAGTACTTGTAAAGGCTCTGGAACAATGGAAATAAATCAATGACAAGCAGGGTTATCCAGGAGCATCTAGAACATTCAGTTAAGTAATGGGTAGCTCTACATAATTAAAGTTACAATAAAGCATCAATATTTCCTCCCTGATGGGATTGATTCCCTTTAATATATTGATGAGCCTACATCGGCACATCTTCAATAGGATAGAGTCTCACCTTGTCGCTGAGGTCCATGCTGGTGGCAGAGTAGGCAATCTGTGGTATGTTGAACAGCTGTAGAAGGTTCTGGACCTGGATGGCCACTGAGCTCGACCCTGGTCCAATTAAACCCACAATGGGTTTCTTCCCCCGCATTGGAGTGGCAGAGGGGTCTGAACACTTCATTGTCGATACTCCACCTCCTCCCCCTCCCCAAGAACCTCCTCCGGCCAACTCCTCTGCTTCGTCAGAAGAGACCAGCGAGTCCCGTATGAACTCGATGCTCTGCTCCAGAGCAACAGCCGAGTGCCAACAGGAGTCCCGGATCTCACAGCCTAGGCTGATGTTGGGAAGGATGTTTTGGTCAGTGTTGATGCGGTCCAGTGTGTGCATCATGGCCTCCACCCTCTGGATGCCATACTGCTCTCGCACTGCACCACACTTGCGCTCGTGTACCTGCACATGATGCACAGAGTAGAGGAAGAAATCTAGTCAAATTGAACTGACATTCAGATAACAATGTTGTCCAAATGCTCTCACTACTGATGATGACATCAATTATTCAGATTTTCTTTTGTCAGCAGACTGGATGAGCAGTATGAGAGATTTTTAAATTACGCTTTTAACACAAAGGTGCTTCACTGTTGGACTAATATTGGTTTTATATTCACATTGCTGGCAAGTTCTAAGAGTCATTTTTTCCTGTTTGCAATTATCCGTAATGAGATGGAAAAAGCTTGCGTGTCAGTGGGTGACCACAGGTTTCTGGGGCAGCTAATGGAGGCTGAAGGTTCATAGACTTAAGAGCTACCCATTGTGCAAATTGAATATGTCCTCTGGGTCTTAATAGGCAGAGTAACATTATGACTCTCCGTACAATAGGTCGGACATTTGGCCAAACATTATCTCCAGTAATTTTTCTGTCCATCACTTTAAAAATTTACTGTCTTATCTCGTGTACCATTCTCAATGTGCCTCTTTTAAATGCAGGCAGGATTACATGACATTACATCGAAGATCAGTGTGAATGGGATGTTAAAAGTCACAACGAGTGAATTCCTCAAAATTATGACACATAAGTCATTCTGCAGACACAAAAACACAAAATTACCTTGTCAGCAGGAGGTTGATGATGGACGGAGAACAAGGCTCCAATGATGATGTCACCAGGTATGTGTGCTACAACTCGCCGTTCATTGGATTGGGCAGAGTCAGCTTCATCAGGCCCCACCCACATAGAAAGAACTAGCAGCAGAAAAAGCATCATCTTGGTCCCTTAAGGTCACACAGGAGAAGCAGATCTCAAATGTCGCGTAGAGCCGTCACAGGAAACTACTTGTCCGAGAAACACTTTTCCTGGCCATGGCAAGGGCTAGTGGCACACTAGAGTTTTTGAAAATGGATGATTTCAGTGTATTCCTTTCTTCAGATTTATATTTCTTTCCTCCAGATTTCAAGGTGGGACCATCACTGCAACAGCTGAGACAGGTGCAGCAGTGCAACCTGGGAAATTCAAAAGAAAAATCTGTGCTAAGTCTCATTGGCTGACAATAGTTCAGACTCCCCCAATTATAAGGCAGAGTTGGTCTCCACAGTAACAGGTGACAGACAGACATGTTCACATAAACCTGTGAGCAAAAAAGACTTTGTTAGAACAACTTTCTTGTTTCTGGATTTCACAAGCATGCTTTCCACACAGGCTCGAGTTTGATTTGCCGTGTGTACTTCTATAATCACGGTCTGTCTTGTCACGGCACAATCTTCTATATTTAACTGACAGACCTTAGACATAATATTCTTTTCACATCCTCCACAACCTATTTTCACTCTCACCTTGTCTTTTCAGCTGCTACTAGCAAATATTCAATCCTGTGTCAATTAAGGCCCGAACTAATATCTTTCACTCTCTCAGGATATTTGTTGTTTAATGCAAAAGTGGATGCAAACTGTGTTAAACCAACATAAGTACCATTGCGTCAGACATTATAGTTGCCATCATAATGAGTACTTGCTGTTTGTTCTTCACAAGGGAGCTTAACATGATGATTGAAGTTGGCTGTAGGCAGTTTTAAATCACTCTGACTGTGCGGAGTCATCACTGTGTCAACATAGTATCAGTAACGTTGTATCACACCTCACAGCTGCTCTGGGGGATCTTTGGTTGGCTGACAAGTTTTGTACAGCACTCGCTCGTAAAACTGTGACACCAGCAAGGTCACATTAAACTGCTGGCAGCCGCATTTTTCTCCTAATTTTCTTACTGTTTTGGTCCTTGAAGATTAACACAGTTAAAAAGCCCTGATGAGAAACAAAAAAAATCCATCAACATGTCACATTAATATGTCATTCCTCGGGTGTCTGCTACCTGACTCTATCCAAATCAGCCTTGCTATGCCATCCTGCTGCTTTAATGGTATTAGCTTAATACTGGCTTTTGGGTTTTCTCTCCAAATTGGACCCCCTTGCATCATTCTCATTACAGTATAATTGTTTTCAAGAGTGAAACAGAGACTACAATGCAAAAAGTTTGGCATTCAGGGGTACTCCTATTGTTTTAAGAGAAAAGGTTGACTGTTGCCTTGCTTTGTTATTATAAATTATAGAATGCATCATCCATTTAATAGGCTGCAAACAGATGTTAGATAACAATGAAGAATCCCTTTTACAAAATGTCCAGCACTACTGGGCACATCGAGCGAAAAAGAAATACACCAAGCATACGGTGTTTAACAGTCAGACAAATAGGGAGGACATCAGCTTCCTCTCCTGAGTCTTTCAAGTAGCCATCCGTCTGCATTAATGGAAAAGTCTTTAATTTGCCCAACCTCAGAGCTGAATAAATACTTTACTTTACTGCAATGGAGCTTTTTAAATGACCATAAACGGCAGGGGAACTGGGACTGATTAGAGGATGACATCCACTGCTTACACAAAAGAGGATCAAGGTCGTGACAGGGTTGTTGGTGGTTAGCTAAGTGGTGTAACAGGGTAGAGACACTTAATTTTTTGTGACCGCAAGTCTGTATATCTGTCCTAATCAACATCAAATACAGAATAGAAATCTGTATATATATATATATATACAAATTTCTATTCTGTATTTGATGTTGATTCTATTTCACACTTGTAAACAATGTAAACGTCTGGTTTTCCATGCCAATAAAGGACCTTTGATTTAAACTTAATTTAATTGAGTAGAAGGGGAGTCGAGGGTAGAGTATGGTGACATATAAAAATAGAGGATGAGGGGAAAGAGGAAAAGAGGAGGAGAAAAGGTGGGAGAGGAGAGAGAAAGAAGAAGTGTGGGAGGAAGAAGTAGAGGAAACAAGATAGAGACAGAAAAGAAGAAAGAAAGGAGACAGAAGACGAGGGAGGCAGGGACTGTTACAAAAAAAGGCATCAAGGGACAGAGAGTCTCACTGAACGTAATTAACGTGACAGTGTCAGGATGGCAACAGGGCTAACTGCTGCTCCAATAATGAACAAATCAAAAAAAAAAGCAGCTCTCTCTCTCACACACATACACACTCCGTCTCCATCAGTGACGCAATTGTGTCTCTGTCTCCCATCCTCTCTAACTACTGGCACATTAGTGTGGAGTTACAAATATCCTTTTCACACGCACACATATACTCGTACACACACTCCCACTCACCAAAAATTATTTCACCGCACATTTCTATCTCCCAAAGATAAGCCACTGTTTAATTTCCAATCCTCCAGTATCCTCAGTCACATACATGCTGTGTTTCTCTGTCGTGCTCCCCCTCTGTGTCTCTCTATCTCTTGTTGCGTAGGCCTAACTGTAGCTGAAAGGGAGAGCAAATCAAATCCTCATTCCCTAAACAAACATCTTGCACACGCCATTAGGCATTTATATCTCTGCTTCTATCCAAACTATGCACAAGGGCATTATAAAAACCTTCTAAATCAACTTTAACACAGACATAAACATACAACACAGGCAGAGACAGACAAACATCCACCCTCCCTCTCTGTCTCACTTTAATTCAATGGGTTTCATTAGTGCTGACACTGTTCAGTGTGTTTGGAAAGCATTTAATTTTCTGCACATTGAAAGTAACAATAAAAATTACCGTGTATCTAAAAGGATGCCTGGAACGTAAACTAATTTATTTTCAGTATCTTGTTTTGTATGACGCACAGACATTTGTTTGTAATTAACGATGGGGCAAAAGGCAGCGCCTGGAGTCTGGATAAAACTTCAGAGGAAAGGAAAATGCAAGCATCATGTGTGCCCTACACTGACTGGTGCATTCACCCACATAAAAGATATGTCTTCGATCATCCTCTTAACACGTGCACTTCTCTAAGCTAAGGATAAATCGAGTACCAGCATAAATGTTTGCCCATGTATAATAGGCCCTACACATCTTAATATAATAGAGTATGTCCGTGTCACAGTGAAAATAAGACACACCACCTTCCAGTCACAGCAGGAAAACTCAGAGGCAGTAATGTTCGACAGAAACACAATGCAAACAGGCACCGTCAAATGATACAATATATTAGTGTTCCTCCAATGAATTGCTGGCAACTAAAATGGGTCAGACTGTTTTTTTCTGTTGGGTGCAAAGTTTAAGGAGGCAGCAATATTTGGGGAAGCTTCAGTTATTCGGGGAAAGCTTTTGCTGGGCATGTGATGGTGTGTCTCCACGTGCCTCTCGCTCCCGAGTGGACAGAGGTTTTCTGTTCTTGTTGCACCTGAGCCCCAGGAAACAGCATCTTTCAGCATTTTTCTTGAAGGGTTTATTTTTATCTTCACTAATTGCTTGCCTTGTTTCTAGAATTATCTAATGAGCTGCTCAAACAGATTACACTAAATTTAAGAGATGCCAACGCTCTCAACATTGTACTGAGCAGCATTTCTTTTGTTAAATTGCCCCCGTCTGCTACAGCCAATTACATTTTTTCTTAATCAGTCTGCCCAGCTTCAACTCTCAACAAATAAACAAATAAATAAATAAATAAATAAATAAGACACTGGATGATCTTATCAGACAGTAAAGGGCATGAAGATGTCAAACAACATCTGAATCTTAGAGCTAAATTCACTATAGTGTGACAGCCGAAACCTACACCAGGTAACCAACAAGTATGTCAGTCACTGGAAACATGCTGAGTGCTGTTGACTTAAGGCTAACCTCAAACATGCAGGTACAGTCACAGTGTCATCAGGGAGTGCCAACACAGTAAGGACTTTACCTGCTGCAGCAACAGCACATAGCTCACAAGCTCTGACCTTAAATCACTTCACCCTGCAATGTTTCAACAGGGACTTGCAGTCTCCATCGTCGGTTTTCAGCGACCCCACTTGGAATCTACAGCGATTGTGATTGTGCTAATACTCCTACAGCGTCTCGATAAAGGGATTCGTTGACTGGTGCGCTGTTTTGTATAATCCATCACTGACACGCACGTACGGTGTCTGGTCAAACTGCCTCTCTCTCTCCAAGGAGAAAATCAAATCCAGAGACAACAACAATGACTGGCGCAGCGCTGCATCCGTCACCCGCAACGGGAGATCAGAGACCATCATTCGCACCGAATCCAACACACACTCACCCGATTTTATTACGAGCGATTTATGCAAAGCATGACAGAGACACCGTCTGAAATGAACATGCCTACAACATGCACCGACGCAAACCGGGTTCCTGATCCCTCTCTGTCTTATTGGCATGTAGCTCACATACATCAGTGCAACTGGCTGCTCTCTTTAACTGGGTTACGGGGTATGACATACAATGATGTTCAAGGATAACTAGAACAGATGTAACTGCAAGTAAGTCTCTTAATGAATATTGCAACAACAGCAGGCAATGACAAAGTGCGACAAAATCCCTCTTGAATATGGAGTGAGGGAGACAGGATAGTTGTTGTTGTTTTTTTTTCAGAATAGAAATTTTGAATGAATCGCGAGTTTCTTTCATCACGTTTCTGCAAAATCGTCACAGCCTTACCTTATAGCACATATGGCTCTCACGCACGCTCCCGCTTGGCAATTAGGTTGCAAGTTACAATCACAGAGAAAAGACGCCGCCGATCATGTGCGGTCCAATGTCAAACACTCCGGAGCTGAGCTGCCTCTGATTGCTGTGCAGCTTCCGAGCTTCCTCCGTTTTCCAGTCACGCACACCTGAGCCTCTCTCTTCAAACACCTCTCTCCCTCATCCCACCCCCTTTTCCTGTCCTCTGCTCCTCCTCTCCTCAACCCCTCTCCCCGCTTTTCCCTCCGCTGCCCATCTCTCTTTCTCCACACACCCCCATCCCATCCCACCTTTCCTCTCTGCCAGTTTTACACTCTCATCCACCCATCTCTAACTCTCCATCTTTACCAATGTATCCTCCAGTCCTCCACCATTCATCCCTGATTTCCCCCATCTCCAATTTCAGTCACCCACCTTTTTCATTTTGCCTCCTCTTTGCTGCTCTCGTCTCCTCTTGTCTCTTCCGTTGCATCAGTCATTTTGTTTTTTGAACATTTCTTTTGCCTTTTGAGAGGTGAATGCAAACTAGGGGCAAACGTTTTCGGCAAAGAATAGACGAGCAAGCAGTTGGTCTGTTACTAATGAATAGAGGAGCTAAAGTAAGCTAACTAGCGTTAATTGTCTTTGGTTAGGAATATTTCCTTAATGTCATAAATCACGGAGCGACGTTTATCTGTAAACCTATACACGTTGTCTGTTTTTTAATAACGATACACCGAACGTGTAACAGACAAATCTAGTTAATGATATCGTTAACGCACATTTAGCAACTAGCTAGATTCTTCCGAGACTTTAGCCTAATGTTAGCTAGCTGCATGGCGGCTCAACTTCGTTGCTAAGCAGACGCGCCACGGAACAGGTATTTTGCTAAAGTTTTTTTCCCCATCGATTAATGGTTCCGCCTTCCCCAGAACTCAACTTCACTCACCCAAAAACTCCAATAAAGCGTCTTCTGCCTTAAAACTCCTAATGTATAGAAAAACGACTACAACTAGAGCAAAGCCATGCTAACATTGTGGGAGGTAGCTAAGGGACATTACATGAGGGGCGAATAGACTTCACCATAACACCTGTACAGTCGCTTGTGATTCAAACAATCAGAGCCGAGGAGCTGTATCTTGTCTCCTCTCCATCGTTCTCTCTAATTTAATGATTTCCCTTTTATCGAAATATGATTCTCTGGCAAGACATCAGTCAACTTTTTACCATTTTCACAATAAATCCCGCAATCACACGCGCCTCTTATTTAGAGCTGAAATACTGATAGATCCGAATAATTGGTAGAAATATAGCCCACTGTGTCAGTAGATCTGTATGAATTGTTACATTAAAGATGAAGGTGGCTTGTGTGCATCCCCCTCTCTGATCAAATAGACATCAGAGGTGACACTGCGGGCTGGGATAACGATGTAGTGGACGAGATCGATAACATCTGAAGTTTCGTGGCGGTCACAGGAGTAAGGAACCATTAACCTATGCTACAGCTTCGCCTGGCGTCCAACTTAAAGACCCACAGAGAGCAAATCATTAAAGATAAGAAAAAATCAAATCAATAGAAATCTAATGGAAACAATCCGGCTCCTCCCGCGCCATAACACTGATACTGACGGGCAAAACGACAGGCTGTCTCTGGTGGATAGAGTTTTTTATAATTCAATTTAATTCAGTTTAAATGTTTGTATTCTTTTTAGTTGACTTTAGTAAAAAATAATATTAATAATAATAATAACAATAAAGTAAAAAATATAATAATGATATATTATTATTATTATTATTATTATAAAATACCAATACAGATTGTCAAGATGAAACACAAGTTATCATGGTGGCGTCTCACAATCTGACAGCAAATGTTAAAAACAATATATATTTCTTTGAGTGGAGAAGAAAAACGACTTAAATGGTACAGTAGAAGGTCATTTACGTTACATAAATCTGTCTGTGTAAGGACATTATAAGCGATGAAAAATATATGTGCTATTGACTGTGATGGGTCTCCTCCAAAGCGTAAAGGGGGTTATCCGAGGAAGCCTCCCCTTGTCACTTTCAGATGCATTCCCGTACGTGAACTAAGACATTGTCTTTCCCCGGTCATGCCCCTACGTCTATTTCCTTCCACGGATGGGGAAACAGATGAAGTCAATGGTTGCATACCTTTGCATGCAGGTGGACAGGTGGACGCTCCTGGAGAAACACAGCATCCCTCACGCGTCCATCAGGGCATCGTGCTCGCGATGGGTAATCTACTTTTTCACTATGGCAACAAATAAACCCACTGTCCTCTCTCTCTCTCTCCGCCGCGCCATGCGCTCCAATGAGGAGGCTCCGCGCGCGTGACAGGTCATCCTCCCTCTCTCTCTCTCTCTCTCTCTCTCTCTCTCTCTCTCTCTCTCTCTCTCTCTCTCTGTCACACACACACACACACACACACACACACACACACACCTACCTCCAAGACACCATCTGGAGAAAGATACTGATAGAGAGTAGCCCGGGAGGAAGAATGGGGGAGACATCTAGGGAGAGGATAGGGGGAGAGGAGAGGAGAGGAGAGGAGAGGAGAGGAGAGGAGAGGAGAGGAGAGGAGAGGAGAGGAGAGGAGGAGTGGGGTATGGGATAGAAGCGGTTTTAGAGCTTGGCTATGACAAGGCTTGGATTAATTTGCCAGCCAAATGCATTTGGGATTAGTAGACCATTAAAAGACCATAGACACACACTCACACACACACACACACACACACACACACAAGCATACACACGCACAAGCGCAACTACACAAATTCACACTGTTTGCCTCGCACACACACACATGCGGCTTTAGCTGATGCAGTGATAGCCTTACTAACCGTGACCTCTCACTCTCTCTCTATCCATTTCACTTTTTTCAGCTGGTATTGACACAAACCAATGGGCTAACAGCCAAACTTAGCAGTGTGCATGTGACATCGAAACAGACTCTCTCTCATACCCACAGCTTCACAAATGTGTGTGTAAGTGTGTGTCTGCTGGTGGGAATAATCTCTTTGGAGGTAGTAGACATATTGTCCATTTGTTAGGCCTCCTGGAGCCATTAAAAACTAACAGTAAAAAAAAAAAAAGATGGATTACCAAGTGTGGCAGTTAGCTTTTGGTAGATCAACTCCACCAATTGTACACATTAACATGTGTTAACAGGTCTAGGGGAGTACTACAGCATATGTGAAAAAGATAGTATAAAGCCTCTTTTGTAGCTCCAGAGGAAGCTTCACGTAACCTGATAAACTGTTTCCAGTGATGTCATTCAGTGGCTATAGCCTTGTGGGTAATGTAGGCACAAGAAAAGCAGTAGGTCACCAAAACTGTGGGATTACAGACTGATGAGACACAAAATAATAGTCCTAGATATGAATATTGATACTGTTATCGTTATTTTTGGTTTTATGTTGTACATTCATCTATAAACTAGCATTAAATCAACTCTTAGTAAAGCTAAGTAGGAGAACATGAGTGACTCAGTTGGTGCCCATATCTCCTTTCTTGCCCCACGACAACATTTGTGGCTAAATCCAGTGCTGAAAATGCCAAAAGTGCTTTTCAGTCCTGTTCCCAGGCGGACCTGCATCTCATCATCAAGCTCTGCCGAAGACTGATCACAACCCAGTCACTTGAATCAGGTGTGGTTTTGAAGGGAAACATCTAAAACGTGCAGGGCAGGGAGCCTCCAGGAATAAGATTGAACACTGATTTACACCATCAATAAATTAGCAGGTTTATTTTTGCAATGATGAAAAGCAAGCTGTTTTTTAATTAGAAGAAGACACAGGATATGTTGAAATCCTGCTGTCAGTAGAGTTCAGACGCAACTAATTAACCATCTGTGTTGATGTCTCACATGAGGGATATTAAGGCAGGACCAAATCAAGATTTGGATCCTCTGAGGGACTCCACAAAGGTGGGTGCTTCAGGGAACCTGATGGTCAGACTGTAACTGTCCTTACTCTTTAAACTCTGTAATCTCACAACCTAATGGTGCATTCGAGTACCAGACCTGTAAAGACACGTTTAAACAGCCAACAAAGTGGCACGTATCCGTTAAATCAGCAATTTACACAGCAATTCCACGACACAGCACCTGAGCTTCAGTTTCCCAACAATGGAAAAGCAAAGTATCAACTTTGTGAAATGACCTCATTCCACTGACACTGCTGAATTCATCAAGATAAATATATAAATATGTCCAACACTTCCACTTGTCAGTAAATTATATTCATTAACATCAAATTCAGGTTGCTAACAAGAACATTGCAATTCGTGACTTATTTCCAATATCTTGCAGTGACCTCTTCATTGATCCAAATGTATTTCCCTCATCCCACCACAAATATGGCACATATGGTCGATGGTCACTTGAATGCACCATTAAACAATCGACCCACCCGGATTGGAGAGCATTATGGCTGTAATGAATCTCTGGATGTGTGCTGCAGATTCAGGAAAAAGAAATTGACTTTTCTTGGGGGGGAACATCTTTGTTGATGCATTTTGACACATTTGGTGTTAAAATGCAGACTTTGGAGGCTCTAGTCGCTGAATTCAGATGCAGTGTAATTCCTCATGTTCTCTTGTGTCCCAGCTTTAAGTCTGAAATCACACTTATTATTATTATTATGATTTTAGAGGATCAGTCTGTACAGATCTCTACCTGACAATAGGCAGAATTTAAAGAGGAAAATCTCTCTTCAACAGACATACTGTATTTTTAAGAATTTCCCAGACCACTCACACAAACATCAACAATACTCAAGCACACGGGAAGTTTGGGACCGCTGTCACATCACATCGTGTTCTTGATTTTCTAAACAGGGCTGCACAGGACAGATGAAACAGCACAATGATCTGGGGTCACATTTCCATGGCAACCCCTTCTCTGTTGTAGTAAAGCAGAAAATCAACAAGCAGCCAATGGATCAACTTAGTTTGTCTCATTTGATGCCAGTCAATCTCTCTCTCCTCTCACAAATTCAGTTCAGTAATTGCTAAAATGGACATGTGATGCAAATTTGGGTCAATAAGCGAATCAACATTGAAGCATGTCACAGAGCAGAGTGTGTCGAATCCTGATGAATTGGATTGTAAGGTACAGATGAACATCATCTGGTTACCACACTGTATGTTCGTAATGTGACACTGACACTGTTAAGTGTGTGAGCTGCAGCGGTGTGTATCACAGAGCGCCAGGTCTCCTAGTTAGAAGAAAATAAGATTAGAGGGACACAGGAAACGGCACAAGTACACCCTGCCAAACATACCCGCACTCTGTGTATAGCAGCACATGCTCATACACATCTATAGGGTAACGTCTTTTTTGTCAACACTCCTACGCAAATCACAAGCACAACGGAGTCAGTGTCACAGTCAGCAAATCAATTATTCAATGGTATTTCAAAATAACAGTGGATACCCATGGTTGCCATAGACACATAGCTGATTTACAGGGTTGTCATTTGACTGTGATATTCCCACTCTAAGTAGGACAAATAAGGAGGAAGAAAAACTACAACCACGTGATGCCAACAGAGAAACGAGATCCTCAGATATAAAACAGCCACTGTCATGTAGTGCGATGTCAGAACAAGTGAATTTTGATTATCACTTATTTGTTTTTAGTAGAGGAATGAGTGACATCTGGTAAACATATTCACCCTCTGGCCTTTAATTTCTGCTAAAACCTAATCATCTTGATTATTTTCCTTATCTCATCATCAGGTGTTTACTCTTTCGAAATGTTTTCATGATTTACATTTAGGCCAAACAGTAACATATATTTAAAAATCAAGTTAAGTGAATGTCACCGACCTTAAAGGAGATATGCTGTGCTAAAAATTGTGCTCTGTTTTAGCTCCTGTCTCTTAAGCCCCACCTCCTGAATACCCAGTCTGCTCTGATTGGTCAGGTCGACCAAGCACAGCTAACAACAGAGCAGATGTGCTAAATTGATTCCTACATGAAAAACTAATCCCTAGGCATAAATGATGCAAATGTGTGACATAGAGACGTAGTGTGATGTCACAAAGTCACGGATTAAAAGGCGGGATTATTGATTAGGCGTTTTAGGAGCAGTGTTTTCTGTGGGAGAGGGGAGCTACTGTTGGTGGGTACTTTGATCCCCATTTTTAAAATCTTTTGCATACATCAGAACCTATATAAAACAGTTCGAGAAAAAAAAAACTACATTATAGGTCTTCTTTCAAAAAAGTATTTTATTGTGACATTTTGACGTCAAGTACTTCACATTGTGTAACTCCACTCAGCAAAGTTGTAGAAACTAGTTGAAACACACTGTATTCAATTCGCAGACCTATACCTAATAATAAAAAAATTAAACATATGTCCTTTAAAACAGAATCCCACTGGAACAGATGTGGGTTTGAACTATAACATAACACTGAGTCAATCCATCACATTTTAAAGCAGGAAAATGCAAATTCAACACACTTTTAAAAAAGAGAGCGTGTCCTCAGATCCTCCAGTAGGATGTTCCAGAGTCTGGATGCATACAAAGTAAAAGCAGCCTCAGTATCGATGTTAACTGTCAGCACAGGTTGACAAGCTGTCACAATGTCTCTGAGTACCAAGACACCCTGATAACAGGGACAGCACACAAACTGGGGATGATGCAGCAGAATATGAATGCTGTCATGCAGAAATAGCTAACTTTGAAGTAGAGGCCCCTCTTAGAATATCCTTAACTCAGGGTTTTGACTAATGATCATTTTTCATTACTGATTAATCAGTTATTTTTCTCATGTATATATACTTGTATTTTAGGGTTTTATAAGTAATCGATCTTTTACTCAGGTAAAAGTAATATCTTATATCTTAGCATTGCTTTGGTAATTAAAGTACCGAAAGTAAAAGAACTTGTCATGCAGAATGACCCATTTCAGAATTATATGTATTGTATTACTGGATCATAATTAATGACGCAATAATGTATTAATCTTTCTAATGTCTAAAGCTGGTAGGCAGCGATGGAGTGTGTCTAAGACCACTGATAATAAGTCGACCCACAGGGTACAATATTTACATACATGAAAATATATGTATGATTTACTATTATTTGTGTTTATGATACATTTAATATAGGATACTTTGAGACTTTTACTCAAGTCATATTTGTATGGGTTACTTTCATTTCTACCAAAGCAACATTTTAACACTCTACTTTTACCCAAGTATGATTTCTGAATACTTTATATAACACTGCCGGTAGGTGGAGGAGCTGTTTTAAACTACTTTGTATATTGCTGGGTAGATAAATCATGTTGTATCTGTTAATTTCTGTTTAGTTAAAATAACCTCAATCTGCATAGTAACTCAAGCTATCAAATAAATGCAGTAGAGTAGTAAAGAGTATATTAGTGGCTTCCAAAATGTTGAAGCTTAAAAGTGGCATACAATGGAAATACTGAAGTAAAGTGTAAATACCTCAAAACTGTAGTACTTGAGTCAATGAAAAAGGTTGCTTTCCACAAAAACATTCACATCACAAAACGGTTGAACCAGTTATGTATGCTTAAAAGAATGATTTCATGACTAAATATACAGATCAATCAGTGTAATTAAGACAGGTTTATCCATCCGCATCACTTCCTGTTCGGATGTGGATGAGGAGTCGTGATGGGTCAAGGTCAGAAGGTCGTACCATCTGACCGTCTATGAACCACACACACACACACACAGCCAGCTGTCCACCTGTTCAAAGATTGTTCACAGAGTACAAATCAACTCCACCTGTTTTCAGGATTAGACTAAAAAAGCAACATTCTGATTTCCAGGCAGATTTTCTAAGTAAGAGAATAATTATTTCCTCGGGCTACAAGGTGTGAATCGTGTCTCTCCCTTGTAGTAGAAATCAGCAAGAATGATCTCTCATCTTTGCAGTGCGGCGGGGACGGGTTTTAATTTGAAAAAGCTTTCCGAAATGAGAAAACAAGAAGGCAAAGAGGCAAAAGAAAACACCAGCGGCAGGTCAGATCATCAGTGCCCTCCATCCTCTCCTGCCTCATTACAGCTGATGAGGAGGAAGCTCTGAGTGAACTAACCATGCTGTGACTGGCAGTCGGCCTGTGGCGCGCTTCTGATCCAGGCAATAAACGGGCCCTGCTGCCCTCTTGTGTCTGCTGGAGGAGGTTAATGAGAAAGTGTCACCCAAGGCCTCATTCTTAAGTCTTTTACATGATGTCACGTGGGTGATCAATTATTCTAACTGCTGTTAGTTGAAATCCTCAGTAAGTTCAAAGAAAAAGCTCCCTGTCTGTCGGCCTGTCTGTCTGTCTGTCTGTCCCGGAGCCCTGCGGACAGGTTCATCCTGTGATGGTCATTCCTGTGCGCTCCACCGGGTCCCTGCAGCGGGATAAGCTGCATCCCGTGCCTGGCTGCGGCAGCATGTGACCGGCTTGTGATGGCGGGGTATTGCGCAGATGACTGTCTGACCTGAGCCCGACTGTAACAACTTGAGGAAGAAAAGCCGGTGAGGGGAAACAAATCTCTCTCTCTCTCTCTCTGCACATATTGGACATTCTTGTGCTGTGCAGATGATCAGCACGCTGCATCATGTGGTGCAGATGACGAGGACGCTTTCAAAGGTTTTCTGTAGTTCAATGTTTCATGAGCCATTGCATAACTCATGTATTATCATTAATTAATATCATCAGCGATGATTACCAGGGTTGTGCTGTTGAGGAAACTTGTTCTTTACATTTATAAATGTTCATTTATCTTAGACGGAGGACTGAAACCGACAAAATCAAAAAGATTAATAAAGAAATAAAGAAACGGATATGATATATTTGATATAACATACTATAATGATAAAGCAAAAATGTTTACAAAACAAAACTAAATGCAAAAACTGTTAACTATGAATACAATAATTGTGGGGAAAATGCATGCCAAAAAAATCAGAAATAAAAACACTAACACAGTAATTTAGAAACAATTCCAATGATAAAATGTGATTGTAAATGCTATAAACAAATAAATAAGTGAATAAAGAGGTGAATTAATACAGTGGCGAACTAAAACAGAATCAATTTACATCGCATTTTTATAGATTAACATCAATGCCTACATTTATTTTTAATATTATTGTTGGTGCAATTATCGGTGGATTGCAAGACATTTATATATTTATTTATTTATTATTTGATTTTTGATTTTATCAGTTTCCATCCTCGAGAACTCAGTACTTCAACTTCGCTACATTTCAGAGAAATACAGTAGCTTCACCTTCACCAGTTACAACATGAAATACTGTTCACATTTAATTAATAATCCAATAATATAATATGATAATGATAATTAATTATTATGAGATAATTATTCTGCCACATTGTGAGTTGTTTTACATTTGTGCTTTGAATACATAGCTGATGCAGGCTTCTTCTATTTAAGTAAGACTTTGACCACATGTTTTTTACGTACTGCTTCTTTTACTTTCGGTCACTGATCATCACCTTTACATTTTAACTGCAATGCATTAAACTAATTAATGATGATATCCACATAGTTGTCTTTGCATAACATGGCAGCCTTGGAAATGAACTCAGTGACCATCTGCTTTGTACTTGTGCGTTTTTGGAAAATGTAATTTCCACAGGGGAAGTCTGCTCTGACCTGTGCACATCACTGGAAAGTCAAAAATGGAGCAGCGCAGAGATTTCTTCATAACAGAAGTTACCACAAAAAACACACAGTGATGTAGTTTTTTCTCTTACAGTGTGAAAACACTGTCACAAAACACCGGTGACATGAATTGTTTGTTTGATGGAGCCATTTGTTTACCTTATATGTCAATATTTATATGATAAAACAAGAGGAAACAGCCAGAGCCTATGTTTGCTTACAGTATATGTGGCATGAAATGATACAGTAGAAACTCGCATCTGCATGTGTGACAACTTGATACATAAGTCTATGATGTGGACATGCTCTGAACAGATAATTGGTGTTAAAGAGAGAAGAGGTGCCGTCTGTTTCAGTATGGCATTAAGCCTTTAGTTACACTGTGGATGACTGATTGATAGATGGTTTATATGCTCTCCAAAACATTACTGGTTTAGCTTTCCTGTAAACGCTTCCTGCACACGACATAAACTGCCTCCAACCTAATGTTCAATCCTGTGTAGTCATAATAGCATAACGTTCCCGGAACATGACGAAAAGATGAGGGGAGATATTTTGACTGTTTATTCTCAAAGTGTTATATCTCAGCAGTATATGCAAGCTACAACCAGGCTTTATGGAAGTTTCAAATATGAATTTCTGTTAAGGGTTTCTCGTGGGTTACTTTATGTTTTCAACACGCTGTTTCAAGAGTTGTCTGATATTGTTAATGCCCCGGACGACCATTAACACTGTGCTGTGCTTTATACAAACTTCCTGAAAGCATTTGTTTGTGTTGATCATAATACTCATAAAAGAAAAAAAAAAGAAATTAACAGTCAGTTAAATAATTTTATCCCTCTGATAGAGCTCAGTCGTTCCAGTTGATCTAAAAATCAAGGTCTCCTAACATTAGTATGTTTTTCCTACAGGGGTCTCTTCTTGGTCCTCTTTTGTGCACCACATACACTCATATAAATGGTCAGACAGATCCACAACTGCATAAAAACACCCACAGAAGAACAAATGATAATTCCTCTTCATTATCCTCTTTTATTGACATAAGGACCCGACCGATATATTGTTTGTTCAATACTATAAGCTGGTATTAGCCTATCACAGAGATATTGGTGTAATTTTTCCCATATTATACTGCAGAAAAAGGTGCTTTATAATTCTTAGATTGCCTGTGAAGTTTACGTTTTTTTTTTCAGTGCACTGATGTCATTTTAGACAATAAAGTTTATTGTTATTATTGTACAACACTGGCTTCTCTTTAATAGACTGGATCATATCAATCTTCCACCTCATCATCTTCTGTTTCTTTTCCGTTTCTCACTTCCCTGTTTCAGCAACAGCACATCAACCTCACACTCGATCATGCACAAATTCCAGGGGAATAGGATAGGATTTAGGATAGGGGGTGGGGCAGGCACTCACAGGCACACACACACACACGCGCACACACACACACTGCCTGAGGTATAGTGGAGCAGAGGTCAGCTGGTCTTAAGACAAAATCAGAGAGGAATCAGGAATATTATCCTGAGCATGTGATGGTGTGTGAGTGCACATGCTTGAATGTGTGTGAGATCACACACTTTGTTAGAGGACGGCCCACTGAAACGGCTCAATGAGTACAGAGAGAGCAGGAGACTTTTGGCTGGGTGCGAGAGAGAGAGAGAGAGAGGTGGAAGGAGGTTTGGGAGAGAGTTGGATGGGAGCACAGAGGGGTAGAAAGTTTCAAGAACCTATAAGCTGGAACTTTTTGAAATAAGTAATTGGTCGCTTGTGTAAATGCAGGTACCTCAAGAGTTTGAGTTTTACTCTTAAGTGTGTAATCTTGTATTTCTCTGCTTACTTCGTTAGAAGAGGTACATTTGAAGCACTGCATCTACTCCCCTGTGCTGCTTTTGCTCTGTTACATCCATCTTCTCAGCACGATTTCCCACCGTGGAGTTGCCCTGACTTTTCATCATGAGGAGCCTGTACGCATCTCTAGTTCTGCTTCAGCTCATTGGGATTTGTTTGTGCCAGTTCCCCCGCCCGTGTGCCAACTCAGAGGTGCTACGGACCAAAGAGTGCTGCCCAGTGTGGGACGGTGACGGCTCTGCCTGCGGCGCCCTGTCAGGTCGAGGTTTCTGCACTGAGGTGGAGGTCTCAGACGAGCCCCATGGGCCCCAGTACCCACACAGTGGGATTGATGACAGAGAGCGCTGGCCCTTGGCTTTCTTCAACCGGACGTGTCGCTGTGCTGGAAACTATGGAGGCTTTAACTGTGGAGAGTGCAGGTTTGGTTACTGGGGTTCAAACTGTGCTGAGTACAGGGAATCAGTGCGCAGGAACATCCTAACCATGTCGACTGCTGAGCAACAGAAGTTCATCTCTTATCTCAACCTGGCCAAGAACACCATCAGCCAGGACTATGTCATCTCCACAGCAACGAGAGCAGAGATGGGGGAAAATGGGGAGAACCCCATGTTCTCTGACATCAACACCTACGACCTGTTTGTCTGGATGCACTACTACGTGTCCCGAGACACCTTCTTGGGAGGGCCAGGGAACGTATGGAGAGACATCGACTTTGCCCATGAATCTGCGGCATTTCTGCCATGGCACCGAGTCTACCTGCTTCACTGGGAGAACGAGATAAGGAAGCTGACGGGAGATTTCAACTTCACCATTCCATATTGGGACTGGAGGGACGCCCAGTCCTGTGATGTGTGCACCGATGCTCTGATGGGAGGACGCAGCTTCAGCAACCCTAACCTCATCAGCCCTGCCTCAGTCTTCTCCTCATGGAAGGTAAGAATTGATTAGTTTCTCTCTGATTCTGAGTATCTGAGAGCGAAAGTATGCTTGTTTGAGTATGTGTTGATGTACAAGCAAATCTTTCTCATCGATCATTGAGAGAGTGAAAATTCCTTTCCCCCAACAAACAAACAAAGGCTTGTTTTAGTTCCATTTCACTCTGAGCGTCTGTTTTTCTAAAGCTGGTTAAGCCTCTTAATCCAAAGAAGTGAGTACTGCTTCATTCATCTTAATGAGTGTAGCAACTTATTTAAACTGAATATGGATGATTGGGGAGTACCTGTTAGGAAGTACCTGTTATTAACAGCAAAAAGTAATAAAAAGCTCAAGTGATTTGCTATGAAAGTACGGAAACCCTAGACGACCATGGGTCAAACATACAGTTTTCTCCGTTTTCCGGTGATAACCAGATCAATATTATTTGTTTTAGAGTTCATCATAAGTTCATCATCAGGAGATCTCAACAAAATGAAATTGTAATCTCTGGAAAACAACCCTTGTTGATCTGTGATACTGGCATTAATAACTTGTGGTCTCAAGAAAAATGTCACTTCTCTTCACGGGAAAACAGGAAATGTTTCGACCCATGGCCATTCAAGGCCTCCATACAAGGCCACACTACAGAGCAGTGTGTATGAAATCTACTCTGGTTCGCAACTATGAATCTTATAAAGTCACTTCCTCGCGAATAATTCTCACAGTATCATTCCTGTATGGGAGTCATTTCATTGATGGATGGAGATCTAAAGAGATCGGTAGGCTCTCTGATTTCAGTAGCTCACTAAATGTGTGTTTTTGTTCATGTGTGTGTGTTTGTGTGTGTGTGTGTGTGTGTGTATGTGTGTGTGTGTGTGTGTGTGTGTGTGTGTGTGTGTGTGTGTGTGTGTGTGTGTGTGTGTGTGTGTGTGTGTGTAGGTGATCTGCACCCAGCCAGAGGAGTACAACAGCCGAGAGGCATTGTGTAACTCTACCGGGGAGGGTCCTCTGTTGCGTAATCCCGGCAACCATGATCGTAACCGCGTGCGGCGACTCCCTACATCAGCTGATGTGGACTTCGTTGTGGGCCTCCCCGAGTACGAGACTGGACCCATGGACC
Organism: Diplodus puntazzo; assembly: GCA_963678695.2. Taxonomy (NCBI): domain Eukaryota; kingdom Metazoa; phylum Chordata; class Actinopteri; order Spariformes; family Sparidae; genus Diplodus; species Diplodus puntazzo. The sequence goes on from OZ023162.1 coordinate 19,228,808, forward strand.
GACTCTCCAACATGAGCTTCAGGAACGCTATAGAGGGTACGCACACACTCCAACTCCACTCCCTTTTTATTGTTTTCGCCCCTGCCCCTCAAACATCCTGAGTCCGCCACTGCAATTATGTGTGTGTGTCTGCGTGATATGCATACAATCAAAGAGGGGCATACACACAGACATTCGCAATTAATGTAAACCTATAATGTAATACATAGAGACATATTCAAGCAGGAACAATTATGTAACAGCTGCTTAAACCACACTTCTTACTAATACATGGCAACAAACAAATAATTTCACATCAGCCTGATGATTTAGTTTTCTTGGTTAATAAAAAAGTGTTTTCTTTCAGCGGTATCTTGTTGCTCTTGCCCAATATATTCCCATTAGTGTTGAACTCACAGTTACCTTGAAGCAGTTTCCACGAGCATCACTCAAATACACAGTAAGAGGCCTTCAGCTGCTCTTAAGCTCAAAGAGTCCCTTGCTTGTCAGTGTGCTAGAAAGCAACCAGCTTAAAGCAAAAGCTTTTCAAAGATGGGTGAAAAAGCTCTTTAAACGCTAAAAAGTGAGTACATCAAACTTACTCAACCGTTAACAACAGAACTGATTTCAAACAAACTATCTTCTAAAATGTTTGGACATTTCTGCAACAGAATGTGGGGCTCTAACAAAACAAAAATCCACAGATGTCTCTCATCAACTTACCATTCCTCAGGTTTTGCCGATCCAGAGACCGGTCTTGCAGTGCAAGGTCAGAGCACCATGCACAACGCCCTGCACGTCTTCATGAACGGCTCCATGTCCTCAGTGCAGGGCTCAGCCAACGACCCCATATTCCTCCTGCACCATGCTTTCATTGACAGGTACACACAGGAAAAGAGTATTGTGGTTACAGAGAGTTGATAATCAAGTATTCATCCGGTCGATTATACAGTAAATGACCGCCTTTTTTGTGTGTGTGTTTATATATTTTAAATTAGTAAGTTCAATTTTTAATGCTGCATGTTTGTGGGGATCTTTGTGATGCTGGTAAAGATTTACACCTTCTGAATTGAACATTTCTCCTTTTTCTTCCAATATGTCTTTGTCTCCATCCTGGTCTGACCATTATTCCTTTTCTGTCTTTATCATACTCATCTTTCCCCATCCTTCCTCTTGTCCCTTCGCTCTCTATTTCATCCTTCTCTAGCATCTTTGAGCGCTGGCTCAGGACTCATCAGCCTCTCCGGAACAGCTACCCACGTGCCAATGCCCCCATCGGCCACAATGATGGTTACTACATGGTGCCCTTCATGCCTCTCTATAGAAACGGAGACTACTTCCTGTCCAACAAGGTGTTAGGATTTGAGTATGCCTACCTGCTGGATCCTGGTCAGTACAGAAAAAAACAACCACGTCCAGTAAATAAGTCTTTCTACAGCTCTTTCTTTATGTTAAACTCCTCCACCTCCCCACAGGCCAGAGATTTGTTCAGGAGTTCCTGACGCCCTACCTCCAGCAGGCCCAGGATATCTGGCAGTGGCTCCTGGGCGCAGGGCTCCTCGGGGCCGTGATCGCCGCGATCATTGCTACACTGCTTGTTGTCGCCAGAAGGAAGTGGAGGCGCAACCAGAGGAGAAAGAGGGTGTCGAGCTATGGAGAGAGGCAGCCACTACTGCACAGCAGCTCAGAGGAAGGCTCATCATCATATCAGACAACACTGTGACACACATAGATACTGTACATACTGTTGTATATGAATGTACGAAATGTTAGGGACACTTTCAGGTACAGCACTTCATTTGTCACTGATTTCCCATCATAAAACTTTGATGTTAAATTTCAAAATAATAGATAACAGGACAGATGAGTTTGAAAGAAAACATCTGTTGCCATCATGGTGGGAGGCAGTTGTGTGTCATTGCAAGTCTATTTTACTGCACCCCAACGCAGTGGAGGTGAAGTGAATTTCACTGATAGCACTGAAAAATTACACTTTTAAGATTTTTAGGCATCAAAAAAGCAAAATCCACTTCTCTTCTGGTTATTTAATATTGAGGCGCACAGAGACTTCAAGTTCTGAGAAATGTTTTTAGAGGAGATTTATGAACAAAGAGCAGGAACCCAACATGAGAGAGACGTCCTTAATGTTTCATACATTCAGTTCACACCACACACAAACTGTAAGGCTTTAAGAGCTATCTCGTGTGTCGGGTTTCGTGGCATCTAGCGGTGAGGTTGCAGTTTGAAATGCACCGTTACCAACTGAACACCTCTCACATCACAAAGAGCGTAAAAGGGCCCTCTGTAGGCCCAGAGAACATGGCTGTGCATCATGGTGGACTCTGTGGAAGAGGACAACGTTTAGTCTGTGATGAAAACATAATTTGGAATATTAAATGCCTGTGCCTTAATTCCCATGGACCTAACACACTGGATCTTTAAGTGATCATTATCACAATGTAACAAATTGTCCAAATAAAAATGTAAAGATTTTGACGGTACACTGAGTATTTTCTCATGCGTGTTTAACCTATGACTTGTGTTCTCATTTCTGAGTAGATTTACTGTCTATTCACATGAGCTACTTCGTCAACAGCCTTTATATATTGCATATTGTATATTGCTCCCTTGGCAACTTTCTCTTGACTGACCTTAAGCACAGATGCATACGGCCTAACGGTATAAGGCACTCTAACTGAGAAGCACTGTATGTAATTACGGTGAGTTTACTGGAGTATGCAGTTTTATAGTATTCAACTGACTAACGTTGCGTACAACTCAGGTCAAGCCAGGTCTGCTGCTGTATCTGTGTAGACTGCTCAGGGTGTAACAGTCACATTATTTGCCCCCTCACACTCAATAAATCAGCGTCTGAATAAAATGGTCTTTCCTCCCACATAACCTCTACATCTTCATTAGTAAAAATGTATTATTTCAGACTCTCTAACTGGCAACAGAACTGCTTTTCTAGATGTGATTTGAACATGATTCCTCAGATGTGTGTGTGTGTGTGTGTGTGTGTGTGTGTGTGTGTGTGTGTGTGTGTGTGTGTGTGTGTGTGTGTGTGTGTGTGCATGTGTGTGTCTTCGAATGCAAAACTCTCTAACCAAATCTTGTCGAAACATTTTGTGTGTTTGTGTTTGCACTGGTGCTATAGTGGCCTTTTGCGTGCGGAGAATATAAAGATGGTATCACGGTAACAGAGCTAAATCAGGAGTTTTACATGCTGCATTAAAATCCAACAAATCAGATCCAGTTTTGTCCGTGATTTATTTTTCCTCTCTTGGATTTGCAGGAATTCTGACAGAATGCATTTGCCTTGATATAATCTAACCCTACTAAACTAACTAGGATTGTATGCATTTTACATTTATGGTAGCAGAAATCTGAATTAAATTATGGTTTTGGGTTTTATCTTTTGCCTAGACGGCCAGCCGTTATAAAAGCTTTGTACTGTCAGTTTGTATATTGAGAAGCAGTTGTTAAATTAAATGACACTACTTCGCTTTATCACTGGTTTTGGTTGTCAAAAATCTAATTAATATGGCTAATTTGAACGATATCTTCAATAATGTCTAGGTAATGCCACTAAACAGTTGATGTATTGTGAAAATAATTATTAATAGTTATCATTATATTAATAATAATTATAATTGTTTCTTATATGCCTCTGACCAAGAATAACATTTAAATATGTTCTCACTTATCGCCTGCAAGTAAGGTAGAAATAATAAATAGAAAATCTTTTATTTCAGACATTTCCTTGTTCTTAAAAAAAAAAAAGAAGACAATCCTGAAATTTAATATACAAATGAACGTGAAAATATATTTCAATTTCAAAATGCTAAATAAGTGGTGGCTAATTACAATGTGAGAGAATATACTCGTTTCAGTCCCGAAATCAGAAATATCAAGACTTTCATTCTTTGCAGACACCTGGTGTTTTCCAGTTTTGGCATTTTTCAAAATAATAGCTGACTCCAAAACACAATAAAACTTCTTAAACTGTAGTGTCAAACTTACACATTAATTGTTATTAACTGCCATCTGTATTTCTTTCAACTTTCTGGATATATGTAAAAGTAATGACAGACACTTTGTGGAAAAATTGCCAAAGCCCAGCAAGAGGTTTTCACATAACATAAAATAACTTTAAACATTATAAATAAATTGAAAAACAACTTACTAAAAAATACTGGCTTGAGGTGTAGTGAAGGTTTGCTTTGCATTAAAACAGATCTTTGATACACAAAATATGAACAGAAGACCAATAGTTAAACATTGAAATGAAAACAAACTGAATTAAGTGTCCATTTTGGTTCCGCTCCTTCTCTCAGAGGCTGATGATTGAAAGTCTTGCAGACCAATCAAAACTTAGTTCTGTTTCCCAGCTCAGACACAGGACGTGTTTGGCCTCCTGATATTTTCTCTTCAGAGCTGAAATCCCGTCACCTTTTACTGCTAGTTTCAGTTTGAAATTGAATCATCAGATGATGTATTTTTCTATTATAAGTCTTTCTCAGACTTTAAAGGGAAAGTTCACCCCAAAATCAAAACATACATATTTTCCCTCTCATTTGTAGTCTATATATATTTATAGCCTATTTGTCCATCTAGATGTCTTTGGTTTGAGTTGCAGACTTTTGGACCAATAATGAATCTGCTCACATCAAGGTCTGTGGATTGTCTTCAGTAACCAGGTCATGATTTCTAGAAAGAGACATTGTTGTTGAGCACCACAAGCGGGGTGCCATCTCGTTCCATTATATCTTTCAGATGGCAGACATTTCTACAGGTGATATCTCAAAAACTTTGCCAAAACAACCTAGATGGATAAACAGCACCACAGGTGTGAGGAAAAATAGTGTGGTGTTTGAACTCTTACAGGCAGAAGTTTTTGAGTGCTGACAAAACACAGTTCAAATGACCAGGCAAGTCAATTCTTTATGTTGCGTACAGAAGAAGGCACCTGTATGTATTTATAATGGATGAAGACAGACAAGCTACTGAATCTAAAGCCTGAAGTGGTATTGGGAGGGGACTCAAAAAACAAAACTTTTGCTCAGTAAAGCTTGCTGGGAGCCAGTTTGGTGTCAAGCAAAGGTTACATGAAGTCTGTCAGTCATAGCGCTATGCTACAACAGCTGGGTTACCCGTGTGGTTCCACATCTCCGGTCTTTCACTGTTTTGTTGTTTGTCTGGTCTCTGCAGTCTGTACAGGTGCACTGAGAGATGCAATTGCAGGTTGTGTCTGATGTTTTTTTTTTTTCTCCAGGGACAGGGATAGGATGAACTCCAACAGTTTCAAGGAACTATAGACAAACAGTGCAGCACGAGGGGAGAATCCCAGCAGGGAGCAAGTCTCTTTAGTTTTCATCAGAGATTTATTGGATCAGATGCTGAAACTGAAGCTCTTGGGGGTCCTCAGTTGGGGGTCAGGCTGGTCTGTAGAGAGAAACAGGCCTTGTACTGTTTGTTAAAATCTTATCCTGCTGGGGCCTTTTGTGACTGACCATGGGCAGGGATGCAATATGAATATGCAAGTTCTTTTGGCCTGTTCTGAGTGTGTTAAATGATTCATGTAACAAAGATCAGCCAGAATCAGATATTCAGGAATTTTCTTCAAATGAAGACCACTTGCTCCTAAAGGTATGAAAATCAATTGGTCCCAAGGTTGCTGGTTTTTTTTTGTTGTTGCTGGGGTTGAACTGAGAGTGTGAAGTCTGCTCTGATGTTGGATCAGCTGAAGGACTCTTTGTTGAATTCAAAGGTTGTTCCAGTGGATCGGGCTGAGTTACACAGTCTGTGGAGAGTCCTGGAGATGCCCTTTGGTCCACAGCAGAAAACCCCAACTCGCTTACTAAAAACCACAGAAGAACAGAGAGAGAGAGAGAGAGAGAGAGAGAGAGAGAGAGAGAGAGAGAGAGAGAGAGAGAGAGAGAGAGAGAGAGAGAGAGAGAGAGAGAGAGAGAGAGAGAGAGAGAGAGAGAGAGAGAGAGAGAGAGAGAGAGAGAGAGAGAGAGAGAGAGAGAGAGAGAGAGAGAGAGAGAGAGACATAAAAACACTGGATTCATACTCCAGCCCTGTACATTCCAACTCTACTCACTTATTATTGGTCTTCGCAATCTCATCAAGAATTAGCTTCCACCTGGGTCGACCAACCAGCAGTCTTGAGGTGAGCGGGCGATATTTCTCCTCAGACATGCCCTAAAAAAAAAGGGTACATAACAACAAAATAATTTCAAGAACAATTTTTGGCCATATTGGCACTACACTAACATATCATTACTTTTCAAAATGATGCCACAAACATGTTAGCAAATTGTGTCTGTCTGCTGTCTGATGCTGAGCAGGTTGTACAATTTTATTATTCATTATTATTTATTAATTTGGAATTAAAATAAGAGTTAATATATCTACTTTTTCTTTTACTATTCAATCTACACTGGATTCCCATCGATCTGCAAGAGGCGAAAAAAGTCTAGGGTAGGGATAATTTCACTGGTCAACACCACCAGTATTTCATTGGGTAGAGAGATTTTGACCGAGTTAACACATAAAAAAAAATAAAATGATGTTTCACAAAATGTAGCAGGCAGAAGCATCCTGAGAGATGAAGTTCAGTAATTCTGTGGAATAGTGTCAGCTTGTAGCCTCGTTGGCGCAGTAGGCAGCGCGTCAATCTCATAATCTGAAGGTCGTGAGTTCGAGCCTCACACAGGGCAGGTGTTTTGGCCACAGCACAAAACAAAGTATGGAGTGTGGACTGCAGGCTGAGAACGATAACGCATCACCTCCAGAGAATTGCCGAAATGCCCTTGAGCAAGGGACCAGACCCTAATTGTTGTGACTCCTCTCTAACATCATAACTTCATGTAGTTTGAGCAAATCTAACAGAGGTTATCTGAGTTCAATGGAAGGGGGTTTTGAGGAAAACCATGACAAAATCTGAAAAATGATCAATGACTCATGCTGTCAAATTGAAAAAAGCCACATAATGTGTGAAATATATTTTTTCCATTAGGTTTAAAAATTCCAGTCTAGCTTTCTCTTGTGGGAGCACACTTGTGGGATCGTGTGAATAATACAAAAAATCTGTATCAGTCAAGTAAGCTTCTGATGTAATGAACCTTATCACAGCAAAACAGCTCTGAGACGGGCCAAGAGTTTTCCATCGAGGGGTAACCTGACACCCAAGTGTTATCCAGCCTTTACCAGGGCTATCAGGGTGACAGCTGAAACCCTCGCAAATCAGGAATATAAAATAGCAACAGGGACAAATGCTTGACAGAGTACTTGTCATAGTTCCCTTATAATTTTCTCTGACAGGCTGCTGAACCATGACAGACCGGTTTTTACAGCCTCTTGTAAACCCAACAATGATTCAGTGAACCACCCACACGCTACGAAAAGAGTTGCTCTCCCCGTCGGGGAATTGAACCCCGGTCTCCCGCGTGACAGGCGGGGATACTCACCACTATACTAACGAGGAGCTGTTCTGCCAGGATCACATGGTCTCGTGAAAAACATTTTCGCCACAGCAGACACATATTTTGGAGATACATGAGTTTATATTTCTATTCGATCCACACATATGTGTGACATTTGGCATAGTTTTACAAAGACTTTGGATTGATCTCAAAGACATGAATCACTGAATAAACACTGGAGAGAATTTTAACAGCCATTGCAGTATGTTTAAAAATATGCCGAAAAACTGCAAAAAGAAAATCAGAATTTCTTTCAACATAAACTAAATGACTCAATTATTGATCTGCCTTAAATCTTCACACTGCTATAATAAAAAAGAGATAAAAACTATTGTAATACATTCATGGTCTCTTATAGCTCTTTTGCAACATTGAGAAATGATGAAAAGAGTTTGAAATAAGTGGATTATTATAGAAGCACATTTACTGAAACAATATCACACCATAAATGCTGTATTGTTCAGAGAGAAAGAGAGCCGACAGATGAATAGACTTTAGACTGTAGCGTCTCTCACTGTCATGTAATGCCCTCTAGTGGGGAACACACAATGGAACAATGAAGACTTCAATGGGTGAACACACAATGAAATAAAAATATGAACATAAGACCTACCTGCAGGTTGTCTGTCTGACTGACGAACAGCTTCAGATTAAAGTAGTCTGGTCTGTTTTCCTGCCAAAGCTAGAAGACAAACACATTCCTAACTCAACTAAGCAATACACAGGACAAAATGCAACATTTGTTCTTTGGGTTTCTTTGACTTAGTGTTTTGATTTTGATTATTTAATCTTTAATCATTTTTATTTTGAGACAACAAAAAAATATGATATCAAGGATCGTTTTATTTCAGGAATTCAAAGATTTTGGGTGATTGTGTTGATGAAATACAAGACCACGTTGAAAATCAAGCATTTTTCAATCCATATAGTCGCATATTTTTTCACAAACTCAAAAACAAAGCGGTTAAAATAATTTTTTTCAAAACTTTCAAGACAAAACTTTGGACAAACACTGTTACAAAGAGCCATGAGATGGCGCCAAATGCCATAAAACCGGCATTTCATTCTTTCTTATTTTACTCATATCACGGCAAAACACTGCTAAATTTGTCAAACATGTTTTCCCTGCTCTGCTGATGATTTCGGCATGCCTATAAAGAAAAAACACACGCATACACTAAACAATACACTCAGAGTTGGAGCAGCACACAGTTTGACGCCATTGGCCGAATGAGTCATTTAATTTGATCCAAAAAGGTCCGAACAAATTTTGTTTTACTATAATGAGACTTTAAAAGCGCAGGTGCCACGGTAATGACTCCCCTGCTGGACTGCAGTCTTTTACGCCTTTAACCTCCGACCTTTCTCTCCCCTTCGAAACCCGGAAAACTTTCTTTGACCTCACTGCCAGCCAACACACACAGGAATGAAGAGCTGTGAACCTCAATAGCCTGTGGCGAGTAAATTATCTCTGCTGGTAAACTGGCTTCGGTTACGTTTTCTGAACAGATGGTGAAAGCAGAAGCATTCACAGATGTTTTGATGTGAATCTTCTGACATTCAGGCAATCCGAAACTTTGCACTGACCTTGTGATGCACGGCACACAGCAGCTCAGCAAACCAATAGAAGGACTGGAGCTCCCTGCAGACCCACACAAAATACAACCTCTGCAACCTGAAACCCTTCCAGCCGTCACTGGGTGAAAAGCAGAGAGGAAGGAAGAAAGACGGATACAAATACTCAGTATTCAGATTTCACATCATTTGTAAGGATGTGATCATTTTTGCAGCACTCACAGCAGGGCGTGCAGCACGCAGGCGAACGGCGTGACTCCGATTCCACCCGCAACACAAAGACTGACATCGTAGTTGAACACTTCCTCTGATGGACTTCCAAAGGGACCGTCCACGTAGAGCCTGAACACATAACGTGGACAGAAATACACAAGATGATTAGAAGAGAAACCGGACAAACATACACACATATATTTATACTTTCCCCTCAGGGTCGAACCAACATAAACAGATAAACATCCTGCATTTGAAATCCCACAGTCTGGGTGGACAGCAAGTCTGTGTGTCTGTGTGTGTGTGTGTGTGTGTGTGTGTGTGTGTGTGTGTGTGTGTGTGTGTGTGTGTGTGTGTGTGTGTGTGTGTGTGTGTGAGACAGACAGCCCCCCACCCACACACACCCCCATCATCTCTACAACAGCTGCTCAAACACTTGTGTCATTGGGAAAACACACACACGCACTCACAGATACTAAACAACCGAGCACAGTCAACCAAAGCATTTCTCTGCATTAAGACAGTATAATCACATGTATTATTTAATGAACGCACACAGCTCCACACATGAAAACTCAGCATTGAGCTCAGGACACGGTGGGTAATGTTCCAGCAGCCTTTACACACCCCAACACCCTCCACAGGGCCAAGTAAGGCTTGGCTCAGTATAACTGTCACATAATCACAAGCTCTGTGACCTCACTAACACTTCTGAGACTTTTTTTATTCATGGTCCAAACTACTGTAGGGTGGGACGAAATATTGATATGGCAATACATTGAATATTTTATATGTTTTGTGACACTTTAGGTACACTGGCACCAAATATGATTAAGAATACAAATGAAACGGACTCACTAAACTCGCTATTTCTTGTCTCCTCATGGAGCAAAAGTGCTTCATTTTAACTCTGCAACTGTTTTGCTTTTGAGACTGTATGCACTTGTATGTACATTGTTTAATTTCCCTTGTCAAATTCTGTGAATTGAAAAAATGCATTACTCCTGCCCTTTGCCTTGATAGAGGTGTTACAGATATTGTGATGTATCGTGTAAGGGTTGTACCCTAACCCTTCTATCTGCACGCTGGCATTGCTGAACACTAAAACAGCAGGAGGGGGTCTAGAGGTTCTGATGGTTTGTTTAGCTCTGGTTTACTGTCACAAAACAAACTCTCGTTCACCCCCAGCCCACATCACCCTCTCTATCTCTGCCTATCTCACTCTCTCGGACACAGAGCAGGAAGAGCACAGGGTCAGAGGTCAGCAGGTCAACACCTCTGACCCATCTGTGATTCTAAGCCTTCATGAGAAATCACGTCAGCCAAGTCTCGCGCACACACTCAAACGCACAAACTTACCTGGGATACCTCCTCTGTTGCACCATGGGAAGGATCTCCAGGTCGATCCTTGGTTTAGGAAGTAACAGCTGTGTGAATCGCTCTGAGGAGAGAAGAAAGGCTTTCTAATTTCATACCACATTATCCACTGATCTAACTCTTTAAGAATGGACGAGCCATAAAGATTTTAATGCATATGCTGGGTCTGTGCAAATATTGCCATATTTAGAGTTGCCTATACATTCCAATTTAATGTTTTCCATACAACATGTGGTCACAGCAGATTGAGGGGCCAACACAAACAACACCGACTTCCCTTCCTGTGTTCCGACAGCATGTGTGCGTGGATATGTACAGTAGCAAGTGGAAATTAGTTTATGTACTCTCGCATGTGTCACATGCTCCCAAGGGCCACAGCTTCCTCTGACAGTGAGTCCCTTTTGAGTCTGATGCATACCAATGCAACTGATGCATTCAAATAAAAAAGGGCAAGACAAAGGATAGTGTTTTTCCCAGTGGAATGACATAATTTCCTATTCTCTGACTTGAATATATATGTGGGATGGGGAGTGCTTTTATTGAGTGTGCACTGAGTGTGCACTCATAGCACATACAGTTTTCAAACCAGACAATAAAACTGTGGGAACCATGAGAGCCTCAAGGTAAGAAGAAGTCCCACACACACACACAAGATTATAAAAACACAACCACATAGTGAGACAAAGAGGGACACGCACGCATAAGAACGTAGTTTTGGGGAAATCCATCCTCCCCAGAGAGGAGGACAAAACAAAATGACTTGCATCCTGTCATCTCTGATAGGGAGCAGATAGTTTGCTTGTGTGTCTATTTGTCTGTGCTTTAATCTGTGTGTGTGTGTGTGTGTGCGTATGTGCATGCGTGCGTGCTTGCATCTGTGTACCCACCAGTCCAGTCTCCCACGACTCGGAGATGGATGCCAAAAGTTTCCTTGTTCTCTGTGGGACACTGCGAGGAGTTAAGAGAGCAGACAGTGAGTCACAACAAAACACACACACACACACACACACACACACACACACACACAGGCACACACAGGCATACACAAGTACACACACACTCAGTAGCTAGTAAGAAAACGAACACGCTCACGTACAGCGTACACGTGCAGCTAACACAAGACAAGACACACACAAACAGCCCAGTGTGCACACATACAGTACATAGCTACAATTCTTTTCATTAAATTTAACAATGCACACACGCACACACACACACACACACACACACGGACACACACAGCCTTCCTGTTGGCAGACGGCGTTACTAGCCTCAGGGGTCTGTCTGCTCTCTGTCAGTGTGATTCTTTGCCCTCCTCCTCAAAGCTCCATAACACACCAGGCATAGGCATGCACATACTATGGTGTGCATGTGTGTGTGTCTGTGTGTGTGTGCTCCTTTGTGAGCAAGCGTGTGTGAAATGAGTGTGCACTCTATGCTGTCTAAGCAGAAAGTTGCCTCTGTGTCTTCTGTCTTGTCTCATAAATCTGTGCTAAATCTTAACATTAGCAATAAACATCGTGACACAGGGTATAACTGGGCGACCCAGCTGTCACTCTGCCCGCAGCAGAGGGGGGCGAGATGTTGAGGGAGACAAAGAACTGCACGTTCTTTGCCAGGGGGAAGAAAGTTTAAGAAACCATGAAAACATGTGTGTGCGTGAAGAGTGTGTGTTTGCATTGTGTCATGTGTGAGGAATGTGTTGAATAAGGTCTTACTGTTGTTAGCGTGAAGGGATGGTTCTCGAATGAAGAGACACCTGGACAGTTAAGAACAATATACTGAGAGAGAGAGAGAGAGAGAGAGATGGAGAGACAGCGGGATGACAAAGACAGAGAGGAAGAAAGAGAGGATTAGGGAGAGGGCATGTGGAGACAAAAAGAAGGGGGGGAAACAAAAGAAAGAACTCGTCAGATAAACTTTTTAACTCAAGAGACAAGCAAAAATCAGTAACAACAGAGGACCTGATATCTCCTCAAAATCCAAATACCTGTCCTGGACGAGCTTTGAAGTTCTTCTTCAGCATACGCAACTCAATGACATCACACGGGTGCCTGATGACTGTCACTATGGTAACAGGGTCACAGCTCCGGATGTAGCGGAAGAAACGCTCAGCACAGTAAAGACAGAGAGGACCGGACACCCAAAGCCATGTCTACAAAAACACACAAGACACAAAAACTACATTTGTCATCCCACTGACGCTCTACACAAATGTTAACAGTTAATCACTCACAACGGTGACAGAGGCAGTTTAAAATGGACACTCTGATGTCATGTTTGTTGCCCTGTTTGTAGCGACTTTGGTGAGCACAGATGGTTTGCTACAAAAACAAACCCAAAGTGGAAACATATGGTTTTCCTTTAAGGCTGGAACGTGCTTCGCTGAAGTGTATGTGCGTCATTCAAAAATGTTTATATGGAATTTTATTTCATATTTCTACAGACTTTAGGTATAACATTAAACGTTATAAAGTCCGTCAGGGAGTTGCAGCAGTCTCTGACATTTAGTCATCCATTACAACTTTCTCTGCACAGACCTGCAGAGACATCTGGATCTCTCATGGATCAAACACACTTTAGTAAAAATTGATTCTTCCTCTTCTTAGTCCATGGGCCAGACGAGATGTCGATACCACCCAAGGTGGCAAAGGTTACTCATCATTTTTTAAAAGATACGTGTCTGTAGCTAACATTTTGGTATGATAACCCTTCCTGAGTCACAGCTAAATTAGTGTTATCAGCTGTTGAAGTTACCCTCCCCCATTGAAAAAATGCCTTTTAGGTACTGGTGCATATCTTTGTATTGGCTCATTTTCAGGACATTTTCCAATGTTTTATATTATTGTGTTTGGTACCATTTTTAAGGGGACACTCAGAGCTTTCATTCAAGCCCTTTTGTTTATATATGTGACAAGTACAGTGGACACTGGAAAAAAGAAAATTAGAAATTTGAAGAGCTCCAGTGTATAAACCTATGAGATTTATAATATATTACAGAATACATAAGTTGAAAATATCTAAATCAATTTTTAACTAATTCAATTTGACTTCAATAGTGATACATTTGGAGTTTACATGGATGTAACTGCCAAATTAACACATCTTAATGAACAGAAATTCCTACTCAAAATTACAACTTGGAGGCGGATTCAAACATTTTTTTCCCCACTAGGCTGCTCATAACTATATTAACACAATAGAAAGTGCAGTGTTCGCTCTGATATAGAAAGCTTAGGAAACAGTACCAGAGGTCTCTGAGTCAAACCTGGCCGAGGAGATGTTATTAATGAGAGTACATATGAGATCTCTTCATCTTTCTATCACAGTGTGTGGTGTTTCTGTTTCTGTCTGTTGGCAGTTACCTGTAGCAGACTAATTGCTCACAGCTCCCATAAAGCCCGTGGAGCACAATCAGGTTTAAGGGGGATTTTATGGAACCAGCTCGTTGCTTAACGACCATGTGCAAACACGTAATCACACATGCAGAGGGAAGCACACACAAACACAGGCCTTGATGTAGAAAGAGGATGCCTGCCCCTCCCTCACAGCACCTCACCTCTAATAAACAGGACCAACTCCCCCCAACACTTCCCAAATACACAAACACCCACTACAACACAGACACACACTTACAAGTATGAACGAACATGCTCTCAAATAAATGGAAATGGCAAAACATACGTAACACACACACACACACACACACACACACACACACACACACACACACACACACACACACACACCTGGGGATAGTGAGGCTGGAAGTGAGCCTCCTCTCTGCATCTCCTCTCTTCATCCTCTCCCTGCTCCAGCTCCTCGCCTTGCTGCTCTGCGCCGCTCTGATTGGCTTGGATGCAGCCGGGAGGGTGGGCCTCAATGTTGGTCTGGTACTTCAAAGCTCCTCTGGTGGAAAAGACAAGAAGAGAAATGATACTGTTCGTTTGATTTTTCCAGTGTAACTTTCAGGACTGGTTATAAGAACAAATAAAGCCTCATCCAGGTACATATTAACATATCCAACAGGAGTATTTTTACTGTCTACTCTTACAAAAAAATACAGAAAAAAAACCCACAAGGTCTGCAGTGTTATTTGCCTAATTCATGTCAGGAAAGTGATACACATGCTTTAATACACTTTATTTTAAGTGACACCGTGCATTTAGCTAGACAATGTGCACACATCCACACAGTGGTACAAAGTATCTAAGTATATTTACTCAAGTACTCTCTTTTAGATCGAATTTGATGCACTACCACTATACTTCTACTGCTACCTTATCCCCCACAGTTCAGAGGGAAATGTGGCACCTTTAAAACTTTATTGATCTCTGACCCACCAGATAATCTTATTATCAAGCCATCAAGAGAATATCAAAAACTCCCATTTAACAAGCTCTAACTCAACTGCACTGAATAAAACATCACAAAAAAAGGGAACAACTGTGCACAAAGAGAGCAGGCGTGTACAAGCAAACCCTGCTGAAGTTACAGTTGAATTACTTCTGGCGAAGTTAAGAAAAGAATTCACAGGAAAAAAAATTCTCTTTCACTTGTCAGAACAAGAAATAAATGACTCTTTGTCATCTCACTTTTGAGAAAGTGGCATGATTTGTATATTGAATAAAGGGAATTTTTAAGAATGAGTTTCTAAAATGATGCATGGTTTCTGGATAAAAACATGAAAACAAAATGTGCCTTGTCTCCATCGGCATCAGTGGGAGTCTCCAGTATTTGCTGACGCTCACGGTGAAGCAGACCCTTATCTCGTTTCTGAAGGTAGTGGTTGAGATGAAGACTAAATGTACCAACAGTGACTCATGCAGAGATAAAAACCCATACACACACACACATACGTTTAGTGCTGCCATCAACAGCTTCAGACTTACCCGACCATGTGCACCATGAGAATGATGTAGAAGACAATGAAGAGGTTGTGGGTGTACCAGAAGATCTCATAATTGGACACCCTGAAAATGAATCAACACGAAGGATGTAAATGTAAAAATAAAAACAAAGTAATGTGATATACAAGGAAAGAAGAGAATGAGAGACACAGGAAGAGCAGAGGCAGCAAAAGAAGAAAGCGAGGTCAGAGTTTGTTCAGGGGCAGACGCACAGACTCCCAGCTCAGAGCCTGAGTAAGCAGGACATCAGAGGTCAATATTAAAGGGGTCATTACACACGATGACCCCCCCTATAAACACTGCAAATAATGAACATCATCAAACCCTGTAGTCATCCTCTTTGACTGCAACTTCTTTCATGTTTCTAACCAAAAAAAAAAAAAAAACAGCTTCGGGCGGTTCTTTTTTTCTCTTTCGCAGATGAAGAGTTCACGCACTTCATTGGATAAAGACGCACTTTATGACCGGATTACTTTCAAATCCCTTTAATTTATAACATGTCAGAATTGTAGCCAAGCATTTATACTTTGTTTGCACAGTTTTTACTGTTTTTGTTCCTAGAATGACTAGGAAGGTAACCTTTAGCTATTCAGTAAGCGACAAAACATTATGTGCAAGTCGTGCATAAGTGAAGGGTAATTTATTCTAAGCTTTCTTTGTAAAGAAGTTAGAAAAACTCGAAGATCAGTGAAACTTTATGCGATGAGAAACAGTGACGCATTAAAAAATTCCGGGGATATAAAGCTATTGCACTTAAGAAAGCCTCAATCGTTTTCATTTGAATTTTGCAATAGCAAAACTCTATGCTAATAATCTGTTTTACAGTACTGATCCTGTGCCAACGAGCTCATTGCGACTCATTATTTTGGTATTCTTCTGGTGAGCAGCAGCCTTCATCCCACCACTCCAACAGCCACTTATCCAAACTCTTATCTAAGCCTCAAGGGGTCTGGAAAAGCCTCTTATCCTCTGTTCAATTACTGAAGAAAGCAAAGAGAGCACAGACGCACACACACACTGCAGGTTTCACACACCTGCGCACATGCACACATGCAGAGTGGGTGACCCGCTATGACCCGAGTAATGACAGAGCTGTGAGTGGAACACTTAGTGGGGATTTGCTCCGTAACAGACCTCTGTTGGCGCGTCTCTTTGTGGTTTCCATCTAATATTTCTCTCTCTCACACACACAACTTTGATAAACTCAGACCGACAGACAAAGGCGATCACGTTTCACACACAGAAAACAAACCAAAACGTTTTTTTTTATCACATGCACGGCTCACAGAAAATTGATTTTCCCGGCTTTGAGAAACTTTTACAAATGGCTGTCTACGTTTAAGATGCAGCGCTAAAACAGGACCCAGTTTTCCTAATACATCCACGAGACAACACACACCAAACACACAAACTGTGATGGTTTCAATTGTGGAATGGTTTGACCCACCGTACGCAGTAGGAGGAGGACGTGAACATCAGGAAGAGGATGAGAACCAACAGGATGCCCGTGACTCCAGGGACTGAGGAGAAATCAGTAGAGAAACAAAGTCAAGTTAACATCCCAGGACGCATCTTCAATAACTTAATATAGAAAAACGGAAACAATTCAACTTTCAGTGACTTCTTTTACCAACTTGTAATCAAAAATGCAGAGATGTTTAAAGAGAGAGACTGAAAAAACAGCATGACTTCCTGCTTTCTTCTTGGCATGAAGCCACTCTAATCTGTAACACGTTGACCGGTTTCATTGCAAAGAAAATACCAGCCTACACAACACATTTGGTAATGTATGAGAAAGAGTAGTTTATCTTACTTGTGGTCAAAATGATCAGCTTGGGGTCCTGAGAAGGAAACACAAAAAAAGGGAACAATCGTCGTCATCATCGTTTCAGTGAGGACTAATTTGAGTTTCAGATCTCACAGCTGCAGCCAGCCACGTACTAAAGAGAGAAAAACAGTCTGCAGGCTTCACTCCGACCGATCGCTTTAGCAGCTGATTTCAATGCTAATTTCCTCCTCTTCACTTGAATGCATGCTAATCTCCGCGGCACACAGTCGACGACCTGCTACCTTCAGAGACAGGACACTTTTGGAATGTGTGGACACTTCCCTCACGTCCTCAAAGAGCTGACGGAGGGTTCAGACTTCTAGGTTTAAGGTTAGAGGTAGTATCAGGATGAAGGCATCAGTATGCTTCACACTTAATGCTCGTGGGCTCATCTAACAGCGTCTGAACCACTGTCATATAGAAAGATGGAGGGCGCGTCTCCACTTTCTCTCCCTGTGAGAGAAAGCGGAGCTTATTTCAGAAAAAAAACAGTGTACAGTACTAAATATTTTTCTTAATTGTGCCATGAATTACATACAGTATACATTAAAGTTTACAAATGTCAATATCGAAGGATAAGCATGTCCACTTTATGAAGACTGAATGGATCAAAATAAGGGTGGGAATGCCAGGAGGGAACTGGTTCCACATTGATGAAAAGGGTCATGAGTGAGACACAATGAATGCCTTTGAGATGCCTGTCCAGAGTTACACAGCTCATCACATCTCACTTGACTTTTCACCTCGTCTCGAAGTTCTATCATTGAGAACATGAGTGCTGACTATTGCTTTCAGATGTGGTCAGACGACATGTTTCAAGCATACCTCGACCTTAAGGTTAAGGCGAGATGAGAGGTTAGAGACGTCCCTGTAATGGTTAAGGTTAGGGGCCAGGTTGATGATGGCCCTCACAAGTATAAAGTCAGACTGTGCGCGTTTCTCACCTCTCCTCTGTAGCGGGCCAAATTGAGAGCCGGAAAGTCGTCTGAGTAGCTCACGCTGAAGTTGACGACATTCACCAGGTGGGCAGACACGTGCACGACTGCAGGAGAAGAGAGCGGGTTACACAGCACTGAATACTCACACACTTTTGTGCACCGAAATCAGCCGAGATGGAGAACATGGACTCTACTTCAAACACACACAAACCTAATTATAAAGGTCAAAATGACACTCACACAAACATTTCTTTGTCTATTCAGCAGAAAGTCAGCAAAACATCCTCCTGACTCACTGGCACACACACACAAACACACACAAACACACACACACACACACACACACACACACACACAAACACACACACACACACACACACACTCATTCCTCCCTGACATCATAGACGAACCACGCAGCCCTTCGACAGCTGATGGAATTAGAGGGCGTAATCATGAGACACAAGGGTCCTTTTTTTCTCACTCACATCCTTTCCCACTCCCACTGCCTCCCACCCCTCTGTCTCTCTCTCTCTCTCTCTCTCTCTTTCTTCTCCTAGTCCATTTCTCTCTACCATCCCGGCCGTCTCTCTGTCTTCATTGTCATTTGTTGTCTCAGAACTTTGGAACTCCACGATTAGAACATGAGCGCTTCGCCCGAGGGAAGAGATATCTGTGTCTGGCGTTGAGAAGTTGACAGTAATGATGAAGGGAGGTTTAAGCTTACAAATGATGTAATAATGCACAACAGACACCAGCTCTTTTAGGTCTTTTATATATATTGTGTATTTTATTGGCTCTATGTGTGGAAATGTTGGCTGGTTGGTCCACCACTTTGATCCAGCCCGAAATATCTCAACAAACTTTCATCACAGACATTCACTGTCTCCTTAAGGATAAATCCTACTGACTTTGCGCCACCATCAGCTTGACATTTTTGGTTTTAGGTAAAACGTCTGCAATTATCGGATGGGAGCAACCAACTTAAAGCGCCGGGAGAGACCAACTCCAGACTCTAAACCAGCCGGCCTTGGCAAGGGCACTGACCGAAGAATTAACTTAATGCGCATGCTTTTGACGGTGGGGAAAACCTGTGTCCCCTGGAGGAAACCCACACATGAACAGGAAGAATATTTAAACTTGCCCCAGCCAGGATAAGAGACTAAAGTCAGGATATGTTGACTTCTGCCGTTTTGATCATCTCTTATGATTCCCTCAACTTTATGGAATTACTTACTAAACTGCAGAAGAATCCCTTCATAATCAATCCAGTCACCACCCTCTACATGCTATCTGGTGGATCAGAAGATGTTTTCAGCTTTTGAACATTTTAATTCAGAGGTCAGCAGTTAGTAGGCTGCCGATCTTTGGAACAGTACCGGACCTGAGAACAATGACCGGACCACTACAAAGAAGCACGCACAGCACGCTGCTATATGTTGTTGTTGGTTGCCAGTGCTGACTTAGGTCGCCTTTATCGTGAGAAAAAGAGAGTCACGTGTGGCTGGACTGATGTGAAGCCAGATCTCTCCGACACAAATGAATAAGTGGAGGAAGAGGATACACAGCTGTTGGTACTGTAGCTCCCATGATGTCATGAGAGGAGACACACAAGATCGACACGGACACACAAACACACACACGCACACACACACAGCTCGACAGCAAGAACACACATGACCATCTGGACGGACATCACAGCTGGTACGCCAGGAATGCTGAGCCAGCCTCAATCCATTTATCCACACTTAACACACACCCATACTGACACACACACAGTATGATACATGTAGACATATGAGCTGTAGTGGTAAGTGACAGTTTTTACCAGAGAAGATGCAGATGGCGACTCCACAGGCCACATGAAAGGTCTTGCTCTTGTCCAGCAGTCGACGAGTCTTTCTGCTTGAAACCTGTGTGAGTATGTGTGTGTGTTGTAACACAGACAACAGTATTATTCATGTGTGTCTTTAACGATAATGCACCAAAATAATAACTGTTTTCTCGCATTTTTACATAATTTACCTCATGGACGACAGTGCATTTTAGCAGTTAATTTTCAATTTGAGAGTGATTTTACATTAAAATGAAACATCACAGATTTTAGAGCAAACCCTGAATTCATTTAGTCTCTCATAAATGTACATGTGATATAAGCAAAAACTTGTGTAGTCGCAAAGTTTTCAACCCCCCCTCTGCAAACCCTTTATCTAAATAAAATTAGAAACAGCTGCTGACATTTTTAACTCACGATGAACTTGCTGTTTCAAATTAAAAGAGGAAATTCAAACCCTCATTCCTCTTTTATTATGTTCTCAGTGGTTTCATCACCACTGAGAAGAACTCCAGTCACTCTGTTTTCTTCCTCCCTCTTTGCTTCCTCCCTCTTTCCTGACTCTACTCCCCTCAGTCTCTTTCTTACCGTGTGTGATCCTCTGACAAAGGTGAGCAGGGAGCGGCACATGGGCAACAAGACCAAGCTGCAGTTCAGGTTCAGCACAGACGCAGATGCCCTGCTGATGCACAGCCCCGGCTAGAAAAGACAAACGTAAACACACACAGACAAACACACAATGTTAGGTAGTTTGCTGAAATACAGACAGATTCAGGGGATGTAAAGGGCCTCACAGTGTAAGATACATACTTTGAGCTGTTCTGATTCAGATTTGGACACTTCTCTGTGCAAACTGAGAGCCTGAGGCACGAGTTCCCGGCCTCGCCGGGAAAGTTAAACCCATCTTTGTCCTTCTCAGTGTGGAGAGCTAAGAATCATTCTGCTTTAGGGATCTCTCTGCTGAAGCTTTGTCTCCAAGCTCTTTATTTGAGTTTATTTGTATGATGACACACACAATCTTCTTTGGTGATTGTTCAAAAGATGATTCAAAATATCCTTTATGAAATAACTGAGGTCTTTAAATAACATAAGACAAGAGACACATGTCTACATTAAAAGTAAGTTTTATTTTAAAATTTTTGTTGTTGTTTTTTAAATTGTTTAAGATGTTTGTCTCAAAAACTAACAACTTTTCACCACAGGGAAAAATGCCTTTCCTGAATTACTTTGAAGGAAACTTAAAAATGTGATGATTCTGGAGTTCTAAGGATCTGTTTTATATCGCATTTATGATAATGACACCCTAGGAAAGGGTTATTTACACTGAATCCAAAACTACATGTCCCGTGTTTGTTCAGATTGAACTGAGTTATAACTCTGAGAAGAAGTAGCTCGAATACTGTAATTGCCTCCATAAGCTGTGTGTCACAGCCACTGCTGCTGCTGCTGCTGCAACTGCTGACCATGTTGGTAAAAAAGTCCAAATCAGCAGGCTAAAATACAACAACAATGTCCCTGTCACATTCATCAGTATACGAATCCCGATCATCTTAAAGAGCATCTTTACCTCATGACTCCCCCTCACCCATTGGCTGCATTATACGCAGTGAACAGCCAATTACTCCTGTCCGCCCGATTCGGACTTGGCCTCTCCAGAACAACACTAAACTGGCTTGTGTCCCAGCTCAGAAAGCGAGGTCACTCGATCAATAAAAGTGGCATTGCAAGGAAAACAGTCCAAGTGTCAATTTCTTTCCAATGGGGTTCTGCAAGGGCATGTGTTTGATCACATACACCTCTCAATTGATACCATCTCTCTCAGTCCGACTATTCTATCACAGGGGCTTTGTAACCATCACTATGCTGATGATACCCAGCAATTGGTTTGTAAAATAACAGCCAGCAGCAGAACTGATTAAACAGACTGTAGTTTATGTGGTTTCCCAGTAAACACACAGACATCCTCGGCTGTCGCTGCTGCAGCATCTTTGGGATAGATAGCGGACTAGTGAGAGGGCAGCCTTGCAATGACACGTCCTACAGATACCCAGCCTCTCCATGCTGTCTAGCCCAGAGAAAGCTCGGGGAGAGAAGAGCCACTTCAGAGGATGAGCAACCCACAGGAGAGCAGCAGCAGGCAGGGAGGGGGGACAAAGAGGTGGGTGTGTTTACCGGGAAAACTACAAACACACGCTATACCATCAGTCAACAGGTTGGGTTAAGCAAAAACAACACAATCAATGAAGGCAACCAATCAGAGGCAGGGTAGGTTTGGGCTTACAAGAAAACAAGTGGGATCCAATAAAACACACGCTGTCAGAATGAAAACGCAGTTTACCTAATGTGACATGAAAGAGATGTCTGTTGTGCAATCTGCCGTTACTGTAGAAGCTGTTATCATGCGGAAACAATGGATGTACTTTGGGGTCTACTAAACTCAGCACGTTTAAACACTTTCTTGGCAGCCTCTGTGAGCACCGCCAGTGCCGTCTCTTCTGATTATCCCCAAGAAACTGAAACACCTAGTGTGAGAGGTGAAGGTGTGTGAGTGTGTGCATCAGCAAGAGAGAGAGGTGATGTGTGAAACTGCAACCCAACACTTTAAGAGATACTCCACCCCGAAATCTTTTCAGTCTTAAACTCCTTTAAGACTCAATTTTCAATTTTGGACTTTGTTCCTTTTTTAAAGAACAGTTAACAATGCTATACATGTTAAAATCAATGTAATTGTTTCTGTTAATTCTCTTTTCAGTTATGTTATAAATAAATTAAAAGGCGGTAAAAAACAATTGTAAACACAATAGGAATGCATAATTTGGATTTTTTTCAGCCGCTACCAAAAAACATTAATTAGCCAGTAGTTTATGCACACATGAGTGTAAGAAAGACTAGCATGTTGAGAGCAAAGACGGACTATTTATTATTCCATATTCTCATATTATTCTTAGTCGATGAAAGCAATTTATCTTCATATTGTTGGCTCTAGTCATTGGCTAGAATTGTGATAATTGTATTTTCCAATATCAGGACAAATATCATTTACTGGTCCCATAGAAATCATGCATCCCCAAAACTCAAAATCATAATTCTAAGTTAATATGGTTACAAAAAAACTTGTTTCCACGTCCAACAGTTAAGAAACATGTATCTATTCCGCAGCACAAACAAGATCATAAATTAATATAATTTCATGTTTGTGTCTGATAAATATAAATCCAATATTCATTCTACTTTTAGTTCTGTTTTTTGTCTCCACCAGGGAAACATCTGGCTTTTTAGCTGCTAAATGCTCCACTACAAGCTAAGCTCATCATTAACACTGTCTGTCTGCAGTAGGGAGCTTATAAAGTATAAACTTGTGAACCAGACAGCTAAAAAAATGAGCTGAAACTCACCATAAGATAAGCTGCAGATTCAGGTGATAATTCTCTATCGTTTTATCTGTACAAACAAGCTCTTTCATACTGTTTTCACTTTATCATTCGATACACTGTTATCATGAAAGTAAAGTTTATAGACACTTTGACGTGCAGGTTAGCTTATATAGTTATGACTTATTTGCATGTTGACATACATGACAATCTGTGTATAGAGAAGGCATACCGCTGAGTTTCTGAAAAGTGAGAATCTACATTTAGAGATTCAAGGTTAACACAAGGTTAACTACTTAAAAGTCCGCTACCCTTACCCTTTAAAACTTTCCACACACATTCACTCAACACTGACGGCAGCTGACGGTAAAACCACAAGCAGGAGATCTGATATCCTGCTTTCTGTACATCCCCAACACCCCGAACAAGCAAAACACACACAGGCATGTGCACTGAACCATACAGGTGGATGTGATAAGATGCTTTTTGAAGTTAAATCTAAATTCCCTTCAGCGGCATTAAAGCTTTGAAATACATCTCCAACTTGTGTGTGCGCACACACACAAGCACACACTCACATAAACTTAAGCCCTCTGGTAAGGCATTCAGTCAAAGCCAGCGGCGTGCCCACACTTGCCCCTCTCTCTCTCTCGTGCCTCCCACTGTAAGGGGTATGCATGAATAGCTCACACATGCCGCTCGCTGCTACATCTGATTTTCCCTCTTGTTTCAAACAACACACACAAAAATCAGAGTCGTCGCACCCAAATCCTCCAACCTGGTGGCTGCTGACTTATTGAATGTATCTCCTGTATCCTGATGAGTCAGGAGCATGTGCCACGGTTATCAACATGCTGTATATGTGCTGACAACACTTCTTCTCTAAAGTAATAACACCCATAAAAATACAAATATGGAGAAAGGGTGCAGTGCAAACTTGGTTCTTGCTTCGACAGAGCTGGTCGTGCATCTAGTGATCAGCACAAAGCAAATGGGTTGTTCAGCTGAAATGACTCGACACACACCAACATGAACTTGTGACAGCAATTACACCAACACTCACGAGTCAACAAACACCAAAATCGAATTGTGTGTGACTGAACGCCCAGGCTGATTTAAATTTGGCCGACATTGGCCTGTCAGAAATATTGTTATGAGTATCTGTGTATGTGTTGTCGGTGTGTATATGCCCACATACATGAAAAACAGATTTTTCACAGAACATAACGCAGAAAAAGATGATTGTGGTCGAACTGCATTTGTCAATTTGAGTGAAGCTTGTTATTTCAGTGCACTGATGGCATTTTGGATAACAACGTATAGTTAAACTGCCTCCATTACATATCTTGTCAAAAAGGTTTGGGAATCATTGCAAAAATGTCTGTTTATGTATATCGATATTGGAATATTTTTACTCCCTAATAATGGTATTGACATCAGCCCCAAAAATCCACACACACACACACACACACACACCCCAAAAGGGACTTGTGACAACGATTACACCAACATTCACACGAGTTGACAATCAACAAAATCAAACTTTTGATTGTGTGTGTGTGTGTGTGTGTGTGTGTGTGTATGGCTAAGTAAGTGTGACCGGGTGCCCGGGTTCATGCTGCTAACAGACTGGCAAACCTGTGAACACACACACACACACACACACACACACACACACACACACACATGCACACGTGTGTGGCTAATTGCTGTGACAGAGTTTAAAGTCACAGCTCAGACTCATTAAACGTGCACGTGGAAGTCGGCCATCCATTTCAAAGCCTGCTCCTGTGATATAAATAGACATTTCTGAAGCCAGAGGAAGCAGGTTTCTTCAAATAAAAGACATTATGATTATTGTCATCTGGACAGTCACTTGAACGTGTCACACGACCAATTTTGGAGGCAACGCCACATCACACTGTATCAGGATGCAGCCAGCAACAAATCTTCAGAATATTGACTGTTTCTTCTCTCTGAGTTTCGTTGCTGATGAGGATGCAATTATTTCTTCTTGTGCCAATTTAATATTTAATATATTTAATAATACTACTCACTCTCTAACTTACTTTCTCCTCCTTACATGTAGCTTTTAAAGAAGCTACAGGATGCTCTGAAGAGATTTCCATAAATCTGAACAGCTACTTCACAAGTTTTGTAACAGATGCTGTCAACAGTTAAGAGTCCAGCTGAATCTCTCTGCACACAGTCAAACCTTTCAAGTGTGAATACGCTGATGAGTCAGTGTAGATCTCAGAGGCCTGGCACACAAACTGTATACACACCGAGATGGTCCCCAGTCAAGGACAATAAGTGGAAACAGAGACAGTAAATAGCTTGCTCTAGCGGTAAATTAAGATTTCTGACACTCATGAATCATCGTCATTTTGTGTGATTACAAACAGGTTTAGTTTTACACAACTGTAATTTTTGCATCTATAAAATGGTGCAAATTGCATTGTGGGGTTGTTAGCAGAGAGTAGTGAACATGCAGATCAAATAGATGGTGAAATTATACTAATTATAGAGAAAAAAGCAGTACATTTAGACACAGCGTAGGTCTTTGCTGCAGCAGACACATCACCTCCGTTCACCCTATTGAACAAATTTTTCACAGCAATGGTCGATCATGGAGCCTCTCAACAGATCCCAGAAGTTAGCTGCCTAAACCAAAAAACACTGTTCTACACTTATATATTCATATATTTAAACTGCCCGCCAAAAACTTCCTGGAACTATTTGAGGTTTATGTGGAATCATGTGACGATCAGCATTTTTCGAACTTCCGTTGTCACAACTTGCTCGACTGAAGGACTCTGACTGGCTCTAAAGAAAATTACCATTTTTCAATATCAACCTTTAAAGCTTCCTCTGAGCCAGGCCACAACTTACTTTGGAAGAATTAGGGGACTAATAAATAAACAGTCACACTGAACAGCATGAGCTGAAAGTTTTGAATCTTACTGCTGCTACTGAAGGTGCGACACGTAATGGCCACCTGTTGACCTCATGCACCAAACAAATCCCACCAGAGTAACCGCTAGCTGCTGCTCACTGTAGCTGCCGTTAGCGAGGTAGCTCAGTTAGCAGTGCAGCTTGCGGCCCGGACTGGGGGCTATGAGCACCAGGGGCACCGCAACATGATGTCAGCACTGTTATTTCTTCATAGAAAGTTGATAATTTGAGTTTTAAACAAAAATCATACATATGAAAAGGAGACCTTTAAAAGGAGACATCTAACCACATCTTTCTAATGGTACATATTGTTGATATAAGTATGCAGTTTAGGATGTAACGCTGACTACCATGTATGAGCTCAGGTGTGACTTAAGTACTGAAACATATAAATTTGAAGTATGCAGATGTGTCTGGTCTCACCCCGAGCATCTTGTAGAGGTAGTGATACTGTTCTCCCGTGGAATACAGCAGGAAGGTCTTCAGGAACAGCCAGGTGTTCGCTGCCAGCCACAGCATCTACACAAACACAAGATGTACAGTGTAGTGTAAAATACTCAACATTAGGTCAATGTCAACCAATAAATACAATATCAAAACAGGGTTTGTAATGTTTTTTTGTGGGACTAATGGTAGATAACTGTCTCTAAATAAACATGTAATAAGATTTACATTCATTCTTGTCGGGGGGGGGGGAATGTAAACCTGAGGCATATTGCAGTGCTAGCCTGCTGGCTGCAGCACATTCAGTACACCAAACCCACTGGTGAACACTGAGAGCCTGGCAAACAGTCCAGTGCCTGTGTCAGTGACTTTCCCTCAGGATGGAGGACTTCGGAAAACACTTTTTGCAAGTTGCCTCGGAATAAAAAGTTGCTGTTCGCAGGTAAAAACAATACAAATCCCTGAACAGTGACTTCCGACGCGAGCTTTAAAAAGTTCACCCACCAGGACCAAGTGCTTCCCTCCCTCGTTGGCGACCCAGCTCCGCACCGACACGACCATGATGCCCTCGCTGACCCCGCAGCCGTCCCAAATTTTGTTCAGCGGAGCCTCGGTGTGGCTGAGAGGTGAAGCAGGGCTCGTCCTCCTCCCTGCAGCTCTGTCTCTGTCTGACTGACTGTCTGTCTGTGTGCAGCAGCAGCAGCGGCAGCAGACCGGCCGGTGTCTGCTCCGTCCCCCCTCCCCTCACTCCTCCGCTACGCCGCTCCTGTCTGCTCTGAGCGCGTCTGAACTTTCTCGTCCCTCCACAGAGAGACTCCGCGAAGAGCTCCGTCTCAAACTCGACCCTCCGTCCGTCCTCATGTCCCTTCAGCTCACCTCACACCTGGAGGTCAAGTGGGCAGCTAAAAAAATGACCTCGGGTTGAATAAAGTTAACCAACACGCGCACAGAAGAACAATAACCATCGCTCCACCGCTCCGCACTGCTGCTCCTGTGCCGCCAGAGGGCGCCACAGTCTCACACGTGAAGCAGAGAGAGGCGTAATGTAATTTGGGTTACCTACTCAGATTACAACCAGCACAGATTACACTTGATAATATAAGAAATGAGACTATGGTCAGGCATTACTGATACCAATGTGGTTAAGTCTTTGAATGATGGCTATTTAGTGATTTTATTTGACCAACAGCAATAAGACAAGTGCACTTAAATGTTTGATTTTTGCTGTAATTTTTTTATTTTTTTATTGGTAGTTGGCACGTTAAGTCATTTAGTATTTTTTATGATAAAATGTGTAGGTTACCCATGTACAGAATAGGATAATCACACATTTTAAGGTTGCATTTTTGGTTCAGAGGCCCAGCGTCCACCAACAAATGTGATGACTGTGTTATTTCAGTTCCCTCGCTAACAATTTGTCAGACATGTAGGTGCTATAATTACAAACAAAACTCATTATATCATAACAACATTATGTGCTGAAAACTTGTACAATGAAATAAACATAATGATACTTTAAGGTGAAAAAGTAACATAAGGTTTCTTTAATCCAATGGAGTATGTTAACAATTGCCATGTAATTTGTAATAAATAATGTACTAAGTAAGTCTACATGTGATTTGGGCCAAAATAAACGTATTATCTTTTTATCAAGACCTGCATTTGCAGATTTGATTATTAAAAATCCTTTGGTAATGACATATTAACTAGACTAATTAGCATTTATCAACTGATTGTGAACACTGATAAATGCTTTATTGCCAAATTAACACCTGCCAAAGGGATTTTTATTACAACTTGCCCAAATTCAGCTTGAAACTGAGCGTTGGAGCATTTCCAAATGATGTATTAACCATAACCAGAAACGTGGCCAAGGGGAAGTGTGAGAAAACGTTTCTATTGGACCAGAGATTAATCTAAAACAAAGGACATTAAAAACAGATGCAAATGCTGAGGAAAAAACATCCGAATAAGATAAAGTTGTGCGAAATGAAAACACAAATCGGACCAAATAAGTCAAGACATCTGGTACACCATATATGACCAAAAGTATATGGACACCTGCATCCACAACACACTCCTGTGCAAGTATCTTTTCATAGGCTGGACAAGGTTAGTTAGTTAGTTAGTTAGTTAGTTACGACCTAGATACATTTTGATGATTCTTTTAGATTTTACAGAATTTTGTGGTGAGTTTCAAAGGCAGTTCTTGTCCTGACAAATCTCACTTTAAGCCCCATTTTGTATAAGTTTTTGAGCATTTAATGATATCATATGATCTTTACTAGCAAATGAAGCTCCAGAACTTCTACAAAATGGGCCTTTGGGTTGAGATTGTTTTATCATAGCTTCTAACTTTATAGCAGCCGTTTAGGGATTGAAATCCAAAGAGGAAATCTGTTCTCTTAACTTGTTCTGGCCTGCACATTGTCATGACCTCAACCCCGTTCTACATCTTGGGGATGAAGCGGAGCACAGACTGTGGGCCAGATCTTATCAGCCAGCATCAGTGGTGAGTGCTCTTCAGGCTGAATGGAGGCAAATCTCTGCAGCCAGGTTCGGATTTGTAGAATGCCGTCAATTATGAGTGGAGCCAGTTATCATCATTAAAGCCCTCGGTCTACGTCAGGGTTTTTCAGAATCCCTCTGGATGTTCATCGAGATTAACCTGTTATTGTAGCCATGATATATCATACTGGGTTTTTTAAAATGGGGAGCAGCATGTGTTTCTTCACTGGTAATAGTTGTTGTGAAGGCCTCATCCACCAGAGAGCAGACTGAGATCAGGATTGTCTCAGTCCTGCTCCACATAGTTTATGTATTTAAGATGTTTGATGCTCTATAGTACTTTTGTTTTATAAGCTGTGACTGTAAAATGATCTGTTCAAAAACCCCTAAATGTAATAAAACAGTAATGGTAGGCCAAGGTGTATTGTTTTGGGGAAATATTACCAGTTACTCCATTGAGATATGAGCAGACTGGCTGTGATTGTTCATACAAACGGGCCTCATTTGTGAATAAGAAAATGTATTCATAGATTCTGTTTTTTTCATTGGCAAATTAGTGGTCATTATATTTCCAGATAACTGTGTTTCTCACTGGGTAATACTCCTATTGACTGGAAAATATGCGAAATAGCTCGGTTATAAGAGGATGTCATCCTGTGTAAATGCCTGATTCAGTCCCACCATTTCTGATATGTTTTTGAATATAGAAAATAATATTTTAAGGTGTATCGTGATATCACCTAAAAGTATTGCAATATTTTAAGGCCATATCACCCAGCCCTATTCAGACTTACACTTCCAATGACACAGGTGCCATGACTTTAAACTATGCAGAATATTACTCTGTTGTTACATTTTATCATTTGATGATTACCCACGGTCTTTAATCATGTAAAAGTAATCAAATCCAGCACTTTTTTTTTTTACCAACCTCCCCCTTAAAACCAAAAGCAGCCGGTTTAATTAAAGTCATCTCTCCAGATAAACAACGTGTTGAGGACAAGGCAGAGCTGTGGTCTGTGTCCTCCCTGAATTCCTGAGGGCAGAGAGTGTCCTCCCTGCTTCATGCTCCAATCCTCTGCATGAAAGGATCGTCCTCCACGCCACACAGCTGCTCACAGAAACCACGAGGGGTCAAGCACGACCAAGGCCGCATGTCTCATAGTGTGGGAAAACATGCCTCTCTATAGCTCTATATGATACCCAGCAGTGCTGTAACTTAAATCTATCCTGAACTGAAACTTGAACTGAAAGTGAACTGAAGCAAGCTTTAATAACCTGACTCAGCACACCTGTTGTAACTGAAGTTAGTTAGTAGAAGTTGTGTTAGAAGCTTTGGTGACTGACGGTTGATATGTCGACTAAATTATGACTTATGACTACATTTTAACCCACTAAGTAAAAGTTATGAACCACTTTGTCAGAAGTTTGACTGAATTTTTAATAGTAAGGGAGATGTTAAACTCAGTATCAGCCAAAATGGGCTTCAATACATACACAATGAGTCTGATTCAATTCTTTGTATATGTTACGAGTTTCAAAATTGAGTAACTGGAGTAACAAATGATTTTTGTTGGGTTCAGCTGCCCTCACTCTCCTGGGTGAACTCCTGGAAAACAGAATCACGGAATCAGTGAATGAAGGAGTGAACCGCCGTCTTCTTCCCCGAATCTCGGTCTGTTTTATTACAAATTTCCAAAATCATCATATAGAACAGTAACATTCCCCAGTGAAATCATGTTTCAGTTTCAATGTCCATTTGTTAGTTTCAATTCAAACACATCAATACAGCTATGTCTCCTTTCCACACATCCGTGGGCAACACCTCACACACATTCACAGAAAGCATCATGTATTTAGAAACATAAACATCCCTCTTTGAAGTGCAATCATGTCCATCAAATAGACTATGTTTTTTTTTATCTCATATAGATATATGTATTTGTTTTTTAACACAATAAATTCACCATTAAATCAGTGCAACCATGTAAATCATAACCACTTCTGGTTTTAAATCAATACTGAAATGACTTTAGGCTTAAAACATGAAACACAATACACATAGGGAGAACGGTTTAGCTTATGGCGCATTTTCAACTCAGACCGGACAATATAACTACTCCTTCAAAACTTCAGGAAGCTCTCTTTAAGTTGTAAACAGTAGACGTTGCTTTCTTTAACATTAGCAACCATGCAATACATGTCAAGATACCCGAAAACAGAAATAAAGACAGCCAGGGAGTGAGGACATCAGCACAGAAAATCACAGTTACACAGACACAATACACACAAACGCTAAATGGCGGCTGGCGCCATCGTCTCCAGAAGCTAGCGTTTTCGCGGTCATAAACGCCGCTCTTCAACTCGGCGAAACACATTCAAAATCCGCCAGCTGGCTCATTACAGCTATCGTACACCACTATACACGTTAAGAGGAAACAGTCTTTATAAGTTTTACCGTGTACCGACCTGGAAAACAGAATCACGGAATCAGTGAATGAAGGAGTGAACCGCCATCTTCTTCCCCGAATCTCGGTCTGAGGGAAGAGGGAGGGGTCGCTCACCTTGGGCACCGCGGGGCACCGATACCTACACTTTGGTTCCGCTTTACTTTCGTTCCCTCTACATTGTCCTTCACAATAAGAGTCGCAATCACATTAAACATCGAGCTGGTTATTGCCGGCCTTAATATAGTAATGTGTAAAATGATACACTCATTTAAATTACAGGTGTGGACCAGGAATAAACAAAAATAACTTAATGTCCTCACATTAAGATGTATCACACACTCCCCAACAAACAAAAGTGGCTCCTGACACAAGATACTTTGAATAACTTCACTCAGAGCATATACACTTTCTTCAAAGAAAAACACATCCAAACTCTCAAAGTGTAAAATGCATAGATTATGTGTGATCCAAGTAGGCATGAAATGTATGATGCATGTATGGTGTGTATGGTGATTCAAGTCTCTTCAGGTGAGTATGTAGTGTATGTAATTGTCTTTCATAGCGTTTCATCCACAGCGGACTGGATACAGGACAGGAAGGTGAGGGTATTGGCCAATGGATGAGGGTTGGAGGTGATGGAAAAATGATGGGCAGAGACACTGGTGGGTACACTGTACTGGCTGGACTCCAACTGTACTCACGGTGGGCCATGGTTGATAAGCTGGTTGGCCCAGCGAGGGATAAGTAAACACATAACCTGGCCGTCTTTCTCTGGTGGACTGTCTCAGCGGGTTCTGATGTTCAGGTTGCGGTATGGGGACATTATCCTCTTGATGGACAGTGTGGAGCTCCTCTTGAACGGCTGCAGGATGAAACTGCTCCATGTCATGTCCATCCTCACTGGATGTCTCCTGTTCCTCGCCTCGAACACTCTCCCTTTCCTGTTCAGGTTCTGTGTGTATTGTCTCTCCCAGGTCGGTCTCGTTCCGTTCAGGTCTGCTGTGGAAGTCAGAAGTGACGTGTGGATTGGGTAAGCGGCTCTCCACTCCCGGTCTCTCTAACGGTACTCGCAACCAGTAATGAGGCATGCCTACCTCTTCCTCAGAGTCACTTGGATCTGGGCTCTGTGTCTCATGTGTGGGTTTTGGGGTATCTGAAGCTCTCTTAACTCTCCTTCGTGACTCAGCTGTGTTGGCGGTCGGGTTTTGGAGAGGCTCTACAGGTAGGTCGTTGACTTGTAATAGGAGGTTCCTGTGTAGAGTACGTACTGGTCGACCTCCCGCCTCAGGGCTTACTTTGTACACCGGGTTATCTCCAACCTGTTCTCTCACAATGTAAATAAGCTGCTCCCAGTAGGGTCTGAGCTTTCCAGGCCCCCCTCGTTCACTGAGATTGCGTACGAGGACTCTGTCCCCAGGCTGAAGAACCACACCCCTGCTCCTTTTATCGTAGTGTGTCTTTCCTTTTGAGCTGGACTGTTGACTGTTTGTGTTTGCGATGCGATATGCCTCAATCATTTTCCCTGCCCACTTCTCGGCATATCCTCTTGGTCCATTGGTTTCAGTTCCCTCATCTGTCATGAGGCCGAAGAGGATGTCTACTGGGAGGCGGGGATGATGGCCATACAACAAATAGTACGGGGAGAAACCTGTGGCCTCGTGCTTTGTACAATTATAAGCATGGAGCACGTGGGGCAGGTGGTCCTTCCAATTCTCCTTCTCTTTCTCTCCCAGGGTGCGGAGCATCTGCAGAAGTGTGCGATTCAGTCTTTCTGCAGGATTGCCCTGGGGGTGGTACGGAGAGGTCCTTGAGTGGGCGACACCAGCTAGTTGTCTGAGAGTTCTGAAGAGTTCATTCTCAAACTCTCGACCCTGGTCGTGGTGGAGTTTCGCCGGATATCCAAATCTGGGAATGAAATCATTGAAAAGTCGGTCAGCCGCTGTCTTACCAGCTTTGTTCCTGGTGGGGTAGGCTTGCGCGAATCTGGTGAAGTGGTCAACCACTACCAAAATATACTCGCATCCTCCTCTGCAGGCCTCCAGGTGAAGAAAGTCGATGCACACCAGCTCGAGGGGTGAACTTGATGTAATACTTCCCATCGGCGCTCTTTCATGTGTGGCTGGCTTCTTCTGTTTAATGCAAGGGCACTTTCTGGTCACATACTCCACTATCTCTCGTTTCATAAAAGGCCAGTAGAAGCGCTCCCTCGCTAGGCTCAGAACTTTCTCAACACCCACGTGACTCATGTTGTTATGTAGCTGGGTGAGTACTGTTTGTTTGTAGGTGGCGGGCAGAACCAATTGTTGTCGACCTGCACTCTTCCTGTAGAGAAGGTCATTCTCTATGTGTAGTCTGCTCCACTCCCTTAACAGCCTTCTTGTGTGTGTGTCAATTCTTCCTCTGTCATCCTCTGTTAGTGGTGTGTCGTTTTCCTTCAACTTCATAACTTTTCCAATAGCAGGGTCTTTTCTTTGTTCCCTCAACAGCTCATCGTGACTGATTTCCTGCAGAGGTTCTACATGGGATTGGCTAGGGGATGTTAAGTTGAGGGCTGCCACCCAGGCCACATCTTTCTGTTGTGCTCTCCTGCTCCCTTCCCATGCGGCACCTACCGCTTCTTCCGATAACTCTTCTGAACACTCAGCCATAAGGGGTGTCGATGTCCAGGGGGCAGCGTGATAGGGTGTCGGCATCAATGTTGGTTTTGCCACCCAGATGGAAGAGATTATTCTTTTTTTTCTGCTCCCCACAATATCTACACGAGGATTGATTATTTTTTAATTTCTCACTCATTAGTTGATTTTTCTCTTAGCTCGGATATAGGTAATATAATCATTTCAGATCATGCCCCAGTTTTTCTCTGCTTAACAAAATTCTCACAGACTCCTAAAAGTCGGAGGTGGCGCCTAAATGTAACCTTATTGAAAGATAACTCATTCCTAGAGATGATTCGAAATGAAACATCACTTTTTAAGGAAACCAATAATAAGCAGGATAGTACCATCTCTATTTGGTGGGATACTTTGAAAGCTTATTGGAGAGGGAGAATTATTTCTTATGCCTCTTTCAAAAAAAGACTAGCTAATGAGAAAGCCAACAAATTAGAGAATGAACTTAAAGCGCTTGAAGTCTTATATTCTTTGACCAAAGACAGGTCCACACTAAACAAAATACTTGTCACTAAATTTCAACTTAATAAATTTTATCATAAAAAAGCTGAATATGCTTTGTTTCGAACCAAGCAGGCATACTGGGAAATGGGTGAAAGACCCGGTCGCCTATTGGCCTACCGCTTAAAGCAACAGGACAGCATGAACCATATAGCCGGCACGCGACAACCAGATGGCCGAATCTCTACTTCCTCTAAGCAGATAAATGAAAGTTTTAGATCCTTCTATAAAACTCTTTATTCATCCCAAGGCGATCTTGACAAGCAGAAATGTGATAGTTTTTTTGCTGATCTTAATCTCCCACAATTAACTGACAGAGACAGAGAACTTTTGGAAGCGCCAATAAAACTGGAGGAGATTTCTCAGGCAATCAGAAGCATGCCACCAAACAAATCTCCTGGGTTAGATGGACTCCCTGCTGATTTTTATAGAACATTCGAAGATATTATTAGCCCTTTATTGCTCGAAGTTTACTCCGATGCATTTAAAGCAGGCACCTTACCCCAGTCTATGCACACTGCAGCTATATCTTTCATCCACAAAAAGGGGAAAGATGATCTAGACCCTAGTGGCTATCGGCCTATTTCCTTACTCAATTGCGATCAAAAAATTTTAGCAAAGATATTATCAATTCGCTTGTCAAAAGTTATCGGAAGCATTATTCACATGGATCAGACAGGCTTCATCCCAAATCGCCATAGTTCTGACAATATTCGACGGCTAGTCAATTTACAGTGCTTAGTATATGACTCTACCCACCCAACAATCGCTTTATCATTAGACGCAGCTAAGGCTTTCGATTGCGTTGAATGGACCTACCTCTTTGAAACGCTAGAAAGATTCGGCTTTGGACAAAATTTTATTACATGGGTCAAAACTTTATATGATACTCCCTATGCTTGTGTCTTGACTAATGGTCTTATGTCTAACCCATTCCAGCTGCACAGATCCACAAGACAAGGTTGCCCCTTAAGTCCGGGCTTGTTTGTGCTTGCCTTGGAGCCTTTAGCGCAGAAACTGAGGAATAATCCTGATATGCATGGTATTACAGTGAATGGTATCCACCACAAACTCTTACTGTACGCAGATGATATGTTAGTAATGTTAACACAACCAGAAAAATCTATACCCACTTTATTAAACTGTATTGAAGAGTTTGCATGTTTATCTGGGTATCACATTAACTGGGACAAATCTGAGGCCATGCCTTTATCAGGCCATTGCCCATCTACCCTCTTACATCGGTGGAAATTTCGCTGGGCTTCGAAAGGCATTAAATACTTAGGCATTCGAATAACTCCTGATTATACAGATATGGTTCGAGAGAATATTAATCCATTGCTTCAGAAAATGAAATCAGACTTTGGCAGATGGACTAAAATTCACCTTTCACTCTGGGGTAAAATCCACTCTGTTAAAATGATGTCTGCACCTGTGATCTATTATATACTATCCCATCTCCCTCTGAACATCCCCGAGTCCTATTTCAGAGATTTTGACACCCTTATTTTAGATTTTCTTTGGGGCAACTCACATCATCGTTTAGGATTAAAGAAACTGCAGGCCCACACAAAGAGAGGGGGATTTTCTCTTCCCAACTTCAGATGGTATTGCTGGGCCTTCAGTATGAAACACATGAGAACGTGGTTACCGAATGACAGAGCGGGAGAAAGACCAAGTTGGTTCCAAATAGAGGTTGAAGTGAGTGGAGGATTGTCCCCATGGTTCGAGATATTTAGTTCCAAATTGTCATTACAGAAAAATAACCCTATTATCACTAATACTAAACTAATGTGGCACAAACTACACAGAGCAGGTCGTTGGGACTTTTTCAAATCCCCCCACGCACCTCTATGGAATAACAAGCGAATTCTAATTGGAAATAAAACAATTAACTGGACTATTTGGCAAAAAGCAGGAATAAACTGTATTTCTCATTTATTTGATAGTAACACTAAGCTGTGTTTCAGCTTTAACCAATTAGCGGATAGATATAAATTACCACAGAATCAGTACTGGAGGTATGTCCAACTACGAAGCACTCTGTCTAAATGGTTAGGAGGCCCGCTTACCTGCCCTACAGGCAGCCCAATTGAAGAACTTTTGAATAAATCAAGCTCAGGTAGGGGAATTACTCTTAAAATAAATAGTTTATTACAGGAACAATTATGTGATCCCTTTCTCAAGGTCAAGAAACAATGGGCAAGTGACTTGGCTATAGACTTATCTCCTGAGGATTGGAAATCATGTTTAAAGAACATCAATACAATGTATAAAGAAATGGGGAACAGATTTATTCAATTGAAAATAATACATAGATGGCACCGGACACCACAACAACTTTATAAATGGAACTTAATACCAGTAGACTCTTGCTGGAGATGTAACGGGAGTGGTGCCTCTATACTACATATCCTCTGGTCGTGTCCAGCACTTAAGGATTGGTGGAATAACATTAATCAGATTATATATGAAGTCCTGCATAAAAAATTCCCAATCTCTGCAAAACTGTGTGTCTTGGGATCTACCATTGAACTTTATGACAATGACTTTTCATGTTTTGAGAAGAGATGGATTGTTTTGGCTCTCACAACTGCAAAACGGATACTACTAAGACACTGGAGGAAAAAACACCCACCTCATTATGAAGAATGGACTACAACAATGGCACAACTAGCTGCCTACGAGAGGGTGACTTACTCCCTACTGGACAAACTGGATCAATATATGCTTACGTGGAGCCCTTTTACTGACTGGCTGTCAGTAAGTTAACGGTGGCCTTGATAATGCATTGCTATCAATAATTAGCATGCTTATTGTTGAGAAGTATCAGTGTGGTGGTCTGTCATTTTCTTTGTTTTGTTTTGTTGTCTCTATTGTTTGCTTGTTTGTTTTCTGTGCTCAATCCATTTCCCACAACTTAGGGAGTACATTACTGCCCTTGATGGCTACCTGATTGATTGAGTGAATGGATCTCTCCCTGTCTGTACTATTATTTGTGTGCTAAACGTCAATAAAAATGTTCATTACAAAAAAAAAAAATGTTGGTTTTGCCTGGCCGATATTTGATGTCAAAGTGGAAATCGGCCAGCTGCCCCACCCACCGGTGACCCACTGCGTTGAGTTTGGCAGTACTTAGAACATCTGTAAGGGGATTATTGTCCGTGAAGACCGTGAAATGCGGGGCGTAGAACAGATAATCCCGGAACTTATCACACACCGCCCATTTCAACGCCAGGAATTCAAGTTTTCCACTGTGTAGGTGATAATTTTGTTCCGCTGGTGTTAGTGTGCGTGACCCATATCCAACCACCCTCATCTTCCCATCCTGGTTCTGATAAAGAACTGCACCAAGGCCCTTTTGGGAGGCATCCGTGTGGAGTATAAAGGGGCAGTCGAAATCAGGGTACGCCAGCACTGGGGGTTTCATCAGCCGATCCACGAGCTGTTCAAGGGTCTGTTGGTGTTGCATGGTCCAGTCTACTGGGGTTCGGGAGGATTGCTGGTGGCACTTTGCTTTTCCTTGTGGCGACTTAGGTTGAGAGGCGTCGGCCTTTGACTGTAGCAGGTCATACAGGGGCTTGGCTATACGTGAGAAGTCCTGCACGTATGTGCGATAGTAGCTCAGGAACCCAAGCAACTGCCTGACGTCCCCAACTGTCTGTGGTGCCTTGTTCTTCAGTGCCCGCACTGCTTCGAGATCTTTGGGGTCCATTTTTACCCCCTCCGCTGACACCAACCGGCCAACATATCTGACCTCTTTGCGGAAGAGTTCGCATTTCTCTGGCTTCAGCTTTACTCCATGGCGTTGCAAGGCTTGGA
This sequence comes from Diplodus puntazzo, assembly GCA_963678695.2. Taxonomy (NCBI): domain Eukaryota; kingdom Metazoa; phylum Chordata; class Actinopteri; order Spariformes; family Sparidae; genus Diplodus; species Diplodus puntazzo. The sequence goes on from OZ023162.1 coordinate 19,267,669, forward strand.
GGACTCTGCGTAACACCTGCACATGCTCATCAAAGGATCTGGAGAAGCACAACACATCATCAAGGTAAGGGATGCAACATTCATCTCTCAGTGTGTCGAGCATCCCCTCCATGCTCCTTTGGAACGCAGCCGGTGCGTTCGATAGCCCAAAAGGTATTCGGACCCACTCGTAGAGTCCCCATGGGGTTATGAATGCAGTCAGATGTCTTGATCCTTCGGCAATAAAGCCTTGATGGTAAGCTTTTCCCTGATCCAGGATTGAAAACCAGGAATATCCTCCCAGGGAGTCAGTGAGGTCCTGGATTCTTGGAAGAGGGTGACGGTCCGGCACAGTTTTATTGTTGAGGAGCCGGTAATCAACACACAGGCGTAAGGATCCATCTTTCTTTCTGACACAGATGACAGGAGCTGCATAAGGGGACTGAGACTTCACGATCCACCCTTTGATTATCAGCTCCTGGATGTACTCCTTAACTTCCCTGTAGAGAGGCTTTGGGATGGATGCATAGGCCCTTTGAACTGGGATGTCATCCTTAGTCCTGATCTCCATCTGGAGGGAGGGAATGCATCCTATGTCGTCGCTATTACGGGAGAATGCTCCACATTCCTCGTAAAGCACTTTCTTCACCTCCTGTTGTTGTTCAGGACTGAGGTGACTGATATCCACAGGAGGAAGCCAGGGCTCGGAGGGAGAGGTGTCGGGAGAAGTGATGCTATTAGTCTCGACTATCGTCATCTTTCTTGACGTGGAATCAACCTGAAGTGACTCTGGTGCACCTGTCTCCAGAACCTTGATGACCTGTTGGATGGTTCCCAGGGCAGTTCTCTTTGGCAGGGTGACCTCATGTTTTGAGTGATTGGAGATGGGCACCTTAACATAAGGCCGTCGGGTGTTATTGACTTCCAAGATGCCTTCACCTACGCTCAACTGTCCTAAAGCAGCGCTTTCCTCAGCAGGTTCATACAGAACAAGAGAGTCAGAGGCATCAAAGTTTGGAGGTACTCTGCACCACACATGAACTGTTCTGCCAGGGGGGATGATAGCATGGTCTTTGCCCACTCTTACAGTGACTGGGTCACAGTATGTCCGAGGTGGCGCCTGGATGAAACTCACAATGGCCTCCACCTGCTCTTCCTCTATTCCAAATGCGCTGCGAAGAAGGCTGATAACTGTTGCAACTGCCTCACCAGAGGACTCCTTCCTTCTGATTATCTCCTCAAGTACATTGGCTCCTAGAAGGGGCTGAGGCAGTGGCAGCTGGCTGACTAGGAAAGGGGCCTGTATGGTTAGGTTGGGGTCATCATTCCCTGCTAGATTGACGGTGAGCTCAACCCATCCACTGTATGGGACAGCATGGCCAGTGACTGCGTGGACGCTGAGTTCTCCCTCTAAGAGCTCAGAGAGAGGTCTCACTGTATAATTGGGGATGTGAGTGTTAGTCCATTCTTGGTCAATTATGCTCACTTGGGAGCCTGAATCAAACAGGACTGTTGCTGGATAGCCGCCAATCAAGCATTTCAGCAGACTTTTCTTTCCGACCAGGGGCGCCTTGCAGGTGATGGTACTCCGGCAGGTAAAGGTGAGTGGCTTTTGTGGTTTGTTTTGCTTGGGGTAACTTGTTGTGTGATTGGGGATGTGACTTACTGCCTGGGACCGAAGCTGCTCACCGGTCTCTGAGTGTCCCTCCACAGAGACCGAGCCCCGTTTCCCTGCACCTTGACTCGTTTCAAACATCCCACTGCTCTGTGCCCTGCCTCTCCACACACGAAGCAGTGGTTACACTCCTGTAGATTCTGTCTAATACATTTCTGACAACACGCTGTTCTACCTCCCACTTGGACTGTGGGCTGTCTCGGCTGCGGTTGGGAAGGTCTGCTGGGTGGTGGCTGAGAGGAAGGGTGTGGCTGGGTGTGGGCTGGCGTAGCTAGAGGGCGGGACACCTGAGTGTATGGTGTTCGCTGATCAATCAAAGAAGCCACCATGTGTGTCAGGGTCTCCACCTGAGCACTGAGTTGTTGTATTGTTTGGTGATTTTTATTGTCTGCCGCTGTATCCCGTGCCTTGTCGTTGTTGTTGTTGTTACAATCTCCTGTCTCGATCTTAGCCGTGTGTGCTTGTGTTGTCTTTTGTCGGGGCGACTGGCCAAATCTACGCTGGTGCTCACTCTCATCGCTTATTATTTTCATGACCTGGCGAAGGATTTCCTCATCTGTGACTTGGTTGTCTGAGATTAGAGGCCTCAGCCTCTGCCGGAGGTCAGCATGTTTTGTCCCCAAGCCCTGATAGATAGTGTGGAGGAAGACTTCTTGAATGGTCTTAGGATCATATGCAATGTCTGTAGTGATCTGGCGGGACTGGAAAAGGAGTTTCTGCTTAAGCCCAATCATGCGGTACAGAAACTGCTGGGGTGATTCTTGGTCTGACTGCCTGGCGCACATCAGCTCCTGGAACATCTCAGTCGTTGCTTTCTCGCCAAGGTGGGACCTGAGGAAGCCTTTGAGTTCAGACACTGTTAATGAATCTTTGTTTACCAGCATATCCTTAAAGGCTCCTGGTTTGACGATCCTCAACACTCCTCTGACCACCTCTGCCTCTGCGAAGCCCTCTTTCACTCCCTCGTCGATCTGTTTACTGATATTGTTGTAATTTAAATCAGAGCTCTGATCTCCAACCTGGCCGCCATGTACTTTGAAGTCTCTGCGCTGCAGGTAGGAGAGGTCCTTCAGAACTACTGGTCTCTCTGAGATCATCTGTGACATACAGTATGGTTCTGACGCACCTTGGTAGGGATAAGTGGTGGTTGGTGGGGTAACTGTAGGTTCACATTGTGTGAGTTTTCCTCCCGGCTCTTCATACACTTGTCCCAGTTCTTCAACTGACTGTGTCGTTTTATTGGTATGAGTGTTTGGGTGGGGTTGTGACTGCATGACTGTGCTGTTAGCATGAGAATGAGGTTGTGATGCAGAGTTTGGGATTGTAGTGGATGGACTGTGACTGGGTGTAGCATGTACGTCAACATCACTCAATGCATCAACTGGAAAATTAACAAGATTATCAGCACTCATTACTTTACATATCAAATCATTTAAAGCCAATAACTGACCCATACCTTCATCCTCAAGTTCTAGTAAGGCGTCAGACTGCATGTAGGAGATGACATATTTCATGCAGCCTTCTTCATCATTCGGATTCAGCTCTCCTTTGTGTTGACTGTCGCTTGCGATGTCTTTTGCAATCCGATATATGTCGTTGCTCGTGAGTCTGAATAGTTGCTTCTTGATGCTCCATACTAGTTCTTTGCGAGTAGCTGACATTGTGTGCTGTCCTGATGTCACGCGGTAGTTTGTTTGTTCAGTAAATGTAGTGTGGCGTAGTGACTCGGTGAGCGGTGTGTGTGTGTGTGTTGGCCTCCCGATCACAGGTGAGATTCTCTGATGCTGGTGCGCGATGACCACAAGATCAGCGATGTGACCCTCTGGTACGTAGCGTGCGCTGGCCCCAGGATCAGCAGTGCGGCTCCTAGCGAGGTGAAGATCCCTTATCTCTCTGGTCTCCCTCCTTGGACACCCACGGGTTGACTCCTGGCCTGCAGCTGTGTCACTCTGGTCACGTGGTTCTGGTATCTCTGGATCTGCTCCTCCGAATGTTATGACGGGGAGAGATCCCGGACGAGCCCCCACAGTTTGTTACGAGTTTCAAAATTGAGTAACTGGAGTAACAAATGATTTTTGTTGGGTTCAGCTGCCCTCACTCTCCTGGGTGAACTCCTGGAAAACAGAATCACGGAATCAGTGAATGAAGGAGTGAACCGCCATCTTCTTCCCCGAATCTCGGTCTGTTTTATTACAAATTTCCAAAATCATCATATAGAACAGTAACATTCCCCAGTGAAATCATGTTTCAGTTTCAATGTCCATTTGTTAGTTTCAATTCAAACACATCAATACAGCTATGTCTCCTTTCCACACATCCGTGGGCAACACCTCACACACATTCACAGAAAGCATCATGTATTTAGAAACATAAACATCCCTCTTTGAAGTGCAATCATGTCCATCAAATAGACTATGTTTTTTTTTATCTCATATAGATATATGTATTTGTTTTTTAACACAATAAATTCACCATTAAATCAGTGCAACAATGTAAATCATAACCACTTCTGGTTTTAAATCAATACTGAAATGACTTTAGGCTTAAAACATGAAACACAATACACATAGGGAGAACGGTTTAGCTTATGGCGCATTTTCAACTCAGACCGGACAATATAACTACTCCTTCAAAACTTCAGGAAGCTCTCTTTAAGTTGTAAACAGTAGACGTTGCTTTCTTTAACATTAGCAACCATGCAATACATGTCAAGATACCTCGAAAACAGAAATAAAGACAGCCAGGGAGTGAGGACATCAGCACAGAAAATCACAGTTACACAGACACAATACACACAAACGCTAAATGGCGGCTGGCGCCATCGTCTCCAGAAGCTAGCGTTTTCGCGGTCATAAACGCCGCTCTTCAACTCGGCGAAACACATTCAAAATCCGCCAGCTGGCTCATTACAGCTATCGTACACCACTATACACGTTAAGAGGAAACAGTCTTTATAAGTTTTACCGTGTACCGACCTGGAAAACAGAATCACGGAATCAGTGAATGAAGGAGTGAACCGCCGTCTTCTTCCCCGAATCTCGGTCTGAGGGAAGAGGGAGGGGTCGCTCACCTTGGGCACCGCGGGGCACCGATACCTACACTTTGGTTCCGCTTTACTTTCGTTCCCTCTACATTGTCCTTCACAATAAGAGTCGCAATCACATTAAACATTGAGATGGTTATTGCCGGCCTTAATATAGTAATGTGTAAAATGATACACTCATTTAAATTACAGGTGTGGACCAGGAATAAACAAAAATAACTTAATGTCCTCACATTAAGATGTATCACATATATATAATTGGAACTTTCTGCTGCGAGTGAAAAGTGAGATTCTCACTACATACATTTTATATTATATATATTTATATATCTAAGTATATATCATAGAGTTTAATAAGCTGTCCTTAGACCCTCGATTCAAATAAGGAAAAACTCCACGAAACAAGCCTTTAACAGAAAGCAAATGGCAGAAACCTTGCGACAGAGGAAGGATCCCTCTCACAGGGCAGCCAATTTGCAGTATATTACAAAATTATGATGACAAAAAATACTGTTGTATGCGGACTGTAAAACATTGGTGAAGAAAGTGGATCCAGGAGAACGTTGAGGAACCTCAAGTGTCTCCAGATAGGTAGGACCTGAACCACATGACCTCATTTAGAGACCTGGAGGGAGGACAAGCCACACAAACTACAAAAAAGGCAAGCACAGCCTTGAGACAGAGAGAGAGAGAGACATAGAGAGAGAGAGGGAAACAAACTCCCTGGGGGCAAATCCAGAACCAAACATCACTGACAGCCAACAAATAGAGAGAGAGAGAGAGAGAGAGAGAGAGAGAGAGAGAGAGGTCCCAGGACGGTCCAGCAAAGGGAAGCCTCGGTGAAAATAGAAGAGAGAGAGAAGCAAATGAGGGAGATGGAGAAAGAGACCACACAACTTGGCAGCTTGTGGGAGACAAAACCAAACACAATGGAGGTTAGAGAAATTCAGTGGTTGTCAGGAAGTTGGACGTTTGTTTGTCCATTTCTCTGGTAGGAGAGTGGTCACAGGATCAAGGCCTGATGTATCAAATAATTAGCACAAAAGGAAAGTTAAGGCATTAAGATGAGTTTTTAGCCTAAGACTTGACAAGAAAAAAAGAGTAAACTGAAAGGACGGAAAAGGTTCTGCAGTTGTTGGGGAAATGACAAGATATGCAAATAGGACATGAGTTAAAGGATAACCATGAAGTTAGAGGTGGCAACCTGTCAAATTCATACTCAAATAAAAACAGGGGTCAACATAACATTCGAGTAAGCACTAACTGCTGCTAGCTGCTGTTAGCTAGTTAGCTTAGTTAGCTGTGCAACTAACGGTCTAGCACAGGGGCTTTGGACCAAGACCTGCCGGGGCTAGGTGGTTAGCATGCTTCAGTAAATATGAACATAATACACAAACATCATAACTGTTTTTTTCTTCAAATACTGCTGATAATTTTTGTTGTTTCTTAATGTTTTCAACTAAAATTCTTACATATTGCGCCTTTAAAGTGTGAAATAACCCTTCAAAAGAGCTTCAACGCTCTTTGATATCGATTCTCTGAGTGTCTGAAAGTCATTTTTTGTTTTAAAATATCCCCTTATTTGGCATTTGGCATGATGGTTGTCCAAGGTCTTCCATATGTTCTGCTCACTTCTAACATCATATGAGTCACATCATCCTCATCACAACACTGTGTATGGATGCATCTGTATTGTTTTGTTTTTCCTTCATTTTGTCTGTAAATAAGACTGAATCACCATCACACATAATTTTAGTTGCTGTAGAATCAGTTTTCCACACGAGCTCAGTACCTGCTGATCCCGTCTCCAACTTAAAAACACTTTGGGGAAAATTGTCCTCAGACTGGATTTTTGGCCGTCCAGCCTCTTGGTTGGGTAATAATGAGTCAGCATTGGAGCGACCAAGGTGCACAGTGCACAATCATCAGTCCCCTGGCCAAACATAGCACTAATGACCAGCTCTGTCACTGTGAACCCCTCCAACTTTTCACTCACTGCCTCTGTCTTTGCCACTGACAGTCACCCAGCCCCCCTCTCCCCCCTTCTCTCTCCCTCTCTCTCTTTGTCTCCCTCTAACCCGCTCTGCCATGCCTCCACAGTGCGCTACTTAAACAAATTACACTCTATCTCTGTCTCTGCAAGCGAGCGAGCGTGCTCTGCAGAGTCAGACGTGTCGGTGTGAGTGGAAGCCTCTGGGACGTACTGCGTTGAAAATGAGAAAGGAGAGCAGGTTACTCAAATGGATCTTTTGGATCGTGGTCGTGACGGCTTTGTTCCTGCTGGGCTTCACCATAGGTAAGATAAGATAAGGCAGTAATCCACAAGTGATAAAGTTATTTTTCTCTCTCAGTGCTGTTAATGTTGGATCCTGAAGGTGTGTGCGAGCTCTAGTTTGTCACCACTCTGACACATTTCACAACTGTCTGCCCACAGCAGGTTAACACATACTGTCCACAACCACAACTCCTTTCAAATAGGATCTCTAACATAATGGGAAGACTTTTTTATAGGATCCAAAACAACTGGGCAGTCGGCGAAAAATAGATATTATTGTTCCACTTTGTCCGACTTGTATGACTGTACTATGTTTTTGGGAGAGGTCAGTTTAATCATATCATAAAGTCAGGCAATGATAACAGTATTCTTGAAATGACACTATTATTCTTGAGCTGACTTTACTGTGTTTTTGTCGTAGGATGGTTTGCAAAGCCCACATATCCAAACACCGAAAACAACAGTGCTTCCAGCAAATATCTGAGGGAGTTTCTGGATGAAATGCAGCCAAACAAGATCAGGGAGCATCTCAGGTAAGAATCCAATCAACTCACTAAACCTGTCCTGCTCATCAGTCTAAGTGGTTTAAAGCAAAATGATGTGATAAAAACAGTGTTACTCATTCAAAGGGGGCTCAGCAGGGAAGGAAAAACTACTTCAAAACTCAAAGGAGACTATCTTGGAAAGGAAGAAAGTTCATAACCAAACTTTTCACTTGCACAACAGCTCAATTCTTGATATCATGCTTCTACAGTATAACTAACTTCAATCAACCTCAACCTCAAACCTAACAGCACACCAGTGTGTGAGTCTTTCCACGATCATGCTGTGCAGCCAGACATTGTTCTTTGAATACTAGCGGACATGCCAAAGTTTGCAAAGATACCAAATATATTTTTTTTAAAAACCTAAACCGTCACTGTATTAATTTAATAGCTTCAGTGAAGAGCTGAAACACACAGAAACACAATATAAGCATAAATACATGCTTCTGTTGGATGCTACAGTATTAGACTCACACCGCGGTCTAAATCACATACTTTTCCAGTATGTACTATTGCATGCAGTACGCAGACTACAGTGCCACAAAACTGTGCCTTGAACATTCACCCTGCAGCCGATACATCCACTGCAGTCCTTTGTGCCAAAAAAGAATGTGATGTGGAAAACAGCGAATGCTCTCTTGGTGCCTTAGTTGATGTGACTTAGCTTCTACTGCACAGAAAATTGTTGGTTAGAAAAATGACTTGTTGATGATGGCTAAATTCCATTCGGCTGCGTCAATTTTAGGGTTCTGGCTGTCACAGCTGAGGACACATGAATAGAACAGAGCCGTCATTGATGTTATTAGTAACAGTTGTACTTTTTCTACTTTGACAAGTCAGATAATCTGCTGTGAAAAAGGTCTTTTAGCTGAATGGATTATAATTTGTTAAAGTGAAGTCAGACATCAAGAAACGACAGCTCTGCAGGCATTTAATATAATTGTCATTTTTGGTGGGTAGATCTTGAATATCTCAAATAAAGAATTAAAATACAGCAAGAAAAAAAAAGCGACTTTTCAAGTTGTTATGTTGTTTAGGTCATCAATCACCTGTATCAAACAGAACTATGCACAAAGCAGAATAGACAAACTGGGGGGGAATGTTGTGAATGTTAATTCGCAAGCACATAATTCGTTGTTTATGTCTGATAAAGTCAATGACAATACATTGCTATGTTTGTATTAGTGTGTCTGCCTGAAGCATTTTTCATTCTGTAAGTGGCTGTTTGCCGCATCACTGACAGTTAACGTCCTCTCCGCAGGAAATTTACACGACTCCCCCACCTGGCCGGTACAGAGCAGAACCTGAGATACGCAGAGCAGATCAGGGACGAGTGGCTGGAGTTCGGACTGGACTCAGTGGAGATGGTGCCCTATGACGTCCTGCTGTCCTATCCCAACAAATCACAGCCAAATTACATCTCCATAGTTGATCAGCTTGGCAACAAGGTACAATAAATGCACACAGGAGACATGATCACTTGTTTGTCAAAGGCACACATACTAAAAAAGATCAATTAAAAACAAAATACGTCTTGTCCACATTTAATGTCAACCTCTCTGGAAAAATGCACGTGTTGCTTCAACATTTGTACTTTAGTCTGGTGCAATATTGTCATTACTGTTTGCTCCCATCTATTATAGCTTTAAGGTAGCAGTCATACCCTGTTGAGTCACATCACACAGCCACCAATTATATTATTTTAAGACCATTTCACTCCTATGCCATGTGTTCACAGTGAGATAACACATTTTACTGTATGCTTCTTGTGATAGTTTAAACATTCTCCATTCTGTACGCTCACACCCCTGGTGGTAAAGTATTCAAGAGATTGTCTTTTTCTCACGGTTATGAACAATAACACCGATTCAGCCCAAACCCCTGAGTACTCCGCAGTCTGTTTGGGGAGATAACAAAGTTTCAGTGGGCACGTGGAGATCACAAACACAGCCCCCAGCTCTCCACTTTTCAGCTGTTAGTCCTCTCCTCAATACCACAACACAGAACATTCAAGTCCAAAGTCCCTTTATAACCTTGCTATGAGATAAAACTGTCCATGTCTCTCATAAGCAGAGATAATGATACAGTGCAGAGCCAGCAAGAGACAACAGACCAGGGTTCACTGCATGGCACTGCATTGAAGAACGCAAACCCAACTTTAAGATTTAAGTCAATTGAGTAATACATTTCAGCTGAGAGCCATTCACTGAACAGCACACAGATCCCGAGGTGATGGCCTAAAACACGCGATGATCAGGTCAGACTGGTCAGGAGATACTGAAAGTCTATTCCGAAGCTGCCAGCGGAACAGGATCTACAAATAGCTCAGCGAAGTCATTTTAGGGCCTCTGATCACTCACCATGTGATTTCTTATTTGCAGCAGGGAAGGGACAATTCAGTGAAAATAAAACTATTTCACACAAGTAAAAGTATGAACGTGTAATCAGGAAAATGCTTTTAAAGTATCAAAGCCAAAAGTACTCAGTGCGGAAAAAACTGGCCTCTGTGACCATCTGATCATTAAAGGTACAGTCTGCAGGATTTTTCTTTATAGAATACTGTACGGTCTCATACAAAAATATTCCCATCAACACTTAAGACCCAGGAGAAGTGTGTGGCGGTGTCTGTATCTGCAGGGACCCTACCTCTGCCTGTATTTTGTTATTATCTTGCTGTGTTCAGGATGTTTCTGGGTGTTTGGTACTAGTGCGACCTCAGCTGGGTAGTAACAACGGGAGGTCGTGACTTTGAAAAAGTGTATCGACTAGGGTACACTGCTCTGTTTGTCTCGATTTTCTCAACTTGTTGTGGATACATGAAGAGCTGCAGGTCTGTGTGCCTGTTTGACCGAGGGTGGGCTGAGCTACACAAACACACACACACGCATACACACATACACAAAGGCAGAATAGAGAGACAAACAGCAGACAGGATTAAAAGTGCACTTCAGCTGCATTCAAACAAAATCTGCAAGGTTGTGCAGAGGTGTGAGCTGATTAACTGCTTTGTTCCCGCTAACACCACTCTCTCTCTTCATTCACTTTCCAGCTCGCTTGACCACCACTGGTGGTCACACTCTAGAATGTAACAGAGTAAAATAAATGAATAAATTCAGTTGCATTCCAACAGTGGATACATTCAACATTTCAGAGCATGTACTATAGAAAATAAGAGACTCTTCTCATCGGCGTTTCCTTTCATTTAGTCTGACCTCTCCTCCTTTTTGTTTCACAGGTTTTTAACTCGTCCTTGGCTGAGCCAGTTCCAGAGGGTTATGAAGATGCTTCTAACATTGTACCTCCATACAGTGCCTTCTCTGCTAAAGGACAACCTGAGGTACTCACATGCACACAAACACACAAATAACCTCATACTGACAGGAAGAAAATTATGTTTTAACACCTTTACACCGCAGTAGTAAACGTCTTTAACATGGATTTTAAGCATGACCCACCCCCATCCTCACCTAACTGATAGAACAAGCACCTGAGTGATGTGTCCTCTTTCTGTCTTGCTCTCCAGGGGGATTTGGTGTACGTGAACTATGGTCGTACAGAAGACTTTTTCCAGTTAGAGAGGGGGATGGGCATCAATGTTACTGAGAAGATTGTCATTGTTCGATATGGGAAAATATTCAGAGGCAATAAGGTAAGAAATCTCTTATATCATAACTCCACATGCTCACTAATATTAGAATGAAACAGCGACCTGTCGTTAAGTGACTAGAAAGTTAAAGAAAGCAGATAAATGCTGTTTAAAAAAGCAACAATAGTTCAAGTGCTTGTTAACCTTGATCTGTTGGTATTTCAGTTCTGATCAAATTTCAGTGGTAGTTTTGTGAGGTTATTAATTCATCGCACTGTGGTATTTCAGATTATTCAAAATTCAAAATGTTCGAAATGTCCCACTGCCCTCTCATGCTCTGTCTGGCTCCACAGGTTAAAAACGCCATGTTAGCCGGAGCAAAGGGGATCATTATGTTCTCAGACCCAGCAGATTACTGGGCTGCTGGAGTCCAGGTACTACTGGTAGTATTTTACTAGTATCAAAGAGTATTTCTGTGTTCATTTGTGTAAAACACAATTTGTGTGTGCAGCCTTACCCTGCTGGCTGGAACCTGCCCGGTGGAGGAGCCCAGAGAGGAAATGTTCTCAACCTAAATGGAGCAGGAGACCCACTGACACCCGGGTATCCCGCTAAAGGTGCGTACATCAGTGTGCTTGTGCACAGAGTCTGTATGAGTGTCTACATGTGTGTGAGTTTATCTAACATAGTGCTGTTTCCTGTTTAACAGACTATACCTACAGATTCAGCCTCGAGGATGGTGTGGGGCTTCCTAAGATTCCTGTGCATCCAATTGGTTTCCATGATGCAATTCACCTGCTGAAGTAAAGGTTTTTCGTTTTTTACAATTCAATGTATTGACCCTTTGCAATCCTAGATGGCACTAGAGGAAGAGTCTGGTGATGACCAAAGTTATTCCAATTCAACCTGTGTAGAATATGGATGTAATCAATGGAAATCCACCACGTAGTTGATGAGATATTTTAGTCTGGACTGCCACCCCTAAACCTGCGTAATAATAATCTTGAAGTCAGGGCAAGAAACTAAAACTTTCAATGGGCTCCTGAAATTGCATGAGCAGCTGGTTACTGTTATTTATAAAAAATGTTAAACATTTATCATTCAACAGGAACATGGGAGGACAGATTCCACCCAACAACTGGAAAGGAGCTCTGAATGTCTCCTACAGGATTGGGCCAGGCTTTACAGATGACTTCAAGAGCCAGTAAGTTCTTCCATCCACTTCACCCTATAATAACATGATCCCCCCCCCAATCCTCCTCTACTGTGAAACTGTTTTTCTCTCTAATCTCTCTTCTCCTGCTTCACAGCAGTCTTCACTCTGTGTGTGAAGTGTTTGAATTGCTTCTCCCGTTTTGTTGCTCTTTTTTTCTCACTCGGCTTTAATGACCTGGTGGCAAGTAGCCAACTGAAGTACAATGAAGGCCCTTGTGTCTCCTGTGTGTGAGAGACATACATTCACATAAAAACTCCCCACAAGTATGTAGTATGTAGCCATTTGCAACAACAGATATTGTGTCTTTTTGTGCTTCCGAACAGCAACATCCCCCATCACAACAAGTAGAATCGATGTATTCTGTTATAAGGGACTTTAGCAAACATTTAACAGGGTTTGATCTCTTCTTTCTGCCTTTCTGTTCTCTTTTCTCTTTCATTGTGTCTGTTTGTATGTGATTTGTGTGTGATTGCCATTGCCACCATTGTTTTGTTACTGTTATAACTTGTCCCTCCCTTTTTCTCTTAATTTTTATCACATGTTTGTAATTTCCTGTTTAGCATAGCTCTAATGATCTGTCTCTCCTCTGTCTCTCTTCCCTCCCTGTGTTATCACCACTCCCCTAACCTGACTGTCTCAGGAAGGTGCGTATGAACATCAACACTGACAACAAAGTTACCAGGATCTACAACGTTATTGGCAGGATTAGAGGAGCTCTGGAGCCAGGTACAACATATGCTCTAATCTTTAATTAGTTAGCATCTTTAATCTTTTAGCAACGTTTTACACACAAGGAACACATGCGAGTAACATTAATAAACCAACATGGACACAAATACGGTTGTACTAATATAAACAGGTTAGGATAAGGGGATAAAATCTCTTAAATTCATTTTGGTCAGAAAAACAAACTGTAGCTGCTTCATTCTGTTTCTAAAGCTGCATGTTTGGTGTGTGTAGACAGGTACGTGATTCTGGGAGGGCATCGGGATGCTTGGGTGTTTGGAGGAATTGATCCCATGTCTGGTGCTGCAGTGGTCCATGAAACTGTCAGGAGCGCTGGCAGGCTACTCAATAAAGGTGCGTCTCTGCAAGTGTGTGACTGAGTAAATAACAGTGTCAATAGTCAGTCAACAATGTATTTGTGTGTGTGTGTGTCGGGGGGGGGGGGGGGGTTAGGGTTAGGGTTAGTGATGTATGAGGGTGGTCCCCTCCTCCTGCATGTTCTGGTCTGGTGTCCACACATTGCTACAACGACAAGGAGGTGTATGTGAGTGTAGGCCTGTGATGTCAATCACATTATCACCTTTTTTATATATTCTGTTTTATCGATGTATTTTCATAGCCTTGTTCATTTTTGAAGACCTGAGTATTGCTTGGTGTGTTTGCATCTGTGTTAGAAAGTCACCCACACCTGACACCAGCCAACATGAAGTCAGAATTCTTGTTTTCCCTTCCCTTCTTTCACATTTTATTTATGTTTTGGTTTTGTGATTGCATTTGTTTTGTTTCATATCTTCATATGTTTCACATTCTGATAACAATGTCTGAATATCCTTGAAAGGGCAGACCTACACTTTTAAGCACTCTTTTGTCCTGTGTTTATAGGTTGGAGGCCCAGGAGGACTATAGTATTTGCCAGCTGGGATGCAGAAGAGTTTGGACTGCTGGGATCTACTGAATGGGCAGAGGTATACATACACCCTACACACACACACACAAGCACAGACACACACACACACACACACACACACACACACACACACACACACACACACACACACACACACTGACACTTAACCCTTCTCAACAGGATAATGCCAAGCTGCTGCAGGAGAGAGCTGTGGCCTACATCAATGCCGACTCTGCCATTGAGGGTGAGTGTGTTTCTGTGCGGCTCAATATTCTCAATGAATTCAAGACAACGTTAAGGCTGCATTTGTTTTGTTATGGCTCATGTATGCGAGTGTGAATGTATATTTTTTTGAGTCCAGGCATGTACACACTGAGGGTTGACTGCACTCCGTCTCTACATACGTTGGTGTACGACCTCACCAAGCAGGTGAGCAGTAAAGGAACGGTCCATCTGGAAAAGATCTGAGTAAATTAATCTTGTCCGTCATGCTCACTCTTATGCTTTAATCCTGTCTCTCCCTCCCTGATTTCCTCTCTGTCTTGCCTCTATGTATTTAGATAACCAGTCCAGAAGAAGGGGAGGAGGGAGTTTCTCTGTATGAGAGTTGGCACAAGAGGGACAACTGGACGAATGACCGTGATGCACCCAGGTGCAAAACCTCACAATCAGATGCTTGTTTGGTTTCAGAGCCAGGGTTTACACATACTGAAATAACATCACAACGCCAATGAAATGCACAGGGTTCAAGAGAAACAAAACCTCAGCAGCCACAATAGCAATACTGCAATCAGAGGTTAGTAGAGGGCAAAACAACAGGATGAAATGATAAATCCAAGTGACAGCTGTGGATTACCAGTTCTATAATGCAACTGTTGGAGAAATTTTGCAGATTGAACACAATATGCAAAGCTGCATACAGATCAGTGGAAAACCTCTATAATCTTGTGTGCCTGCGTGTTGCATTTAGAACACAAAAAAAGTTCCAATGAAACACTTTTTGGTAAGTCTTGGTCAGCTAACCAAACAAATGATCAATAAATTAAAGATATAACATTCTGAAATGTCTGAAAGGACTGGATCTTTGTTCAAATATCCACTGAACTGTCTATTTATATTATCTCAAATGTTTTCAACAATGTTAATACCCACAGAAATATAAGTCAAACTAGGCATCACATTTGGTTGCCTGTCACTGTACCTTCCGAGGTAGCATTAGAAACACTAGATCATGCTTCAGAAAGTAAGGACAGAAGTCACAAGCATGACTAAACATAAGGTGAATTAAACTTCAAAACCCAGGCTTGTGAGGTGACCCTGCCTGGGTCACCTCAGAGATTTCCATTGGTAATGGTGGTTGTTTAACAATGATGACAACAACTCCTATGATCCCAAGCTACAACAGCGTCTTTTGTTTTCAATGTTTTGATTAAGAGACATTTAGCAGCTTAAATTACATACTGTGCATTTTATTAAACAAAACTGGGCCTGTCCTTCACTCTTTTGTCCTGTAGGATCAGTAAACTGGGGTCAGGCAGTGATTTTGAGGCCTATTTTATCCGTTTGGGAATTGCTGCCGGCAGAGCGAGATACACCAAGAACAAGGTGAGAAACACTGCACTTACAGATGTGTCTGCAAAAACATTATTTATTGTTATTGATCTTAAGGTTTACTAGTGTATGTGCTTGATTACATCTTTTTGTGCTTGTCTGTTCTGTGTCTGTATCCTGGACTTGAAATGGCACCAGAATGAGTGTATGTTCCTGAAAACCACGGACATGTTGACACCTGACGTTGCTTTATTTTTACCTGACGCTTTGCTCGAGGTCTGGTTAAATTTAGGCAAAAAAAAAAACTTTGTTTGAGGTTAGAAAAGATGTCGTTTTGTCTTAAATTCCCAGTTTCGCCTTAAAAATACATTGACAACTCAGTTTTGTCAGCAAAAATATTGCTTTAAGTGGTGTTATACTAGTCTCTCGCTTGGCAGCCAACTGGCCTAACTGACGTGTGTGATCTGAATGACATGACACACATTGTAGAAATACTGCTTCAGACATATGTGGGCCTTTGTAGACTCAATGTAACTCATGAAATGTCCTTTGTGTGTGTATGTGTGTGTGTGTGTGTGTGTGTGTGTGTGTGTGTGTGTGTGTGTGTGTGTGTGTGTGTGTGTGTGTGGGTGGGTGCTCATTCAGAAAACAGAGCGGTACAGCAGTTATCCAGTCTATCACAGTGTGTATGAAACTTTCGAGATAGTGGAGAAGTTCTACGACCCTACATTCAAGAGGCTTCAGGCGGTGGCCCAGGTGAGAGGTGGGCTCATCTTCCTATTGGCTGATTCCCAGCTCCTCCCTCTTGATGCTGACCAATACGCGGACTCACTTAGGAAATATGCAGACAGCATCACGCAGCTGGCGCAGACCCACCCAGAGGAGATAAAGATGTATGAGGTGTCGTTTGGTGAGTTGGTTGTGGTCGTTGAGGGCTTCATGTGCTGCCATGATGCTGACTTTTCCAACAATGTCTCTGCATCCCCCCCCCCTTTTTTTTCCATTTTAGATTCTTTGTTTTCTGCTGTGGAGAACTTCACCGTAGCAGCCAGGGACTTCCATGAGCGCCTGCAGACTCTCAACAAAGCAGAGTGCGTTTAACATTTCATACATTTCCGATGTCCAAACAAATGCTGAAAATATACAATATAAGTGTGCATGCTCTTTTTTTTGTAGATGCTTTGAAATGTACACTCAGTGGACACGTACAATCTAATGCAACAGCTAGTCTACCTTTTCGATAAACTCATAATGTTCATTGCTCACGTTTACCACTAAGGTCGTTAAAGGTGGTGTTATTTTTTTGCATTTTTTGTCCTCCCTATTTATCTAAATGAGATGGAAAGAATATCAGGAACTCCCTCTGAATATAATGCAGTATTTTATTTTATGGATTTATCTATTTATTTTAATGCACATTAATAAAGAGTGCTGCAAATGTATCATGTTACCCAAAAGTGCACCTAACAAAGCCACTCAGTGTACACTACCTCAAACGTTTGGGATCACCCAAAAAATGAAAAACAAGTTTGACGAGTTTCAGAAGAAGGACTAAGGCCCACAAATGCTGATGCTCCAGACACTCAGAGTCTAAATATTTGTAATGCTTCTTTAATCAGCAGTCAACAGTTTTCAGCTGTGCTCACATGATTACAAGAGCGTTTTCTAATGATCAATTAGCCCATTTAACACAATTAACTTGGATTAGCGTACACAATTGTCCACTGGACCACAGAGGTGATGGTTGTTCTCCGTGTAGGCGTAGTCTTTTACCACCTTTGTAACGTTTAGACTATTTTAAATGTGATTTTCGTGAATAAAATTGTGCATTTCTAAGTCATCCCAAACTTTTGAGCAAGTCAAGGGTGTGTAAAACACAATTCACGTGTGTGTGTGTGTGTGTGTGTGTGTGTGTGTGTGTGTGTGTGTGTGTGTGTGTGTGTGTGTGTGTGTGTGTGTGTGTGTGTGTGTGTGTGTGTGTGTGTGTATCAGTCCTCTGCAGGTGCGTGTCATGAACGATCAGCTCATGTATCTGGAGAGAGCCTTCATTGACCCCCTGGGTCTACCTGGCAGACCCTTCTACAGGTCAATTAGTCACACACACTCAGTCACATGTTCCCAGTGGTTTAAATGCCTTTACAGTCAAAAATCATTTTTCTACCTGCATGTCAACACAAGCTAGAAGTGCTGGATAATAGATTTCTACCTTTAATCCAAAACCATTTTGAGCTTGTTTTAAAGAAAACACACAAAGATATTTAATCTGTAGTATCTCCAGTGCATTCCTAAATTTAACACTCCCTCTCTTCTCTGTTTCAGGCATGTAATTTTCGCCCCCAGCAGCCATAATAAATACGCAGGGATGTCTTTCCCCGGGATCTATGATGCATTGTTTGACATCGAGAACTCAGCTGACCCGCAGAAGGCCTGGGAGGAAGTCAAGCGTCAAATCAGCATCGCAGCATTCACCGTTCATGCTGCAGCTATGACCCTGACACCACCTGCATGAAGCAAACAGTTTACAGCCGTGTGATCGAGCCATCTATTGACAGATATAACACCAGGATGTGAAGAGAAGGGATACGCTACCTGCAAGAAGCACATAAATTGACAATCCCTGTTTAATGGACCAGCCATGATCGGGGGGAATGTCCAGAACTCAGTGACACTGTGAATCACATGAACTGCCTTTTTGCTTTTCTGTGTTTCGTTACGTTGCACCAGTAAAGAAATAATTTATGTATTTTCTTATTATGCATTTTTGGTCACAGGGGAGTCAAATGAAATCAATCCATTTGACCTTCAATGTGAGCTGAAAGCAATCGTGTCCAAGTAATGTGACAGATGTGACAATTATTAACATATTTGTTGATATTTTTTAATAAATTACTATCTTCAAATTCCTTATAAACACTTTAGCACACATCAAAAACATTTTTTTCAGTTTGATCAACCGTAACATTAATTTGAATAAAGACTTGAAAATGAGCTGTTGATAAGTAAAACACAGAATATATGTCAAAGTTATGTCAAAATATGTTAATACTATTCAGCATATTATATCAGTTTCACAGTTGGACAATCAGATGCTGTTGTCGTCTCTGGCTCGCAGGATGAAGAAGCTACAGTGTGAAGGCAATAATATGACATAAAAATCCTTCAGAAACAAACGATCTGTCAGTGTTGAACAACATTAACAGACTTGAGAGATGAAATAAAATGCACTGAAATCCTTGATCATGATCCCTCTATAGTGTTTTTTATAGTACTTTTTATAAAAATACCAGCCAATATAACCAGATGCCATTATCACTGCCTGAAACACAGTCACGACTTGTCACTGGTTTAAGGATTTTGTATCCACTGATATGAAATGATTGTAGATGTAAGGGTGATGATTACTTTAGGTGATGGCACTGGGAGTGAAGAAAAAGACCAAGGAAGTGCTTGACGTCTTCCTGTTGCTGACCCTGTCGGAGGAAGGGCAAGTCCAGACAGGTTCACGTGATCAGCCCAGCCTTCTTCAGCAACACCTCCACGTCTGCAGCCTCTCACTCAGCCTCTGTTCAGAACAGAATGAAGGAAAATGTTTGGATCTTTGTCACATGCTTCCAGTTTCAAAAACACACGTACAATGCTTTCTTTGGGCAGATGTTAGTAAATGAAAAAAACCCTCTCACTTCTATTACATCAGTTGCCTGAGTACTGCAGCTGTTTGTTGTGCTTCTTCAGTTATTTCGGGTTAATATTTACTAGATGTTTAGATTTCAGGGTTTTGATATCACAGGCCATCCTTAGCATGCAGTCTGCCACAGTGGGTTTAGTTATTTTACCACAAGAGGGTGCCATAGTTGTAACACATTTTAATTGCGGCAACCTGGAACCTTTTTAGATCCTTTTCTTTAACTCTAACTCAAACACCATAGGGATGTTCACCTTGAGCAATCAGAGACATACAGCAGAGTTATTTGGACATATGGAGGAGTGCATGTGAGAATGAGCGTGCTGTCACGTTTGTGTATGTTTTCACCTTCCGTGTAGGTGAGCCCTGGTGGGTGAAGGAGTTCTTGGCATAGATGGAGATGATGATTAAAAACATTCTCGGGCAATGCATTTGCTTCTCATTCATTGTTTTGTCCTTATTTTTTTTATTTTTTAGGCTTTTGTATGTGGGACAGCTTCAGAAAGATGACAGGAAACAATATTTATTACGGTTATGTTGCAACTATGTTCAGTGATGTCTTCCTGCAGAGACAAAGAAAGGAAAAGAAAAGAAAAAAGAAAAGTATACATCTTGTTTATAAAGAATACTATTTTTCAAAGGCAAGTTGAGTAAAGTAAAGTATCATGTACACCTGCGACAACAGAAGTATTGCCTCATATGCGCTGCTTGCATAACCCAACACATTTGCATGCTCACATGCACCATCCACAGAAATGATATTTGCATCTTCTGCAACCAAACAAACTGATCACACTGTTAGACTGCTGAACGTGCTCTTGTATCCAAATATTGTAATAATTTCCTGGAAATGTGATAGCGCCTGAAAATGTTATATAAGTTGCACTTAAAGCAACATTAAGTAGAAATTGTGTGCGATCTGGGGGCCCCCAACAGTTTCTGAGAGCAACACCACCGTCATAAATTCAAATTCCAGGTCTGTAACAGTGTGTCACAATGTAATGTAGGTGCTAAATACAAACAAAACTCATGACGTCATAACAGTGTTATGTGTTAAAGCTTGTATGTTGAAGTGAACATGTGTAACGCTGTGATCTGACCCTCTCACTGAAGTTACACAGTGCAGAAACAAGTGATGGGGGCAGAGTGGCTCACACAGAGACACCATTCACCCTGTTACAAGACACTGAACCATCAACATGATTTGGAATCTCATATCTTAAGATTTATAAAAGTTACATATTGTTTCTTGAAAGCCTAGACTTTATATTTCTAAACACGAAATCAGTGCCGAGTCAGTAAGGTCATTTGATAACATCATTGATCAAAGTCTCAAACTATTGTCTTATATTACTTTCTTTTATAATCAGGATAAGGCGCATTGTTTAGGTGCAACAGGCCTCCTGTAGGCCTCTTTTATTTAATTTAAATACGGACAGTCTTTTCTGTTGTGATCTTATAAAGCAGTAGCAGAAGTGAGCATCAGGCAGAATCAACACTACACTGTCATAAGCAGCTGCAGTGTTAATTTGTGTGCATCAGAGGATTCAATACACATTGTTGTTTTTTTTGTTTGTTTTGTTTTGTTTTGTAAATGTGATCAAAATGAACAGCACATAATTTTTCCTGATAATTCCAGACAAACATAAAGAAGTACCGTCAACATCAAAGCCCAATACTTCATGTTTCATTTGGGAAAGCAGAGAACTGTTTTTAAAGGGACAGTCTGATCAACATTAACACCAACACTTGCTCACAGTGTTTGCCTGTTTTTGTAAAACCAAAGACACGTGCTACATATTGATTTGGTTGTGCTGTCAGTCTGCTTTGAATCTCTGTTGTGGGCATGTGTTCACCATACAATATCACACAAATATACCATTACGTGTGATTTTACCATAAACAGTATTGATAGAACTGAATTGTACAAAAGTTTAAGCACTCTTTCCCTCCAGCATTCTCTATGGGTGCCCACGTGTTACAATGCATCCACAGTGTCCCTACAGGCAGCAGATTAAATCAGCTTAGAAACAAATGAGCGACCGGGTGTGGGTGTATTTCTTTGCTCGACAGGCGCGAGAGGTCAACAGCTCTATAAAGTGATGTATTATGAATACTCCTGTTCACATTTCCCTACATACCCTCCCAACACATTCTGAAGAGCTACACATCACTTGCTGGGTAAGTGTTCGATTCACACAGCCACTAAGAAAACTGTCATTTTGTTCCTCAATCCTGTCGAGGTGAGTAATACATGTGTTAGAAGAAATCACTGAAATAGATATTTTAATTTTGATGTGAAGTTGTACATTTTATGATAACTTAAAGTGTGTAGTTACGCAGGGAGACCTGTTTTTTTCACATCAGGTGTTTGTCAGATAAATGTTTTAAGAATCTACAAAAAAATTAAATACACAAGTTTCAACAAATCGAACATTACATTCTCAACTAAAGCACTGCCACATGTGGAAATGTGGTACTTTTATGTAATGTGCTGGTACAGGACATCACATTACATACAGAACAGGACAGTTTAAATCTAAGCTAAGTAGATTAACAAAAGGTTAATGACGCGGACCCGTGATTTCTGAGTTTTTAATGAAATTCAAATAAATAGATGAGTTTTGATAATCTACATGTAAGACGTGGTGTGTGCTTATCTTCTTAACTTGTAAAACCTTCTTTGTGTAGGTTTGTGGCCATGGCAAAGTTCATCCATCTGTCACTGCTGCTGGGTATGTTTTAGGATTCAGAAGCCTTTGTTTAATTTCATCAAGATTATTATTTTCTATATGTATAATCACTCTGCATATAGTTGATATGAATATATAAAGAGCTTATTACTGTAAATGACTGGATTTGCTATTCTTGTTATTCACAGTAGTTTGTGGTTTACCTTGCTTTCTAAGTTGTTAGGTTAGTACAAAAGAAACTGATTCTCATTTATGGGTTTTCTTTTGTAGCAGCAACAGCCCAGCTGCCTGTGGTTTCAGTGACAAAAATATTTATCGCAAACGGAAAAAAAGTCACTTTCAAATTTCCTCCAAACTGGACCGTT
Source organism: Diplodus puntazzo (assembly GCA_963678695.2). NCBI lineage: Eukaryota > Metazoa > Chordata > Actinopteri > Spariformes > Sparidae > Diplodus > Diplodus puntazzo. Next base: position 19,289,912 of record OZ023162.1, read on the forward strand.
GAATACTGTTGCAGAGATAACAGGTGTAAGTTTGTGGAAGCATGTTTCCAAAACTCTGAAGTCTGTGCAAAGAAGCATGATCTGATCATTCACAATCCTAAAGAGCGAAACAACGGGAACTACAGCTGCTATGGTGACTCAGATCCTCCAATCCACACTGATCTGCTTCTGTGTCTGAAGATAACAAGTGAGCACTTTAATCCTTTGACAAGCATATTAATTGTCTTCCCAATCAAATCAGTATTTTAGTTGATTTGTTAACATTACTTATCTTGAGAAGAATGTGAAAGCCTCTGTTTATAACTTCACATGTTTTCAATTTCCAAGTACCCAGTTTTCCTTAAATGAACGAGCAGGATGAGTTTTATTGTAACTTCTGAGGGAATCATCACATGTCGAAAACGTCTTTGTCGGACCATAAGAGAAATTGGCTTAAGGGTAAAAACTACAGATGAATGGGGTAAAATGCATTGCCATGAAACTTCCCCCGCTGAATATTTACATTGAGACAATTTTTTTGTACTACAAGTTGTATGAGACTGTATGTTTAAATATGCAAATGAGACATTATCTAAAAAAAAAAGGGTTCTCGGTATGCATTTATTATTTACATCTTTCTTTCATGTTCTTTCTATTGTTAATAAATAGTACCTAGTGTTAAATCAGATAAGTGCATATTATGTATACAGTGGTCTAAAATTGCATATTGTTCAAATGCAACTCACAAAGGGAAGGGCCATGGCCCCCCCTAGAGGGCACCACTGTATATAGCTGTTGCTTAAGATGAAGTGTTATTTTGAAAAACTGTGTCCAGCAAACTCACTAGCACACACAGATCCTGGATTAATCAGAAAAAAAACTTGTTTAGAGGAAATAGCCTTTAGAGTATTGTAAGTATTGTAAAATTCCATACAATTTAAAAGAAAGAAAATATCAAATAGGGTAAAAATTTTAACAAATATATCAACATGAAACTTTCCAGCTTATTATTAAATACTTACGTTAAGACAGTTCAACAAATACAAATTAAGTAGGCTCTAATTTGCATAAATGTCACTAAATAAAAACTTAAATGTGTATTTTGGAAATGTTCTATTCACTAGTCTGAAAGAAGAGTTGGTATGGACACAAAATAGCTCAAAATTTAACAGTGCATGAAAAAATGGTATCTTCATGTGTCTCCCCTTAAAAAATACTATTTGCTCATTCACAAAATTATAGATCCAGGGCGGAAAAACAGCTGTAGCATATTTCCAGGAGAAAAACATTTAGCCACTACACCTAGAGGAATGAATGAGGTTATGGAAATCTGTTGGAACTCCCACTCTAACTGTTTGTCTCAATTCTTGTGCATTTATATATCAGGTTGTCAAACTCAAGGGTCTTCCAACTGTGTTGTGGAATTTTCAGACCGTCTACCCTTTACTGAGGCTGACTGTAGGACATTCTGTCCTGGAACCCTCCCCGACAATTTAATGCAAATGTAATATATTTTTCATAAAAAGTAAATCTGTTTTGTGGAATTGTGATGGTAAAAAAAAACCCATAATGAGCGAGTTTGTGTCAGTTATTAGCAATACATCACTGTGGGTGTATCTGATGAAATAAAGATTTGTAATCAGACTTAAATTTTCCCCCCACAGCAACAATGAATGTCACCTGGAATCATCTCGTGAATATGAGATACAGCTTAATAATCACTTTGTCTCAGGCGACTGTTTCAGCAACAGCTACAGTGGAAATGGTAAGTGATTTCCTTCCATGTTTAAATGACATGGTAATTATTTTTGCAGTATCTTTGTTCACCTATAGTTTTACCTTTGAAATAACAAATGAAAGTTATTTTGCAAGATGATGAACTCGCTGCAGGTCTCCAGTTCTACCGGGAAGCCAAAAGCTGGATTGATGCCCTGGAGCACTGCCAAAACCTGAAGTCCTCCCTGGTTGAAATCCCCGCCGAGGCAGTGCAGAACAGGATGAACTCTTCCCTGCTAAACAAGACGAACAGCATGCCGAATGGGGCGTGGATCGGCTTGGAGCGGTCCATCTTTGGAAAACGCAGTCCCTGGAAGTGGATTTCAGGGACACAGGTTAAAGGACATTCCCCCTGGAACGAAAGCCATCCTGTCGATGCCTTGAATCACCACTGTGGAAAGATTATCTGGGTAGTAGAGTTAAATCAGTTCAAGTGGCTGGACGCCTGCTGCCATGAGGAGCTGCCGTTCATCTGCCAAAGTAATCAGATTTAATCAATTATCCATTTCCATTTTGAATGAAAGGCCTTGCTGAAGGTTTCTCACCTGATGACTGATGTGTTTTGTCTCTTATATCTCGGCAGCTCCGACATAAAGACTGTGTGGCGTTCTGGAGACTACAAGAGAGGTTCCACCATCCCTTTTGATATTAAGTTTTATTGAATACTGTTGTGTTGGGCTACTGCTACTTGCTTTTTATTGCACGTGTTTTCCCTTCAAGGTATTTAATATATATACAGCTAATATCAAATTTATCATAATAACTGGGGGACATGTCCCCACCATTTCTTGAAATTGCCGAATTCGTCCCTCTCACTTTTTAAAGCATTATGAGTTAAAGGTGCTGTTTGTAAGAAAAGTTGACATTTGAGTCTCATTATTTCAGTAGTTGGGTATGAAACTCAGAAATTCAACTATACTTCCAAGTGACACCTTTAGAGATCTGCTAAGAAAGATCTTGCACTCAAATTCTTACTTATACATGAGATTAAATTAATTTTGATGTGCCATGTGATGCAACATCTACTTTGACTCTATCCTCTTATCAGATTGCCTCAAATCGCATATGTTAAAGATAAGATTTGAACTAAAAAGTGTTATTAATCCGAGCCCTGACGTCCACACCACTTTTCGCTCTTGTCCAAGTCTAAATAACACTGTTATTTTTCATTGAATAAAGATGTGATCAGTGTACTGTAAATAAATCAAATCAGTGCGTCTTATGTGATGGATTTTATGGCAAAGCAGTTTAATTTCACATCTAACAATAAGGTTGATTTATTATCTTTAGCTAACGTTGATAACATTATTCCTGCAGTTGTTCTATGTTGTCATACTTTAATGCAGGCATACTGAATATTGTTACGTGATGCAGATGGATTGTTTGTTGTGCGGTTAACTTTGTACATTTTACGCTTATTATTTTCCACACTGCCAACTCTGAAGTAGGTTAAAAGCCCTTAAGATATTTTTTTAAACTACCATAAATATTTACTCTGACCTCATACAGTACCTTAATTGAACTGCCTGTATTCGCATATTAAAGACTGTTTATACATTGTTTTCATATCAGTCTTGATGTCCTTGTGACACTTGTGCAATAGCTGACTGATTTGCTTTCCTTCCCTGTAAAGCCAACATGCACGTATTGTACTGTAATGTACTGCATGCACTTGTTCATCATTTATCCAATAAACAACTTCACCGATTCCTCTTCCTCTAGTGACATTTCAGTTGTAGTTCCCTCGGCTACAAACAAACTATACGGACTAATGATTAAATAATGAAGTCACATAAATGAACTAGTCATTGTGAAGTGTCGATGATGGATTACACATGTTTAATCATAATGGTGTCACAACATAACCACCAAATAAAGACTTGAGAGCTGAGACAGAAAAAAAAGAAAAAGTCAATTCAGGAACCATCTGTCCATAAAACATTTATCATCCATTTTCACCTAAACAATCATATTGACAGGGGCTGAGCGAGTACCCTAGTTGTATACAACTAAACAGATAATGTACTTTTTACCATTCAAATGTGTCAAACAAAACCCAATTTCGGATGAATAAAAAAATCCTCATTAGGCAAATAAAAAACTTGTGATCAATAATACTGATCTGAAGCTCAGTTCTGAGGCTGTTCTTACAATAAGAAATAAACAACTTCTGGTTATCACACCCACTTCCCATTTAAACCACACCCATTAAGAGTACCAATACAGATAATCTTGCCAAAAAAAAACATAGTTAGTAGTTGGTGGAACAGATATAGATAATGGTGTGATCGCTCATCCGTAGCATTTTCCAGATTTTTCTTGAAATCATGATAACTACTTTCACACTTCACATAAACAAACAGCCTTAAATATCCCTTTTATTAGAGAAGACAGCTCACAGTGTCATCTGTTCAGAGAGACAAAAACAAAACATCTTTGCTAGAATTCTCCCTTTCCACCTGAAACTCTTATGTCAGGTGGTTACATGAAAGCCTAAATCAAATGTATAACACAAATGCTAAAAACATTATATACCACATAATATATTCTGATGAACTGATGAAAAGACAGACGAGCAAATGTATAAATTCAAGTATAAAAACATACAGAGACACAAACGCAATGATTTAAAGCCACAACTATTTAGAAATAAAGCTCATCATTCATAAATATTATTACTTTTTATCAAGATTCCATTAAAAAAACACAAACAAAACAAACTACAAAATGGTATCACTACATTTGTTTCCTCCAACAATCTAAGGAGTAGAGTGGTGTGTGACGTTAAAAATGCCTTATATGGTTTACAGATGGGAACATCTGTTTCACACTGCTGTATAGTATAAGGTTTTCTTTGAATGAACAAAGTCAGACTTCATCACATTTCTTAATCACATTTTCTGATCTTTGCTGCTGAGTTTACATTTTATGAATCTTAAGAGTTTGTTTCTTCTTTTATCACTTCAATGCATTTAGGTGTGGAGAAAAATATCCATTAAATAAAAGATGACAGCTGAGTGAAGTACAAATTCATTGAGGCAATACATTTTTATTAGTGCTCGTTTTAAGACATGACAGACTCTTTTGAAACAGAAATGCATAGAATAACATTTTAATTTGTCTGGTGCAAATCTTTTACTTCTCAATCAAAAATATCGAAAGACATTTAACATTATCGAAGCCTAAATGACACAAACCCTTCCTATCAAATCACTTCTTAAAGTGATTTAGAATTCTTAAACCAATGCCGACTTTCTTGATTCAATCTCACAAAGACTCACTCATCTTCCTGGATCATTTCTCTAAGGCACTCCATTAAGTTTTCCACTCGGGCTCTATTGTTCTCTTGAGCGTTCTGTATTGTCTGCTCCAGCAGCCGCTGTGTCTCATCCAGTCCACTCACCTTGGGCGAGTTGCGGCTGAAGAGACATCCGCTCATCTGATTGTGGTGGCAGTCCGGGGACAGCATGCCGCACAGAAAGCGCAGGAACATGTCGTATTGGCCCAGCGGGGCGCTCAGTGTTCGCTCCAGGGCACACTGGACCAGGCCTGCTGCTGATTTGGTCTGATCCTTGGAGATGAAGATCTTGGGCATCTGCAACAACCCGGAGTCCAGGACGTTCCTGTTTTCTAAGCGGAACAACGTGAAGACGTACACAGCAGCTATGAACTCCTGGAGGAAAGAGGACATACAGTGGTTTTAGATTATTTCTTCAGGCAGCGAAAGGGCATGCGTCTCTGCTACAGGAATATTTTACAGGAAGCTGCGAGTTGTGTTATTTAACACCAAGTTAAGTATTCATTTTTACTCCTAATCGTGCGTTAATCTGCGTAAGTTGTTTCTATTATCCTTTTTCTATTTTTTTTAAATATACAAAAACAATTTGCTTTTTTCATTTCTATATCTTTATAGACCAATATGTAAATCAAATCTGATTTGGAGCGACTAAATAAAATCGGCTATGATATGAGACCAAAATGGCGGCATGGTTCAGAGGTGGTTCAAATCCACACCTAGCCACTACTGTAGCTAGTGTAGCTACTAAGCTGAGTTATCTGTGCAGGTAGCAAGTGATCCAATTAGCTGACTCGGCCCAGACTGGGAGCTCGGAGCAACAGGGCTCGCTGGTCAGCATGCTAACTTTGATAGATATCTCTGCAGCCTAATACAGAGATGCAACCTTGTATATATTTCACCTTTAAAGTCGATTAATCTCTTTCATCTTTCTGCCCCTGATCCAACACCATGAGGCATGTGGAGGTCCTGTACCGCTCCGTATTCACTAAGTCACGTCCATTTCTGCACAATCCAATTAAGTACATCACATCAGATTGGAGAAGCTAAAGATACTCTAGCTCCCATTCCACTGTGACTTCAAGAGTAGCTACACCTGTTTTGAGCAGCTACCTCTGAGCACTCAGGTGCAAAGTCAGTTGATGTCAGGAGACGTGTGTTTTTCCCATGTCTCACATTTCAGTTGAGTACAAAACCACAGGACTTACATTGACAAAGAAAGCAAAAAAGAAATACAGCTCTGATAAACGATAGGCAGCACCTCACAGATCTTAGATTACCTGGTGGACAGATGACGCATATGCGCACACTTTTCCTTCCATTATATTTGAATTAATGGTCGGATAATAAAACATCTAGTGTTGTCTAAGTGCAAAATACAAAATAAATATCTCCAAAATATTTAAATTGTCTTCTTACAAATTCATAACAGCATATCTACTTACGTACTACATTATGTTATCTATATAGCATATATAGCATTTTTTGTGTGTTATTGATACTACACAATTTTGATTTGTATTTTTGTTGTCGTTTAAAAGGATCTCAGGAGGATTAGCAACCAGATTGTGGAAGGTAATGGGCTTCCCGATAAAGGATAAAGAATAAAAAAATCTACTCCTTCTCCCTCATTGAGTATATGAATAGCAAATGTTCATTTCAAAAGTTTAACTGCTAGACAATAATGTCTCCTTATTACTACTGTACTAGGTTCATTCTCAGTGTACTTGGGTTGTCACATAATGATGATCATACCTACACGTGTTAAACTCACATTTAAGGTCAGCAAAGAGAAACATTCCCTCCTTCAGCAGTTACATTTAAAAAAAACAGCCATCTAGCTTCAAACTCTGTGAGAAGGAGAGAGTTGTACCTGGAAGGTGTAGTGTAGTAAAGCAGAACGTCCTTCTCCCATCTGCGGATGCAGCAGGGAGCTCAGTGACCACGCCGGAATACACTGCCACCTCCGTCAATTTCAGGCCGTACTCCTTCAAGTCGTCTTCAACGAACACGCTCTTGTTTCTCTCAAGCATCTTCAAGGCCATCTTGCCCATCTTTGTCACCAGGTTCTTGTCGTCCGTGGACCATTTCTAAAATGATAAATTTGGATGATGGGGGTAAGATGTTCATCAGCCTTTCTGGGCAAATGTCTCCTTTGTTTTTTTTTTAAACATTCAAATTCCAATCAAAGCTCAATTTTTACAGGGGTACAGGGGGTTTATTTTTGAGGCAGAAGTTTGGATTACTGTTGCAGTGGAATTTGTAACATAAAAAAAACCCACAAATGCTAATTACAGTCTTAAGAAATATTGAAAATTATTATCTTTGACAAAGTTATTTATTTCAGGTTAATTTTGTAAGACTGCATCTGATGGTACAAGAGTTCATGGCATTATGTCCCCCAATTTATGGATTAGTAAATCTCTGCTTGTGACAAAAATAAACAACTACATTTGAACTGAAATTTAGTACCAAATAAAATATGAACTAAAGTGTTATGAAACGTTGACACAGAATTCTTTTTTAAAAAAGCTATTAAGTGTTTTATTTTTGTACATTTAAAAAGATAAGTGAATGGGGGATGGTGAATTAGGTCACCAGAAATTACATGAAATCACTTAAAAGACAAAAAAGACTCAAATTACCAGTTCGTTTTCCCCTTTCCCATAGTAGAACTGCAGCCTGCGATTGATCTGGACAATCAAGATGCTGACATAGAACGGTGTCAGCCTCGGGGGGTGCTCCCCATATCCCCGATAACGGTAGCAGCGCTCGAACACTGTAGCCACCATCCAGCTGACAAATGGCTGACGAGCGATAATTCGGAGCATCGGCACGCGCTTGTAATGTGCAATGATCTTCGCTGGTAGATCACCATCAAAGCGTTTGGTCAGGTATTCGTCTATCATCTCATCACTGGAAAAAAGATGAAGAAAAAAGATAAAAATGTAACGACTGAAACAGTTGAAAATGAATTTAACTCTAACTAACCAAGTCTACTGATGAACCTTTTTTACATTGTTACTGTACATAACCAAACATTTACAGGATTATACATACGAAAGGGTAAAACCAGCAGCAAGTACAACGAGATACAAAAAAATTTAAAATAAGACTGACATCTACACACACACCTGAAGCCCTGTATTTCCGTGACAGCGTCTACAAACTGAGGTGGTATTTGTGAGACAGCAGCCCGTCTCCCAAGGACCCAGACGCGGGCACCACGAAGCACGGTGCCTCGGATAATATTTACTATTAAGACATCAGGATGTGCTGGGGTGTAGTTGTCATTTATGACTGGAGCATTCTAAAGAAAAGAAAAACAAATTCAAATACAAATATTAATATAAAAGTTTTTTCTAGTCGTTTTTTGTTCGATAAGGTACAAATTAGTAGCCTAGCAATTTGTATTTTGCACTGTGAAAAGTCCTATCTGTAACTAATGTGAAAAATCAGCATTGTCCTCTTTAGTGGACATGGAAAGTGGATATTTACATCTTTTAAATAACTCTACTGGCAAGGACATAAAAACATAATGTTTTCTTATGAGATACAAATTAGTATCGATCATTACAATTTGATTGGTGCTGATAAGCTGTCACTAATTCAATGTGGAGGTGTATGTGTGCAGATGGGATACCTCCCAGTCCAGAGGGGCTTGGTAACAATCAAGCGCGTCCATGATGATGAGAAATTTACAGTCCTCTTCCTCCAGGAATGTAGTGCCTGTACACTCTTTATGAAAATATTCTATGATTTCCATGATGGACATTTCAGGCTTCTTTGAGGGAAGAGGGTTTTTGGTTCGCAGATACCAGAAGGTTCGAAATGAAAGTTTGATGATGAACTGCAGATCCTGAACAAAGAATGACAAGGAAATGGTGTTAGTCACGGGAAATTAAGAAAAACTAAATCTTCAACTGTTAGAATTACAGGTGAGAAAGAGCCATTGCATCATCTTACCACTAGGTTTTAAAAACATAAGAAATGTAACTAAATTATACATTTAAATTCAAAACTAAATATGATGATATAATGACAAAATATTCATATGTTGCCAAATGTTTTCAGGGTCTCATGCATGTCCTTACTGCTACATAATTCAACATTAAAGCAGCATGAATATTTTTTTTGGTCACTTAGAGGCAGATATTCACAATAAAGTCAACAACACACACACATTTGCCATATTATCATGTTACACACTTAAGGTGACAATCACTTTGCCTATTTACATCCAAAAGACACCGAATAACTTCATCATTCATTTGGAGTCTCGTTCATGGTGATCCAAAGAATATAAGACCAAAACAATTCTGGCTGTTTAGATGAGGGAATGCTCTGCAATGTTTACTAGCTGGTCACTAACTTTGTCGGTCTGCTGTTTGGTGCTCGGCAGTTTGTGTTTGCTTTGAATCACCTTATTCGCGCGCAGTTCTGACCAATCGAGGGCGAATTTTCCCACAGACACTGACATCCCAATTCCTGGAATTCCAGTGGTCACCACTGTCCTCACCGGCTGACCATCGGCCTTCTGTAGGCGGAAAAGATTGTTCAGGTCGACATAGGTGTCGGGGCTGGGGACCTGGACAGGTGTCGGAGGTTGTCGTGGGAACAAGTGGGTGGGGTCGATTCCTCCATAACCACAGGTGGAAATATGGGGCTGAACGTAGATGGTATCCAGCATGTTCTGTCTTCCGGCTCGAACTACCCCCTCACGGATGACTTGGTGTTTTCTGATCAAATACTGCTTCAGTTGAAAACGCATCAGCGCTGGAGGTAGAGAAAGATGAAGAGGACAGTCTGATCAAAATCACAAGGTTGACATGTACCATCCACTACCATAGACAAAGCAGTCTCTGCTCAGTTACAAAACTTGTTTTAAAAAGTCATGTCAAAAACACACTGCCACTACATTCAGGTTTATTGAATATATCAGATTTCACCAGTATTAGCCAGTGTGCTCAGATAAAACCGGTGTTCACTTGCCTCTTTTGCACTTTTTCTTTAGTTCCTCTGCCTCTTCTTTCTTGTTGACTTGTTCCAGGCTACTAATCGTATGTAACAGGGCACGATCCTGGCCTGCAGTACAGAATTTAAGGAGAAAATAAAGAGAGTAAGCAATCACTGACACTAATATAGTACCTGTGCTACCTAGTTTTACTGTTGCAAGATTTCAAATTCAGATAAAAAGAGACGAAGAGTTTTCTTCACACCTGCCATGCCAAAAGTCAAAATGTATTTCTCTAAATGTTTTGCTCTATTACTATTCACTTTGTATGCACTATAGCTTTCTTACCGAGGATCTCCATGATCCTGTCCACAAAATCAAGAAGGTCTCCATCCATCACCTGCTGCAGGGTTATGGCTGTTTCCCATTGGTAAAACCAGACCTTAAATTTGTAAAGCTCTTCTGGAGTGAGGCCTGACAGAACACCCTGGACACTCTGCAGACAGGGAGAAAGGCATAAGATAACATGTGGTCTTACAGAAATCATGTCAGCATTATTTTTAATCATATGAAGCAATTAACAAACTTGATTAAATTAGAAAAATGACACAAAGTTATTTGTTGACATTTGAAGTGTTTTAATCTAATAAACAGGGAGTGTTGAAGGTCTAACAAAGTCCTGAGACCAAAACAACTTCTCAATATTAGGCATTGTGGACCAAACGTGATGTACCGACCTTGAATATATGGGGCAGGTCCTGTTCTGGGTGCAGTTTGCCTGGCTGGCTGTTCTCGTCACTCTGCATTGCGTCATTAAATTCAACAGGCTCAGGTGGTTCTGGTGAATGAGTTACCAAAACTTCATCCATATCCTCCTCATCGTTCTCTGAAAAATCTCCCAGATCAGATGACCTAAGAGACAAAAGGAGTGGGGTCAGAAAGTGCACTGCAAATCTCATCCAAGGATCACCTGAGGTCTTCAGGTAAATCCGCATTTAGCACATTGATTAACACATAATGAAGTTTTTTTTCTTTCCTTTTAGATAGAGACCTTTAAAGATAGTTCTCACTTGTATAGTTAAATATGCCATACTGAATGTATCTTAAGTATCTAAATGTATCTTCGAGTAATATACAGATGACCAACTACAGCCTATTGGTCTCATTTTATTTACTGCTGAGAAAACATATCAGTGCAACCTGAAACTGTTTAGGCACATTTAACTCTTTGGCAATCTTTCAGCTGCGTTACAGTTCTGGTAAGTTGAATCCTTTCACTATTATTTAGTCACACGTTCATTAATTTTCCTGTCAAATTTCTGCAAGTGGTGAATTTGAGAGCAATGAATAGATTTCCACTTTTTGTGCACTAACGTGCATCTACAAAAAAGCATTAATTAACATAGCTATTGGTGTTCATCACATTGTCCAGATTCCTGACAGACAATTATGTTTGTGTGTGTGTGTGTGTGTGTGTGTGTGTGTGTGTGTGTGTGTGTGTGTGTGTGTGTGTGTGTGTGTGTGTGTGTGTGAGTGTCTTCCACCTGGTGTCAATGACAACAGCTCCTGGTGGTTTGGTTTGCTGCGTGGTCATGGTGTAGAGCGTCTCTGGAGACTCTGAGCGAATCATCTGCAACCTGGCAAAGAATTCACCTGGTTAACCTTCTATTAGATGTTTCTAAGACACTGAAAGCAAACTTGAAGTTCACAATATAACACAGTGGACCATTACAATCATTTGCTCTTTACTGAAAAGATTCAATGTGTTCTTACATAGATCCTCCCTTTAAAATTCTGGCTGAATCCCAAAAACATTAACACTGAAAGTTCACGAAGTTGTGTGTTGCAATACCTGTGTATTCCACAGCAGGAATACCTGGCAAACCCTGATATCACTGATTACGCTGACTTCAGTGGACTGTGGTGCATTGTGCACAAACACACAGGGTGTACACTGGGTTTTCCTAGTATTAGAACGCTTAGTTGCAGCACCCAGGCCGTTTCAACCACCACCAAAGCCAAATATATGTAATATCAATGTGGAGAGCGAGATTAAAATTGACTTAATTACTTTCCCAGATCAAATTTTTTGTAGTTTGTCACCAGATGACTCCAATAGTCTAAAAATCTTGTAAATTCAAAATGTTTATTGTTAAAAAGTAACATTTACTTGAGGGAGGACCCCCAGATTTCTCTGCCAAATAGGTGTACCTAAGTCTTCCACAAATGTAGGTAAACACCGGTGAACAGGTGTTTAATCCTTGGTAAGAACGTAGGATGTTCAAATTGTACTGCTCAGTTAGATGTGTAAATTATCTTGTAACTTTGAATATGGAAAAAGCAACCTGCAGTATCATGTGTAGGCTGTTTAGAAATACTCCTGAAAGGAACCTTTACCTTTACATGATCCTTCTCAAAAAATCTTTAAGTCTACAAACTGACTTGCATACTATACTAAAGATCAATGCAAGGCCAGCCTAGAAGGTAGGAAATCAACCTTGTGAGTTGAAATTATGTGAAAACTGGCGCTGGCACCTAGAGCCCAGAGAGGAGAAACAGACTTGGAAGGAATAATAATTAAACAGCACGACCATCACGGGCTCAGGTGCCGGGTTAAACTGGCAAGATCACAGCAAAAAGTAACATCAGTAGTGGTGCGAAGTTATGCCATCTGTGCTAAACTGGCCAAAACAACAATAAAGACCAAATATACACACTGGGATGAAGCTCAACCATCAAATCAAGACACAGTACCCTGTCCCCCCATGAGTTGACGACCCAGGCAGGGCCACAGGAAGTGGGGGAAGGAAGGCCTGTCCAAACTCTTCATCACATTCCTCCTCGTCCTCCTCACTGTCACTCTTCATCGAGCCATAGCTGGAGGGAGGCCTCTGGTGCTTCTTCTTCTCCTCCTCATCATCCTCCTCATCCTCTTTCTCTTGCCTCAAGATGCTGAGGATGACAAAAAGAAGGTGTTATTGTGCATTTGGTTGGTTTTAAATCAGTACAACAGGTAATTAATGACCAAGAATATTTTACTGGGATGTTTATCTGATAGGTCAGGTGGCAGTTGACAAGATACAAAAAGTTATGCAAGTTCAACATTCCAGTCCATATTCAGCACAACCAAACATCAACAAACAAAACAAAACACTGTTTAGAGGTCTGCTAATTAGAAAGTGAAAAGTACAAATATCTGTGTCACATTTTATTTTATGAATGTAATATTTTGCTAAAAATAAACAAATAAAATAAAATAAAATAAATTGTTGACATACATTTCATCTGGGGAGAAGTTGGACCTAATTAAAAATGAGTAAAATATCAATCTTTGTTGGAGTGACAAGTTTTCCAAACATTTCTGAAAGGTGCGTAAAAAGTCTGGCAGCTGAACGAACTCTGGGCGTGCGTGGGTGTGTCAGACGAGACCAGTACACTATAAGTAGCTAATAAACTATAGAGCTAACAAACAAACTTACGTAGATTAACAAAACGACTTATTTATCAAAATATTGATATTCTGGATAAAATGATTCAACGTTAAAGTCCGGTAACTTTTGCCAACTCTGTGTTAAACACGCTCTCAAAGTGATATACATCAAAGATGGCAGACGCTACAAACTGTCTCCACACTCACCTTTCAACCTCAGTGTCCGAGTCCATGTCTGTGGCAGAGACAGGCTCGCGCGCCGCAGGTGTACAGGTGATTTAAGTCTTACTTATCGCAGCAGGTTCAGCCGTTGCGTCCCAAAAAAACAAATTTCTTCGTGCTAACGTCTCTGTAACGTGCAGGCCTCTCCCTCCGCCGCTGCTGTTGAAAACGTTATTAACGTGTCTACATTAACACCGCGAGTTTATGACTACACAGAGGTATTAACGTCTCCCAACAAATAAATAACATGGATAAAAGAAGCTAGAAAAGGTAGGGGTAACGTCAGCGAGACTCCATTTTAACTTGTTTCCTCTTCAGCTCTAACTTTCGGTTTCGAGCACACTCGGTTTCCGGTACCGTGTCCTTCAGAATAAAAGCATACACATTGTACAAAAAAAAAGAAGCACAAGTAATGTCTCAAAACACTCATCCTGACTTATACTTTACCCCAAGTCACATTTGTACGTGACTAAAAACACGTCACGTCAAAGTGAGTTATTCCCTTTCCCCTTTCGCAAAAAACACTGCTCCTGCACTGCCTGAAACGCCTGGTTTGAAATCGAGCCCCTTACCTCCATAAATTATGTGTATCACTATGTAACAGGTGTTATATAAATATACATATTTATTATAAAAACTATACACTCCAGTCAGTCAGCAGACATACACTTGCTTGTCCTGTAGGGGTGTTATTTTAGATCACACTTCCTTGCTTAGCATGACCTTCCCTACTCTGCCTCTGATTTGCAACATCCTACCCCTTCAGTAATGCACATGTGCAGCTCTCACCAAAGATCGAACACAGACGAGATGTCTCACTGCGTAGCTAAAACGGGGTGTTCAAGACACAGTGTGAAATGGGATGCTGCAGCAGTGCACCAGATGAGAAAAATATTGTGTTTTTTGAAAATTCAAGTATAACTTATTCTACTAGGATCCCCAAATAAAAGTACAAACCTGAAAATTAGCATAATATGACCTCTTTAAAAGGCAAATCGGATACCAAAAAAGTTTTGACTTCTTGGACTAAAGCCACCAAAGTGAAATATCTTAAGTTACATTGTAAGATTAGGCTCATGTTTTGACAGATGCTGTGTTTACCTATTTTAAAGCTACCAAAAAAAAAGAAATCCTAAATATTCTGCTTTTATTTTGAAGGCTTATGGCGCATATCGGAAGTGAAGTTGCGTTTAAAACAGGAACTCAGGTGACCCTTCTTCCTTTTTCTAATGCGCAGAGTAAGCGATACTCAAAAAAGCACGTATGAATGATGTTTATTTGACCTGCATGTTCTTGGACAAAAACAATGATGTCTGTGCGTCCGAGCCCATTTAGGCAATGTGACTGTGATTGTGGGCTATATCAATAAAGTTTATTTGATTTGACTTGTCTGAGACTAAGCTCTTTTAAGACGACACTTCCTAGTAATTGTTTGTATCCTCATAACACCCTCATCATCATAATTATACAGCACAGATCTACTTTAGCGAGTTTATGTTGTTGTTCTAACGATTATGCTGCTCTACCAGAAGCATCGACTGCTTTAAACTTGGTAGGAAACACTATACGGTAAATACATCTATCAAAATGAACTTCATATATAATAAACATGCTTAGATCTTAGATGGATTTTAGACATGCTTAGATAATTCTAAGAAGTGGGAAAAACCAACTTTAAACAAATTCATGACTTGATGAGCTTCCTCACTTTGAAATAATGCCAGATTTAATCAGATTACTTTAACACATTTAAGTACAGTGACACTGTTTTGAGTTAAGGCTGTCCGAGAGCCATGAGCCCCAGTGGCCATGACCCCATAAATCATCTGTGCTACTAGTACTGTGTTTTCTGAATATGTGGATGCCTGAGACATATGTAATAAAAAACCTGTGCCTGTCCTCAAACATGAGGTGAAGCTCTCTCACAAGATTACCTGGACCATCAGTGATGGGTTCAACAAGAATGCTTTCTCCCAATGTGTCATTTAAATGTTTTTATTAACAAACATGTAAATATATTACAAAGCGAATAAAGAAATAAAGGTTTATTTGGACAAGATTGTAAAAAGTCCTAAAAGGACAAAAAATAAAAAATGAATATCAATTAGTGAAAAGATAAGAAAAAAAAAAAAAGATCAAGTAGACGATCATAATGAAGTCGTATTTGGAAGCCAGTCCTCACACCTTCATCCTGTTCATCATCTGTGGATTAAGAAACAGATAATATGAGTTAATCGGAAGCTCACAGAGAAACACGTTGCAATCGAATTTTAATGTGACCTTTAGTAAAAGCTGAAATCACATGCTGCCAGTGAGTGGTGCTTGACAGAGACGTGCGGACATACAGTATGTGAAATGAACACACCGTGAGTTATTATGGCATAAAGTGAGAACCAACCACCAGCCAACCACCAGCATGAGCACACAACCCCCCATTACCAAAAATAAAATGAGTATTATACAACTATATTGACCTTCTAAGACTTTCAGCAAGATTTTCTTCCTTGATAGTCGGACGCTTCTGAAAACAGTGTTCAGATTCAGCATATACTGAGATGTAATGATTGAACACATATTTCAAATTCTTTCACTTTAATGCAGTCTTGCTTCATTAGTTAGCAACTCAGGTAGTTTGAAACAATATACGCAAAGTTGCCAGTTTGTTAGGTATACATGTAATCTATTACAATATAAAAAAGCCCTGCAACTAATTCCATCATACATTTGTTTTTTAAAAAGGGTGTTACGGTAGTGTATCAGAATTGCCATATTGTGATTTAGGTGATATTTTGATTAATTTTGCAGCCTTCATGTTGCATTAGACGGAATTATATTATATATATAAATAAATAATAAAAGCAGCACCACTAACATGTCTGCATGACTGTAGACTATAGACACTTTCCTGCACCAAAGCAGGAAGAAAAGTGGTAGCTACTAACACTAATAATGACTGTTACAGCAACAATACCTGAAGACTCGTGAACCGAAATACAATGCAGCTGTTAAACCTGTCTGACAAGTCAAAATATGTAGGCCATTAGAGTCCAGAGTTAATTTGCAAAAGCAGAAAGGGAACATTTTTCATAAGAATAAACCAAAACCAGTTAAATATTACCTAGAGTGCACAAAAAACATGATATATGCACATAAATAAAAAGAAATACTCCATCATTTTAGCAAATGAACCGTTGAGAGGCTATGCCTTCCCTTTATCAGAAACATTTTGAAGGTGGACTACGGTCAATATCAATGACATAAATGTCAGTCATAGATGGTAACTGCTTGTGTATCAATATTAAAATTACCCTGTGGAGTTTTGACCATTAGGACAGCTGTGTGGTTTCATACCTTAAAAAATATCATCTATCTGTGGCCTGTGAAACACTGAATGGTGTTTACCTTGCGAGCACTAGCTGTCAGTCCAGGAGACTTGGCAGTGCTGCTGGCGCCTCGTTGAGTTTTACCCTGTCCTTTAGCTGCCACCTGAGGTGACTTGAAGCTGCCGATTCTGCCTGCCCGCCCCACTGCAGCGCGAGAATTCCCTGAAG
Organism: Diplodus puntazzo; assembly: GCA_963678695.2. Lineage (NCBI taxonomy): Eukaryota > Metazoa > Chordata > Actinopteri > Spariformes > Sparidae > Diplodus > Diplodus puntazzo. Next base: position 19,307,119 of record OZ023162.1, read on the forward strand.
GCACGTTTTCCTGGTACTTGCGTGCAGATGTCTGAGCAGGCGACTTCTTTGAAGTTTTGCCTGGAGATTTGCGTGTGGAGCTGCGTAGTTTGCTCAGCCCTTTCTTTAAGTAGTTGCTGCTTTTAGGGGTGTTTTCAATAGTGAACACCATAGATTCCCTCCGATCAACCTAAGGAGATAACCCAAGTGGAACGGTTAGTCAGCATGCAAAATATAAGGTTGATGGAGAATTGAACCAGACAGAAAATTCTGGGTATGTGTTCGCCCATATCACACTCACTGGACTGAGAGCAGGTCGAAGATGAGAGCTGGGAGGTCCACTCATCACGTTCTTGTTTTTGGGAGTTAGTGGACGAGGGAAGCAAGAAGCCTTGACTTTTTTCTATTAGATGGAGACAGGAAAAGCCACAAGTCCTTTCTTTACATACTCCTTTTAGAATAAGCTTGTTTGGTAAAGATGGCAGTACCAGTCAGTATTAAAAACACTAAAACTATTGCACTTCAAGAGTAATTACATCATAAGTAACTAGAAATTAGAGAGAAAATTAAGCTGAAGAAAACAAAAATGTCAAATATAGATAAAACTATAAAGCATTAACTGCTTAAAGATTAAATCCCACAAGATGTAACAAATATTCCAGTGTATATTAATGTGAACCAACCTCGGGTGAAGTTTGATGCACTGACAGCGTAGATGAAGATCGCTTTGTGCCTTTCGGGCTTCTCAGCTGAGAGGCGCTGACAGATTTTGATGGCAGCTGGCCCGGCATCAAAGACAGACGATGAGAGCGAGTACTGGCTGCAGCACCCATCATGAAGGATAGCCGATGGGATGTGAGAGAGTCCTGAAGCTGGCCGGGCATCATGGACGCCCGACGAATTGTGTCGGATGGGTCACCTGTGCGCAGTTCTTCGTCTGTGAAAGTGAAAGCACTTTTGCAGCCAGTCTAGGGAAAGAGACAGAGAAGGATTTAAAGAAAGAAAGTAGCAGAAAAGAGTCAAGGGCAGAAAGTGCAACATAATGCTCTTTACTGCAGACTTAACAGCAATCCAGCATTTGGCGAGGCAGAGACAAACGCCTTGAACAGGGATCCCCTGAGCATTACATTTCCATATTTATCACAAATATTTTACTGCCAGTTAAGGACATATTTCATGTGTATGTGCAACCGTATGCCTATTGTGTTCAGTTTGTGTTCAAGTATCTATATTACTAACATCAAACTCTGCAGGGTAGCTGCTCTTGAGATGAGGAAGGCAGGCCTTGTTCCGGGCCTGAAGCTCAGCAATCCTCAGCCAGTCGTCAGGCGCACCGTCTGGCTCATTCTCTGCCCCAACGCACAACGTACTAGTGGCTGAACACAAAGGATGAAAGAAAATTAAGACATAATGATAAGATAATAGGAGTTACACACATACGCCACTTTTTTTTCACATTTGTTTTTATTCTGGGTCTGAGTTCGACCTCTCATTTGACTTCTCACCCTTCAGTTCACCCTCCTGTAAGTGAGCCATACATCTACTTACGTTGTGAATGGATTGTGCTCCGTCTGTACCCTGGAAGACCGATGAGCTGGTCGCTGGCAGTGCCGGTCTTTCTGGCAGGGGTTTCAAACAGCTCCATAGACACGGGTCGAGCGGAGGGGGCACTGGAGAGGTTTGGCTGGGAGCGAGCTGAGGCCAGACTGTAGAAAGTCTCGTCATCTTCACCGTCACCTGGGGTTTTCTACAGATCAGAGTTCAACGATCAATTATGACTTCAATAATTCTGCAGTGGGAGTGTGGGGATGTTTCAAAAGAGCTGAAGTTGAAACATTTGGGTTGAGTCATTTGAGCGCATTTTTACACTGCTGGAGTCTACCGAGTGCAGTGCTCTCAGCAATCTTAAAGGCCAACAGAGGAAAACTAGGATGACACTGTCTTAGTGAAAGACAACATGCGTTATTAACATAAATCTAAATTGAAGATGCAGTTGAACCTTCATAAAGCTTCATCACCATGAGTGTATTTGAGAAAGGGTGAAACAGAAACTATCGTGATTGTTAAAGCGTTGAGCTATTTTTCAACAGTGTGTGTTATTGTGAGCATGCAATAAAAGTGCAAGTGAGTTTCCTCCACCTTCGTCAGGGTGATGTTAATAACCTGCGTGGTCCTGCGTCGTTTGACAGATGAGGTTGGATTTCTGCAGGCTGAGTCCGGTTCCAGTTTGTGCTCTTTATTGGTCCTAGGCGATGAAAAAGAAGGAAGGAACTCAGTGACAGAGTATGGAAAAACTGTGACTGCGGTTAAACTAAGATTAGGAAGTTATATGTGTGTATTAGGAAGGGAGAATTTGCCAGGAAATATTTAAAAATATATTTTTTTTCGGTAGGTGGAGCACCGGGGCTCTGTCCTTGCTGCAGCAGCCTAAGGTTCAAGTCGGGCCTGTGGCCCTTTGCTGCTTGTTGCCCCGCATCTCTCTCACCCTATATCCTGTCATCTCTCTAGGCATTCAATCAGTAAAGCCATGAAAAGGTTATGGTTTAATGTAGGGCATGGTAGGCTGAGTAAAGCTTAGCAATTTATCAACATCTTCAGTATACTATATGTTGAAAATACATTTAGTGGAGCGTTTATACACAGATCACTCATTTGTGAAAAGAAAAACCTCCGTCCGTAAAGCTATTCTTTGAAAATACCAAAATTGTCACATTTTTCAGTGATGTACCTGTTGCTTATCGGTGTGAAGTAAAGGGTCTCCAGTGACTCGTGATGCAGACCCCGGCGTTTGGCTGCTAAGCGCTCTGAACTGCGAACAAGTGGTGTGCTTGATTCATCAGGTACTAATAGTGTCCTGCAAAATGTAAAAAACAGTATAGTGCAAGATTAGAAGAATCACAACAGATTCTCACTTTCGACCATTAATGTTAGATTTTATGTTTTTTCTGCATTTCTCAAGTTATATACTTTATTGGAGCAGGGAGAAAAACAACTACACAGTTTAAAATCACTATGCCAAATGGGTGAAAGGCAGATGTTGGTTCAGCAGATAATTCAGTAATATATGACAAGATATAGTCAATTCTTATTAAACTGGCCCAGTTTTGGTTAGAAAACTACAAAGAGATGTTAGTGTCTTTCAAAAAGATTTTTTATACCTGCACCAGCCATCTTAGTTTTCACTTAAATACAATTTTCTACAAATAAATAACAAAATAAAAATGGAAACACTATAATTTAAACGTCAAATGTCAGTTTAAAAGTCCTTTCATCCCATTATGAGATATCTGAAATCACACTGAGGATTTCATGCTATTTCTTTGAGATGAGGTGTGTTACCTGGTAGTGTTCAGGGAGTCCTCCAGAGAGCTCTGGTCCAAGCTGTCAGAGCTGATGGTCCGCTTTGCTTGTGCTTGTAATTTAGTGTGAACGCTTGATTGTGGTTGTTGGTTGCTGGGAACCTCCAAATAACCTGACTCTGTTGAACTTCTTTCACTACCATGAATCTTGTTCTGTTGCCGCAGGTTGCGGTCAGCAAAGGCCAGCTAAAGGTAAATAGATATGGTAATAGAGATCAGGGAAAAATGCAACAAAAATGCACCATATAAGTCATAAAATTCAAAGTTTCATTTTTTACAGCAATTGAGAAGGCAACAAGTGTGTGCAACGAGTGTATTCATGATCAATAGATTCAGTTCTCAGGCTTCAATATAAACCACCAACCTGTGCCTCCAAACTGGCCACCATTCTCACAAGTTTCTTCTCATTGGTCTGAGCTTTATCCAAATCCATCTGAAGCATCTTGTTCTTCATGTCAAGAGCCTTCACATCGCCATCTTTAACCTCCAAGGTTTGCTTGATTTCAGCCAACTTCTCCTGGCTTTCCTGGAGAAGCTGCTTCTTGCTATTGTAATGACTCACTGCCTTCTCCATCTGTGGCATTAGGATAATACAAGAAATGTCTTGTCAATCTCTTAGTCTACACTATTCATCTCACAGCAAACAGAAGTATGCACATGAAGCTGTAGTACTCCTCCAGTCATTCGTACTGGTGAATAATTACAAGCGAGAAAGTAAATATTTAAATCAACCAGTTTTACCTGAAAACAAATTATACATACAGATATACAAATAATGAAAATGAGTTGTGTTAATGTTCTGCAGGGATTGTTTGAGCTCACACCAACCTGTGCCTTGTAGTGATCTGCAACTTCCGATTTAGCTGAGAGCTGTTCCTGCAGGTCTCTCTTAATAGACTCAGTTTGTTCAGCTTTTTCTCTCTCTTTCAAGAGTCTGTCTCTCTCCATTTTCAATATTTCCAACTCCTGCTTTAGAAGAGATTCGAGTGTATGGGAGGCCTGCTTGGCTTGAGAAAGGCTGTCCCTCTCAAAGACGAGAGCTTCAAGTTGTTTCTCCAGAGCTTTGTGATCCATTTCCGCCTGACGTATTCGGGCCACCAGTACTTCTTTTTCTTGAACAAGAGCCTCCTTTTCCCTTAAAGTGGAAACCTGCAACTCCTGTGCAGCTTGTGTCTCTGTATTTACTGAGACGAGCTGCTGCTGGAGGAGGTCCATCTGCTGAGCAGACTCCAGTTTAGTTTGATGTAGCATCTGCTCTTTAGCCAGAAGATTCTGAGAAATGGTTTCCACCTCTCTTTTCAGATCCATGATCTGATGTTGAAGAACATCTGCCTGTTTGGAGCTCTCCTCCTTTCTCTCAGCAAACATTTTCTCATTGGCTTCGGCTTCCTCTTTTGCTTTTTGAACCAAGTTAGCTTGAGCTGCAACCTCCTCTCTTAGGATGTTCAGACTTTGGTCTTTATCAGCGACAAGTGTGTTGACGGAAGACAACTCAGTTTGGAGGCACTGAAGCTCATCCTCAGCCTTGAGAATAAGACACTCTTTCTCACTCTGAGATTCTGTAAGCTTTTGAATCTCTTCTTCATGCAAATAAATCTGTTTCTGCAAAATCTCTACTTGTTTGACTTCTTCCTGTAGGCTTTGGAGTTCCGTCCTTTGTTGAGTATTTACTTGTTGCTGTTCAGCTAACAGATTTTCCTTGCACTGTATATTCTCCTCAGCCCTCCTCAGTGAGGAGCCAAGAGTCTCCATCTGTGTCTTTAAACTTTGGATCTCTTTATGTAGTGAAGTTGACTGCTCTGAGCTGTCAGTCTTCAGCAATATCAACTGTTCCTCTTTAGCTCGGATCTCCTCTTTTACCTTTCTCACCTCTTCTTCAGAAGCTGACAGCTGTTGCTGCAGCAGCTCTTTCTGTTGGGCGCTCTCCTGCTCCTGTTTGGCGAGCAGCTCTTCTTTAGCCTGAAGCTGGTTTGTTGTAGTCTTCAGGGATTCATTCACACTTTGTACTTGATCACTGAGTGTTTGGATCTCATTTTGTAGCACGTCTGTCTCCTTGCAGTTCTCAACCTTCATCATGTTTACCTCTTCTTCTTTAGTTTGGATTACCTCCCTCAGCCGATTAACGTCTCGTTCAAGAACTGCAGTGTGCTTTCTAAGTTCCTCAATCTGCACTGTGCTCTCCTGCTCCTGCTTAGCCATTGCTTCTTCTTTGGCTTGAACCTGGTTCTTGGCGATTTCAAGAGAACTGCTCATAGTTTTAATTTGATTGTTCAGACTTTCAATCTCCTGCTGTAGCAGCTCAGAGTGAGTAGATGTCTCAGTCTTCAGCAGGGCTAACTGCTCCTCCTTATCATGAATCTCTGCATGTAGCTTCTTTACCTCATCTTCAGATGCTACCATCCGTATCTGGAGTGCCTCCATTTCCTGAGTGCTCTGAAGATGCCGGTCAGCAAACAGACTTTCTTTAGATTGCAAATTCTCCTCAGCATTCTTCAATGAGGAAGTAAGACCGTCAATTTGTGTCTTTAAATCTTGAATCTGTTGATATAGTAGTTCTGACTGCTGTGAGCCATCAGTCTTGAGCAGTATCATCTGTTCCTCTTTAGCTTGGATCTCCTCTTTTACCTTTCTCACCTCTTCTTCAGAAGCTGACAGCTGTTGCTGCAGCAGCTCTTTCTGTTGGGCGCTCTCCTGCTCTTGTTTGGCGAGCAGCTCTTCTTTAGCCTGAAGCTGGTCTGTTGTAGTCTTCAGAGATTCATTCACACTTTGTACTTGATCACTGAGTTTTTGGATCTCATTTTGTAGCACGTCTGTCTCCTTGCAGTTCTCAACCTTCATCATGTTTACCTCATCTTCTTTAGTTTGGATTACCTCCCTCAGCCGATTAACGTCTTGCTCAAGAACTGCAGTGTGCTTTCTAAGTTCCTCAATCTGCACTGTGCTCTCCTGCTCCTGCTTCGCCATTGCTTCTTCTTTGGCTTGAACCTGGTTCTTGGCAATTTCAAGAGAATTGCTCATAGTTTTAATTTGATTGTTCAGACTTTCAATCTCCTGCTGTAGCAGCTCAGAGTGCGTAGATGTCTCAGTCTTCAGCAGGGCTAACTGCTCCTCCTTATCATGAATCTCTGCATGTAGCTTCTTTACCTCATCTTCAGATGCTACCACCCGTGTCTGGAGTGCCTCCATTTCCTGAGTGCTCTGTAGAAGCTGTACAGCAAACAGATTTTCCTTGGATTGCAAACTCTCCTCAGCATTCTTCAGTGAGGAAGTTAGACCGTCAACTTGTGTCTTTAAATCTTGGATCTTTTGATGGAGTAGTTCTGACTGCTCTGAGCTGTCAGTCTTTAGGAGTACCATCTGCAGCTCTTTAGCTTGGATCTCTTCTTTCAACTTCTTCACCTCTTCCCCAGAAGCTGACAGCTGTTGCTGCAGGAGTTCCTTCTGTTGAGCGCTCTCCTGCTCCTGTTTGGAAAGCACAACTTGCTGAGTCTGAACCCTCTCCTCAGCCTTTGCAAGAGAGTCACCCATATTCGCCAGTTTATTTTCAAGGCATGTAATATCATGCTGAAGTTTGTCAGAATGTAAGGAGCCCTCTTTTTGTAGAGTGACCAGCTGTTCCTCTTTAGCCTGGATCTGCTCCCTAAGCTGTCTCATCTCCCCTTCTGAGGTGGTCATCAAGTTTTGAAATTGATGTTTTTCCTGAGAAATTTCCATTTCCTTCTGAGACAGCAGGGTTTCTTTCGCCTGAATCTGGTCTGTTGTAGTCTTCAGGGATTCTTTCAAACTTTGTACTTGGTCCCTTAGAGTCTGGATCTCATTTTGTAGCATTTCTGTCTCCTTGGAGTTCTCAACCTTCAATATGTTTACATCAACCTCTTTAGTTTGAATCTCCTCCCTCAGTCGATTAACATCCCTCTCAAGAACTGCAGTGTGCTTTCGAAGCTCCTCAATCAGTAATTTGCTCTCCTGCTCCTGCTTAGCCATTGCTTCTTCTTTGGCTTGAACCTGGTTTTTGGTGAACTCGAAAGAACTGCTCATACTTTTGATTTGATTATTGAGACTTTCAATCTCCTGCTGTAGCAATTCCGAGTGAGAAGATGTCTCAGTCTTCAACAGGGATAACTGCTCCTCCTTGTCATGAATCTCTGCATGTAGCTTCTTTACCTCATCTTCTGATGCTAACATCCGTGTGTGGTGTGCCTCCATTTCCTGAGTGCTCTGTAGATGCTGCTCAGCAAACAGATTTTCCTTGGATTGCAAATTCTCCTCAGCGTTCTTCAGTGAGGAAGTAAGACCGTCAACTTGTGTCTTTAAATCTTGGATCTGTTGATGGAGTAGTTCTGACTGCTCTGAACTTTGCTTTTTCAACATGCTCATCTGTTCCTCTTTAGTCTGGATCTCCTCTTTCATGCCCTTAACCCTTTCTTCAGAGACAGACAGTTGTTGCTGCAGGAGCTCTGCCTGATGAGCACTTTCTTGCTCCTGATTTGTAAGCATAACCTCTTGAGCCTGAACTTGTTGCTCTGCCTTTCTGAGAGAGTCATTCAGACTTTCTAGTTGGCCCTTCAGATCTCTGATCTCTTGCTCCAGCAATTCAGACTGTCGAGAACTGTCATTTTTTAGAACAACAAGCTTCTCATTTTTTACTTGTATCTCTTTGTTTAACTTCTGAATCTCCTCTCCACATGTTGCAATCTGCTGTTGAAGTACCTCCCTTTGTTGAATATTTTCTTGTTGGGTTTTAGCCAGTAGGTCTTGCTTAATGTGAATTTCCTGCTCAGCCTGTTTAAGAGATAAGCTGAGGTCTTCCACTTGGACTGTTAAGGCCTGGATCTTAACATGAAACATTTCTTGCTCATTAGACTTCTCCAGAAGTAATGTGGCAAGCATTTCTTCTTTGGCTTGAATTTCATTTTTGTTACTTTTGGTTTTATCTGTAAGAATGTCCACTTCTTCTCTGAGACAGTTAATTTGTTGGTCTTTATCAGCCAAGAGAGAATTGGCAGCATATAACTTTGTCTCAAGATCTTTCACCTTTTCTTCGGTTTGGCAGAGAAGGTCTTCCTTTTCTTTCTTAATTTCCTTTAGATTTTCAACTTGTTGTTCACAAGCAGAAATATGCTGCTGTAGTCTGGTCATCTGCTCGTTTTTTTGCTGCTCAACTTGCTCGAGTTGAAGCTTGAGATCCTGGATCTCTTGCTGAAGGACTGCCCTCTGCTCAATCATCTCCTTTTGCAACTTCTCTAAAATTTCATCCTTGGCTTGTATAATTTCTTCTGTTTGGGACTTGTGTTGCTTTAGGATCTCTTTCTGTTGTGTAATTTCGTCCTGATACTCTGTCAACTGCTGTGTTTTGGACTGAATCTCCACCTCTGCCTTTTTCAGGGAGCAAAATGTGCTCTCCAGCTCATTCTTCAAATTGTTGATTTCAGTGTCAAACTTCTCTCTCTGGCAATTTAAAAAAGAGTTGACAATTAGTTACCATTAAAAATCTAGAAACAAACTTTATATTAAATCATAAAAGATTCAGTTTGATGACACATTGTCAGCTTCTACATAAAATTGCGGACTTTACCTCCATTACAGGCCCCATATTCTCTCCTACTTCTTCCTTTGCAGCCCTGCTTATTTCATCCTCCAAACACGAAATCTTTCCCTGGAGGATCTGAATTTGTTCAGTCAGTAGCTCCTAAAAACAAGGAGGAAAATGTTGTATCACTAACCCATCTGTGCAGCACTGGAAATGAGAATTGATTCCAATAAACAAAAACACATACAAATTATCAGTTTTAAGACCAGTTCATCAGAAACACAGTCAAATAATATGAGTATGCTTTTCTTCCCATAATGACTTTGTGTTTTTATATTTTTACTCATTAGAGTCAAACTTATGTCAGACCAATCAAACAACCAAGGGTACCCAGGCCTACTTGTCAAGTGACACATTTTGAAGTGTTTTTATAACTATGATATGGCATTTAAACTAACATAATATTGTTATAGAACTGTTTATTTCTCCTGAGTACAACATGAATCATTTAAAGATTTTTCAAACCAGAGGCAGTTGCAAACGCAGCTTCTGTTTTGAGGATATATCTACCTTTTGAGCTGTAGCTTGGTTGAGTTCAGACTCTAGGTGGCATGTTCTGTTTCTCCACTCCTCCTGAGAAGATGCCTGGGTTTCTTTCAGCCTACCGACTTCTGCCTCCAAGATGGACAGCTGCGAACGCATTCCTCTCGTCTGTGAAAATATTCAAAGAAAGCCTTCACAATCTGTTTAATGTGATTTGGTTGTTACTAGTGCCGAACCCACAGAGACTTGACAACGGCAGCATATTCACACAACTTTGTTTTAGTTGAAGTCTGCTCATGTTGAATTTTATGAAAATGTAAGAATTGCACGAGGAGGATTCTTGAGGAGGTTAATTCGAAACTTTGCACACACCTGGGAGGAGAGTAAACCATTTTCTTCGGACAGCTCATCCACTTTGCGCTCCATAAGCGAGGAGTTACTCTTGAAGTCTTTATTTTCCTTTAACATCTCATTAAAACGCATTTGTAACCTAAGACAGAAAAAGAAAAAAACAGAATTTACTTGACGTTGATATCTGGCCCAAATCTTGCAGTAGTCAGAATAAAATAACATTCAACTCTAAGGTTACTGGCTCAGTCTGTTTATTTTGAAAGTAACAGTTTCAAATTAAAAAGGGCAAACGTCACCTGAGACCAAAAGGATAATTGTTATAATTATCGTTGATAATTTGCAGGGAAGGTGTCATGGCCCATTGAACTAAATATTATTCACAAACTAGAGATGTTCCGATACCATTATTTCCCTCCCGATACCAATTCTGGTACTTGTGCTGTGGGTATCGGCCGATACAGAGTACCAACACCGATACCACAATATATATATATATATATATATATATATATATATCACACTATGCCTGCATGACTGTGATATAATGATGATCACTGTGGTAAGGCCTGGTTCAGGTTAAACCCTTTGTAAAACATGAATGAATACAGCAAATGGAAACCATTTATTTTTAAATGTATTCTTAAATAGAACAGTATAAAACACTAGTGCAACAGCAACTTAACTAAATAAATCTAGGAATCATTAAAAAAAAAATTGCAGCCACAATATTGTAAAATAAAAAAGGCATTTAATTATAAAAAAGTAGTCCAACAGCAACTTAAATGATACCTTAAAAAAAAAAACAACTTAAGGTTCACCCATTATGTACTAAAATAAAGGCATTTAAATCTTTAAATAGTGCAGTATTTAACAAATAATAAATTATGTGGTATTGGATCAGTGCCTGGAATCCAGTACTTGCCGATACCGATGCAAGCATTTTCGGCAGTATCGGAGGCATTTCCGATACTAGGGGTGCAGAAAATAATCGATTCAAAGATGCATCGAGATGCTTAATGGGACGATTCTGAATCGATGCAGTAACATCACATAATCGATTTTTATTGCGTTTCCCGTTTCTGCTGGACAATAAAGTTGTAAAGTTCAAGTTGCATTGTGGGTGAAGGACGAACAAGCGAGCGAACACAGTAAAGCCACCATCTTAACATGGAGGAAAGCAGTAGCGGTAGCCGATACGCGATAAAAACATTTAGGAACAATTTGGGAACATTTCAGATTTTATGAAGTTGCTGGGACGCGACGACAACTGGACAAGACCCATGCTATTTGTAAAACTTGCCACGCTAAAATCAAATACTTCGGTAACACCACTAATATGAGGAACCACATTAGCCGATGGCACGCTGAGCCAAATTTTAGCCTCTGGTCACAACGGAAAGAAAACTACTGTCCCAGCACAGCCAAAGATCGACGAGTCCGTGAGAAAGTTGCCATCCAAATCCGAGAGAGCCCAGAGGATAACTCGGTGTGTAGGAGCTTTCATAGCGAAGGACTTACGGCCTTATAGCGTCATCATGAACGCCGGGTTTCGCCAGCTGGTTAAGACCCTGGAACCGCGATTACAAGATTCCATCTCGGCAAACAGTTGCAGACACGGTTGTGCCGACGTTGTACAGAGAAACAAAAGCCCGGGTGATGAATTCAATGAGGGAAGCTTGCCGAGTAGCAGTCACATGCGATTCATGGACTAGTGTGGCCACCGAGTTCTATTTAAAGGTAACGGCACATTATCTTAATGACGACTGGGACATTGTCATATTTTGTCGTATTTTTTTGCACTTTAATTAACAGAACACTTTATTTTTGAGGAATTAAAATTAAATTAAACACATGTTGGTAGGCTTGGCCTATAATTATATTTTTCTTTACAACTTAATGTAACAAAACATGTGAAATTTGTTTACATCTGAGTTTAAAAGCAGCTTTCTAAATAAAGAGTTCATATTTATCCGACTGTTTGTGTTAATTGATGAAAAAGCCATGTGTGGTAATATAGAAAATTGAGGATGAAATGCATCGAGATGCATCAAGATGCATCGTAGAATCGAATCGAATCGCATCGTAGACTGGTGAATCGTAATTGAATCGAATCGTGGGGGCAGCGAAGATGCACACCTCTATCCGATACTGGTATCGGAATCGGTACAACTCTATCACAAACTCAAGTTAAACACACCTCTTTGATGTGAAAAGGTGTTATTCACTCTGCCATGCATTAAAAAAATAAGCCTTGTGTAAAAGGCACTTAGGTACTCACATGGAGTTCTTGGTCTCAAGCTCATTGATTTGCTCCCTGGTAACCTGCTCCTGATCACATTGTTCTTTTTTAAGCTTATCCAGGCGGTACTGTAACTGGTTAATGTGGGTCTCTGGGGAAAAAAGTATTAAAAAGAGCTTAACTTAAGGAGAAATAAAAACATAGATGAAAAGGCAGACAGTAATATTATGTTGTGCATATTTTAACTACAGGGTAAAGTAGCACTTTGACAGAATGCGTTTGATAATATTACATTATATTATATTTCTCTTATCAACCTAACTAATGTTGTTTTTATCCAAAGACAAACACTTAAATGTGCTACCTCTTTGTGCAATGAGTGCAAGCTTGCTAGCCAACTCTCTCTCCAAACCATCTCTGTAGTCTCTCTCTTTGATCATCTGTCTTTGCATCTTCCTCAACTGAAATTTAGGTGTGTTCATGATATCCTGCAGAGGAGACGTGCTGTGGGAATCAAAGCAGATCAGACATAAAGAATTATAATCAAAATATCATACCAATGACTTGCTAACAATTATGTAGAGACTTGAATGTAGCTTGTATATTAGACCAAGTTTGAATGTTAATATGCAACTACAAAATTAGTCATATTGTTTCAGTGTGACAACAAAAATATAAAAAAATATATATTTGTACAAATGTTACAACAAGTTTATCAAAGCACAGAGGATTACACTGCGTTCATGTTCATATAAAACTAACCTACAGGTTCTCATTACAAAGAATACAAACAAAGTTGCTTTTGCCAAATATTATTCAGGCTGCAGGTCTTTCAATTGAGACATGTATTTAAGTAAGCTGTCAAATATCAAGTTTGGACCATAATTGGCTAAAAATTTGATACATTCAATCAGCCCCTCTTGGAATAAATTAAAATCAACTGATACCTGACTGAGGAAGAAGCCACAGTTTTCATATCCACAAATGTGATTTTCTGTGTGCGGCGGAACAAGGGGGACTCGTCATCTGAGATCGAGGACATAGTCGACATGTTGGAGGAAGAGGTGGTTGGCGATCGCTCAAATATTTCACGGGCAGCAGGCAAACCTGAAATTCAGGGAGATAAGTTTTGAAAAATGTTTACAGCGTGCATGTTAAATTCAAACCAGAAGACAAGCGCTGTACAGAAACATCACATGAGTGACACTAATGTCTGTTAATATAGAATAACATGAAGAAATGGAAGATTTAAAATTGCGTGACTTACGTCTCCTTGCCAGATAGGCATCAAGTCCATTGCTCAGATAAACGCAGCCTTCGCTCTCCATCACAAAGGAGCCGGTAAGGTGTGCTATCTCTTCCTAACAGATAAAAGGAGAAAAAGAATTAAATGGTCAAAACACATGATGAATGAAACCTGATATATTTCAGTAGTGATATAAAGATAAACAGTGCTACTTACCTCCACATCGCAGTTCAACATGCTCAGAGTGCAGCGGTCATTCATAATGTCGTGGTACACTAGCAACAAAAGCACCTGGTGATTTCACAAAGCATGAGTCAGAGTGGGTCTTTGTCTATCCTTCTCTTTAATTCATGTTTTTTCTTTGTTGTATACCTTTGCGATTTCCACTGTTAGGTTGACGCCATCTCTAATGTTGTCCCAAGACAATGAAGTGCCTTTGGTTGCATTGAATCTGCCGTCCCCTGATACACAGAATAGACAGATTGGTTAATTCTCAAGGGAAAGCAATCTTTACATCAGTGTGCCTGTGAGACTGAAAGAATTACAACACATGCACAAAAAAACATGTGTACTCAGGGTGTGTTCTCCATCACTGTCTGGCGTGCTTACAGGTGTACTTCACGCCCCCTCAGTGATGTGGGGTGTGGTCAATCATGCAACAGATTTGAATTCCTCAACTACAAGATGTCAGAATAAACAGTGCCTTAAATTCAAGAATGAACTTACTCTGAGCTGCTACAGGGACACTTTCTTAGCACAAATGTTAAGACACCTAACTTTTGAGTCTTGGATAAAAGTGGAGACTTGATCACAGATTTTTTAGTAAACACATAGTAACTGAGAATATAACAAAAAGGTAGAGATACTCACTCTCCAAAAAGTCTGCAATGAACTTTAACCTGCCCTCGATGGAATTACTGAAACAAGAGTTTGGTTCCTTTTTCCTGAGATGACACAAGGTGGAACAAGAATAAAATTAAGGTTTATTCCAATGAAGAAGCATCTCTGTACTTTCATGAACCCACTGACAGGAGAAGCATGTTTAAAATGTAGTTCAACAGACATTGACCTGCTCGTGTTTAAACAGACCAAGCATGTCAACACATTACTCCCACTTACAGCATATAAACAACTTTCAGCAAGACTGTGCCATCTTGTAAATCGTCCATAGCTAATTCTCGGTCGGACAGCTTTACACTGTTGACCTGTAAGGAGAGAGTTTGATAGATCGGTTAACCAAGACAGCAACTATCTTTACTTAGCAAAGCACTTTACTTATAATGTAACAATTAACTTACCCAGCCGAGAAGAGCCTTGACACCCAAGTTAATCGTCATCTTGGCTGGCTGACCCTTTATCTCAAGGGGCTTTCAACCTAGAAGCGAAGAAACAGTCTAAACAAGCGTATGCTGCTAGCGTTAACAAACCAACGAGCTGACGGGCACATATCAACAAAGCGGCGCTCATTATTTTCATCGACATCTTGCTAATTAAGTAATTAAATTTAACGATAACGTCTGTTAAATTATTAAACTTTAAGAATTTGATTGCATGCAATGCTAACTTATAGTTAGCAAGGTGCTGTTGACATTAGTTTCGACCTACATTCGTTAGCTTTTTTACAATTACTGTACCGCTAACTGTAACTAACTGAGTGTTAGTGAGCATTAACTTTTGAAGAACTAACGTACGGCAAGAAAATGTTGCTTCAGAGCAGAGACTTACCTTAAAAGTCGAAGACTTCAGCCAACTGTCCTGTGTCGTATTTAATTATTAATGGTTCTCCTGCAGCCCTTTCATCTGACTAACTACACGGAACGCCTGGTACGAAATAAACAGTCCTATGCGAAGCCAGATAAAATTCAAAAAGGCTGCTGAAGATTGAACCAGCCAATCCGTTTTGACAAATTTAATGCGTCAGAAAATAGGCGAACATGATTGGTGTAGAAACCGGAAGTCATCTGATTGATGCGTTCGTTATTCTCGTCGGTGTGCTCGGTTTTAAAGGTAGGCGGGGAAGGACCGCTTAAATAAGATCAACACGTTTGTGTTTATCACTCACTTCATTCATACTAAATATATACTTTATGGTTATTTAACCTCATTATCAGTCAGTCTGCAAATCAAGGACGTTTAGGGATAAGCGGCAGCCCGTGTTTAGTGCAGACTTCGCAAACCCGGATGAATTTCGGTGTACGCCGGTATACAATTGAAATGTATTTCCAGCGATCAAGAAAATCATCCTACACAAACAAACACGGGTGTTTAAACTAGCACATTGGTTATTATCACGGCGACAAATTGAAATCACAAAATCATAATGTACTAGAAGCCAGTGGGCAGGCCCAATGTAATTAATCTACACAGATACTGTAATCCGACTACAAATCCCACAATGAACCGGGTCGTTTCCTTGGAAACGGGTTGTTGTCTCTTCGGCAAGGCTAAATGTTTAGCTAATGTTATATGTCACATCGAAACACGGATTTCTAAATAACTTAAGTTCAGAGGGCTGTTGCTATTTTAGGTTGCCGTAGTTTGTTGGTAAGTAGATCATATTTGTGATAGGTCTACAGTTCATTGAAGTAGTTCAAGTACAAATCGGGAAGAATTGGGAAATGTATGCTTGTGTGAATGTACCATAGAAATGTATCATTAAGTTGCACGAGACACTGAAACATGACACAATAGCTATCAAGAAATGATAATTTTGTGTTGTTTTAAAATTTGATTACTGGTGCTTCTGGGGAATTACTGGGTCGAACCATGACGTCATTGTCCTCCCGCAGGTGAGTGGACAGGTGTGAACATGTATGGAGCTCCAGTGGATTTGTCTTTTAAGCAAATCAGCAGTTTGGCAGGTAGTACACTCTATCATATTTCTGAAAGTCTTTTTAGTCTCACATATAGTCCTTAACATTTCTGTTTATTTCCTGTATTTACATATTATTATTAGGGAGTAACTGCACCTTTGCTGTAATAGCTGCACTTAACTTGACTGCAGTATAACTAAAACAACCATATTATAAGTACACCTCAGAAATAATTTTTCAGTATATCCATGTACATAGTTTGTGATACACATGTACATACAGGCTGTATTATTCTTCTCTATAATACCATTTTAAGCATTTACTCTACTAAATAATTAATATATCAATGTACATGCCCTTTAAAGAGCATGCACCAGCATAACATATTACCAAAAATCAAACAAATCAACAAATCAGTTATTAATATTCTCTGTATGTATTTCATTTGCGGTCTCAGGTGCACGGACAGAGGAACCACGCACCAGTCTGCGGCCTTTAAAGAGAAATTCAGAGATGAAGTACCAAAGTTGCTCCCTGCGTCTCAGTAACAACAACATCACTGAGCTTCATGACCTCCAGAAACCTGTTAGACACTTCCTTGCTGAGCCATTTCTGCTTGCCTGGCTGGACCTCTCCTTCAACAAAATCTCCCACATAGATCAAGTAAGCTCCCTTCTCTCTGTGTTGTATTTGCATGTTTGCTTGCAGAACTGTCTTCTTTAACTTAAAACAAACGTGCAATATGTATGTTCCTGTGTTGCAGGTTTTGTGCGAGCTGCGTGAGCTGCGTGTGTTGTATCTTCACGGCAACAGCATTTTTATTCTGTCAGAGGTGGACAGGCTGGGAGTGCTGCCCCATCTGCACACCGTCACTCTGCATGGGAATGTCATAGAAACCAACAACGCTTACAGGTGGAACAAATTCACCCCAAACAGTTACACACACACCTTTCTTAGATGCAAAACATTTGTCATTCCCAGCCATTGTTTTGTGGTTCTTTTACAAAAACTGAATGTGAATAAGCATGGTGATCATAAGCACCCAGCAGTAATCCACAACAGCTGGTAGTTTGCAGAGACCAGGACCAAACACAGTCAAAGTCAGCACCTCATGCTGTGAAACACTTCAGAGCTGTAGAGTGAGGGTTGTACACTTGTGCTACACGAGTGCAAGGGTGTCTGTGAGAAGCTCGAATGCTTGGCAAGCATGTAGGTGCAGAACATTGGGACAGGTGCTTGAATGCAGATCAAGCTCATATTTCATATCCTAGTCTGCGTAGCAACACTGGTTACAAACACAGGAGTCAGAAGAGGGACTGACTGCTAGATTTTGTGTCTATAGCATTAGCAAGGAAAAGATAAGGTCAACATTTAAAGTTCACACAAATTCTGTATAAACCTTTTTGTTCACATGCATCGATGTGTTGTATTTTTGTGCATTCAGGAGTCGTGTGATATCTGCTCTACCTCAGTTAAAGGCAATGGATTTCAGCGCTGTGACAAGCCAAGAGCGAGTCATGGCGAAGGTTTGGCATCACAGCAACAACCGTGGCAGAAGCAGCAAGAAGACTCTCCAGTGACTAGTGTTGGTTCATCTTCATGGTTGTGTGTCGAGAGCAGTGTTTTGTGCTTCACATCTTTTTCAGGAACACCTCAAAAATATGAATGCATTGTATGTTTGTCTGTATATATGTGGTGAAGTCAGCATTGCTTTTAATGCATATGTTTTATTTTGAACTACTTAAATAAACAGTTTATTATTGGATAGTATGAAAACAAAGTCATCACAAATGGTCGTTCTTTTTCAACAACACTGTGGCCAATGTCACTGAATGATGTGTGCACCATATCGGAATATTTTTAAGATTTACTTAATAAGTCACAAGTGCTTATGTTGAAAATTTTAATGAATTAATTAAACCAAAAAAAACAAACAAACAAAAAAGAAGAAACAAAATCTTAAAACTTTTTGGTACTAGCCTAAGATATTACAAACATATTTCAGGTAGTATAACACAGTTGAGTAACAAACAAAAACAGAAAAAAAAATGCCAAGAACCCATTGCGAAAAAAGCTCAAATCAAAAGCGTGGTTGAAATAATCACAGCCAGGTTGCAGATCATCCCTTTAGAGACTCAAGAGCGGCTCACCGTGCTCCCTGCCCACGCATACAGTCGCATGCTCTCCTTCGGAGAGCAAATATACATTTAAAAACACAAATAAATAATCAAAAAGGTCTCGGATCATCTTATCTGTGGTGGTGGTACATAGATTGTTAACGCTCTCCCACACTGCTACAATGGTTAGTTTTCTGATTAATATGAACCACTCAATCATATAACAATCTGCAGCGAAAAGCTTTTTAAAAGTCGACAAACGCAAGCCTTAAAAGTGTTCTTGCGTTTCGTAAAAACGTTTCGTCGTCACCACAAGATCATAACCAATCCTGACCAATGAACTCTCTACGATAAGAGGAAATTCATACAATCCATCATGTTTTTTGTTTTTTTTTTATACTCACTCGGAAAATTCTATACAAAGAAGGCATGAACGCACTATATCTGTCCCTGCACCCTCCACACACCGATCCCCTTCATCTCTGTATGCCTTCACTCCTACATATTAGATACATGAAGTTCTAGGATTTGATTTAAAGAGTCTGCCAGCTCATTTTGTTAGTGCTAGAAAACTGAAGAGGACATATTACTGTCTGTAAACTGGAGAGTATGTGCCCCAAGAAATGCTCCATCTTGTGACGTTAGTAGGCCCACCCAGCACCCCCCTCCTCCGGCGTGCGTTTGCATCCTCACCAACCACCGACAGGTCACTCGTGATACTGCTTCAATTGGAGTGACAGATTACAAACTCGAAAACAACTAACCAACCAGGCCTGTTTCACTGTCACTTTCTAAACATAATTACAGTGAGGAAAAAAAAAACATCAATGAAACTCACTCCAGTCAGATTGGTTTACTGGTTCATGTTCAGGCTGTAATGAGACATGCCAAAACTTAACTCAATTTTGATGCTCAAACCTAGCCAGCATTCATCGTGGCTATAGGATAACAATCTTTTAAATTATGACATCTTAATATTGAGCATATTCTCCTTTTTAAGGTTCAAATTTGTACTCTGTTGTTGTTGTTGTTGTTGTTGTTGTTGACTGAGGAATGGGCGGTGTCATCCAAGGCCGACTGAGCAGAGTTAAAGACATATCAAGTGCAAAATTAAAGCCAGGTTGCAAGTTTTATATCCAGGTAAACAGCTAAAATACTCAACCATTGCACTTGCACCTATGGGACTGTGATGATTTCTATTCCTCCTTGCCACACAGATTCCTCATTTCTCCTGTTCCAGAATCCAACAATACTGTCCCAGGTTATGAAACTGTATGTTCTTGTTTTTCTCCGGAGAACAGTCTGCAGTGTGGCCTGAGTATACAGGCTAGAGAAAGGAAAACAATAAAGATACTGAGTCAGCCCTCAAAACCAAAAAAGAGATAAGAGAGATCACCAAGAAGGATGAGTGATAGTTTTTCCACAGCTGGTTCTGAGAAAGCCTGTGATCCACACACATACAGAGGAGGCCTTGTTGTTGTAAATATCAGATCACACCCCAGTGGCCCATTTACAGTAAACACTAAATAACAGCCATTAGGCGTAATCCTACATCATCTCTGTCTTTGTAGCAGTTAGAGGCATACCTAAGAAGCACAAGGACCAAGATGCTTTAATAAATGGTGAGCTGGAGTGGAGGGTGAGGATGCAGAGGTGACAGAGAGAGAGAGACAGAGAGAGAGAGACAGCAGGATGGGAGGAACAATATGCAGGCCAGAGTTGCAGAATCAGGGAATGGCAAACTGGACCACCAGTTCTTCTTTAGCATCCACTTTGATTTGAGAAATTGCACTGTAAGCATAGGCTGCTATCTTGGACACCTGAAAAGGAAGAGGAAGACAGTTAAGAATTTATGTGAAGAGTGCAAAATAAGTCATATACACAATTTTACTGAATAAAACAAGACTAGTCGAAGACAAAAGCAGTAACAGAAAAGGCTTTGGTTTCTTTAAGGTCTATTTTAAGCCACACATTTCATCACGCCTCCCAACACTGAAATACAAAACGGTTACACATGTTGCATACCCGTTCATCCTGATGTTAAATGTAGCCAGCATGGAAACAGCAAATGCTAACATATCTCTTGTGTGTTAGTATACGATTGATTACCTGCTGAACGTCTGAGTATGGCACCAGGTCACTTGCAAGCACTTGGTGGGGCTGGCTGGTGAGGGAGGGGAGAGCGAGGGCTTTCTTCTGGGGCAGACTGTTGCTCAACACAGCCAGCTTCGTACTGAAACATAAAATAAACACTTTTGCTCCGTCATTACCTCAACTGCAGTTTAGACTTCAAAACACAGTTTGTCCACCACTCGTCACCTTGTCTCTCATGTGTTTTAGCTTTAACAGAGCTGCTGTGTCACTACATCTGAGGTTTATGGTAAAGTTTGAGGCAGAAGGCCTAAGGTGTTGCAATTTTCTAGTACAGTCACTTCCTCCATCTCCCTCTCGAGTGGTCAGGTTGGTGTAGAAATTTCAAACATTGTTTACAGTTTCATTTTCCCACCTACATTTAAGTCAGCGCATACCATATGTTCCAACAAACCAGTAGATGCTTTTGGATACTCATCTGGCTCACATTTGAAACAGACAACTTCACATTTCCAAGTGGCATTATTGTTGGCGCCGCTGTCGCAAAGACAACCGGATTGCTTAACAATTTCCGCCAAGTAACAAGATGGTGTCACAATTCAATCTGTGGCACCATCAATAAACTTGGCAATGAACTTGTGTATTGCTGGGTGAAGTTATCTTTCCCCTACGCTTTCAATTAGTGTGCTACAACCAGAATATACACCGCAAAGCACCATACAGTAAAGACAGCACAAAGGTGCACAACATTTTATCAACTAAGGCCATTATCATTGTATGGCTCTTGCAACTCAAATACCCATGATATCTTACCTACATGTATGATTCTGCTGCTTAACAAGCATTTTCAGATAAATGCAATGCACACAAATTTGTCTCATTTTAAAAGCCAAGGCTTGTCCAAACAGAGACCAACAAGCTTCCCATATCCATTCACATAAAACAAAACAGAAAACTGCAGAACAGCAGCAACCTTCCACGACAACGATTACCCAACAGCTCACCCACATACCTGTATTGCCGAGCTTTGTCCATGTATTCATGCTGCTCCATCATGACGGAGTCAGCTGCTGAGACATCAATGATGTTCCTGACAGAAAGGAAATCGTGGTAGGTTCATTGAAAGAACCACATGAAACAGTGCTTATTAGGAAACATGCCAAATCTGGCTCAGCTATGCAGGCATGACTTACTGTGCTGTCTTGGTGAGGATGGATGTGAGGAGGGCCTGTTCATCTGTCCGCGCTGAGGGGACACTGGGAGTGAGCCAGTCGGTCCCATTTGGGGGTTTGCTGACAGGGTTCGGGTGGGGGATCAGCGGCTTACGTTCATCAGGGTCCTATAAAAGGTCGAGCAGATATAAATTCATAATTACAAAGTTATTTTTAGCTCATGGCAGTTAAACAAATTATGTTACAATGTATAGCAAAAAGAGTGCCTGAATTAATACTTAAGTGTTATTTTTTTTCAGTGTGTAACCATTAATAATTAGATAATGTGAGTAAACTCTGGAGTATCACTACTCCTTACAGAACCTGCTCTAAGATCAGTATCACCATTGTTCCACTCAGTCAAACCTTACAAGAAACATAAATAATTGATCCAACTACAACAGCTAGAGCTATAGTTAATCACTGATGACACACTAGTTTCCCTGCTGTTAATAAAACTTATATCTGAATGACTAACCCCAAACAAGTACACACTGATTTGAACCAACTGAACAAATTGGACTGGGTTTAATTGATGATTATATTATATGAAATAGACTAGATTACATTGTCAGACTAATACATATTATTAACACAGGTGCAATATATGATAGATATGTCTTACTACTGTACTCATTGTGCTATTGTCAAGGCCAGATTAACTGCATATGAGGGCAGCTTACTGAGTGAAGGAAGAACTGACTAGTTTCCTGAAACTAAAAATACCAGGAATCTTGAAAGTCATATGACACAAAACACAACAAGACCATGGCCTAGAATATCTATCCCATCTGTTGTCGGTGGGCACGTTTGTATCACAATTCAGTATTTAGTCATTTACCAGTTGTTGCATTCTTTAAAGACTACTTGAAAACAAAATAGAAACAAGAATCTTATTAAACCATCGTCTTGTGCTGCTAAAATTAGCTGTAAATAAATTGTCATATGTACCCTACATTCATCTACAAAACGCGTTTATTTGCCTTCACATATGTGCAGTTCTTCTTATCTATGTTCGTTTCTCATCTGAGTGCCAACTTCTCAGCCTGCCCTCGGCCAGGCCTTTCACGAAGGCTTAAGCTAGCAGGCTAAAGCTGCTTTTCAGGTGTCACATTCACTTTAACTGTTTAAAAACAACCACTTGGTAAATTCGTCACTCATCAATCAGCGGCAATGCATGTATAAAACATCCTGGATGAGTAAAAAAATAATATCTCGCACGTCGCTTCTTCATAAAAACATGGTTATTAAAGGGACAGTCTTAGCCAGCTAGCAGCTAACTACCTGCTCTGTGGTCTCGTTCTCGCTGCTGTAACAGCAACCCATGACAGCGTCCGAGGGGCGAAGCTACACAACCCCAGCTTCCCTGTTCTCCGTCAGAAACGAGACTTGTTTATCTTCTCCAACAAAACATAAAACTTCTCCCCGGCGTGGTTTTACTTGAGCTTCATCTAAAGGTAGGAAGCTACTGTCAACAGCAGCAGCTCCTCGGACGAGCTATCACATGACAGCAGCCCTGGTGCAACAACACAGCGACTACTTCCGGTATTTGAGAGGCAGCTGTGGCCCTCGTCACGTGACTGGGGACTTTTCAAACGTGAGCTTTGGTTTTTGAAAAAAGATAGAAAAAAAACTGACGGAAAAGTTTAACACTCCCGAAAAAAGATCAGATTTTATTACATTTAGAATAATAACTCGTGCTAACAAGACCAAACTGCATCAGAGGAACTGCTTAAAAACAGATTTGTAGTTTTTGCATCATGTGGTGCATAAACAAGAACAACTAATTCATCATAGGAGTGTTGGTTGACCCATAGCTTTGGGTGTATAATCTGCTGTGTGCACTGTACTCAATAGGAACTTTGAAACGACAGGGTGGGCCTAACAGAGGGTGATAGGAGCCCAACAGCAAATGGTGCTCAAACAGGTCAATTCAGCCATGCTTGTAGTTGTTAAATTGAGTGTTAAATAACTGATCCATTAACCTAAGAAGTGTTTTGATATTGTGCAGTATAGCTACTATTTAAACTCCATACTGGTGTGATCTTGACATAAATATAAAATTCATTATTTACTCTGTAATGTAGCCAGCTGCAGTCCTCCGTGTGACAAATGTAGCTTTCATGCACTGCGTTGTACTCTAGCACACTGCCAGTTCCACCTTCTCGAGCAGTGTTTTCTCTACCATTTCTCCCAAAGAGTGTAGCAATGTTAGTCACATGCAAACATTGCAAATGTTTAATCAATCTCAAGCTGTCTTGATCCATAAGAGGCTATGACTGAGCATAATCAAATAGACAGCAGCAGGAGAAGGGAACAGGACGAGGCATGTTTCTCCCTGGAACAACATGAAAGGCTCCATGATGCCTTCTGGCTGAGTGTGATGACAGAGAACCACACACAGAGATTCTCTGACTGACACACAAGTTAGAGTTTAGTCCTAGTGACTCATTTCACAATACAGACAGTGTTTTTGTCATACATCTAATCGCACATTATCCTATTCTTTTGGCTTTTACAAAGAAACGTTTGTGAATACTTCCCGGTGTATTGTAAGTGTCTTGCAAACACAATCAAACTACTTATTAGATGAATACAGGCCTGATAGTGCAAACAAAACAAACATTAACAAACAAAGAAATCCAGCACAAAGCAAAATAAATCTCCAAAGGCAGACATCACCAAGCAAAGATTGGGATTCAGAGACAAAAAGAAAAAGATTTTTGGACTGACTGAGCAGCATCCTGAATTGAAAGTTGCACTGTTTAGCTTCATGTAATCCTAATCAAAACGGTAACAGTATTTTCCACAAAGTTATATGCACAATTGGCAGTCAACCGTTGTGTAAAAAGTACAAGTATTGCAAAGAAATAAAGAATAAATATTGGTCCAATAAGTGTACATATCATATCTAAACAAACTAAATGAACAAACTCTCTCTGTTTTCATGACCGAATAAACACATGGATTTTAAAGGACAACACGATTTCATGTTTTACTTTGTTTAAATGTGGCGGACTCTGCCACCATTTCTTGCTTCAGTGTTCTAGGGACCTTATTTTCCTCTGAGGAAAGCTTGTTTATTCACTTATGGAAAAAGTACAGATTTCTGAGTTTGTCTAATTACCTAATGAATTTTGTAAATATTGAAATTCTGAGTTTTAATGCTATTCACAAAACTACACAGTGCCCCTTTTTAGCATAGTTTGAAAGTCCAAGGCAAAATGGTGATTATACTTAACGTTTCCTGTTCAGTGTCAACAACACAATTTGCTCTACAGGAACGAACGATATTAAAAGAGGCTCTCTCTCTATAATAAGGTCTATGAAAACATGCCGCCGCTGGCTCTGTAAGGTGTGGAGGCAGACGCCAGTCTGATGAGGTGGGATGATGGCTGGGAGGCGCCTGCCCTCTCATTAATCCCCCGTTTCCTCCACACCTCTTCGTTTACACCTTCAGGCCGGTCAAGTCCAGGCAGCAGTGCAGCAGCTCTGACACCTACAGTCTGTTCTCCCTAGAACAAACGCAGCGATGTTAGTCTCTCTGCTCAGCTTTATTCTCTTCTTTGGCGGTTCTCATGCGTCTGACACCGTGGTTCCTGCCCAGCTCGGGCCTCCGTCGCTCGGGTTCAGCTCCTCGGTCCGCTCGGTGTGTAAACCCATCCCGAGCACCCTGTCTCTGTGCCACGGGATCGGCTACAGGCACATGCGGGTCCCCAACTTGCTCGGCCATGACACCCTGAGGGAGGCCCAGCAGCAGTCGGCGGCCTGGCTGCCCCTCATCTCCAAGCTGTGCCACCGGGACACCAAGAAGTTCCTGTGCTCGCTGTTCGCTCCGGTGTGTCTGCCGGAGTACAGCGGGCCGGTCAGCCCCTGCAGGAGCCTGTGCGAGACGGTGCGGGACGGCTGCGTGCCTGTCATGAGCGCGTTCGGGTTCCCCTGGCCGGAGATGTTCAACTGTACCCGGTTCCCGCGAGGGACCGAGCTCTGTATCCAGGCAACCGGAGAGCACGAGGGGCGGACGGTGGAGGAGGTCAGGCGCGAGGAGGCGCTGAAAGGTCAGAGGACATATCTCTGTCAGGTTTTCCAACTTTTCACTTAACTAGGATAACTTAAACCTCTATCTCAGAAACACGTTCACCATCAAATATCATTTTAACAGTGAACTCGTAAACACATTTTTCATCTTCATATTTGAGTTTGTTGAGTTTGTAGTCTACCAAGACAAGTTTTTCTTGCACTATATCTGCTGCAGGGTTCCCAGTAAATTCACTATACCCTATACCACCATGCTACTATATACAGTTCTTTACACTGGATTCAACCGGTATCAGCGTGCAGTATCACTGGCCGATAGCTTGACAAACAAGATTTGTTCAAATAAAGATATGTCTGAGTTCATTTGGAAAGCCTTGGTTAGATAATTATTTCACCAGAGCGCTACTTGACAGTCAAGCGTTGTATCCTACTCAGTAGATTACATGTCGTGGTCATAGTTGTTTGCCATAACATAGAGGGGTGCAGCCCAGAAAACATGAGGTAAACTAGGAAGTACAAAAGTGACATACCCTGTCTCCATATGCATTTTCTTTTTGGACTTAATGAGACATTGGCCCTCGGGCCTTCTTCAAGATCAACAAAACATGATTTAAAAAGTTTTTAAAAAATGCTCATGGAACCAGAGTGTGCATACTTTTTTCGTATTTTCGCAATAGTTGAATAACCCGTAACATAGTTGAAAGGGTCCTTCATGTGTTTCTGTTAAACACGACAGTGAAATCCACTTTTGAAAAAAAACTCAGTCTCACAAGTTCATAATCAATCAGGCTGTAGTACAATTATTGCACAGAATGCTACAACCCAAGGTACTGGGATATAGTGCATATAGCCTTTGAAAGTTATTTCTTAATTTTATAATTTTGTTTCATGCATTTGTTTCTCAGTTTGTTAATTTTTGCAGTTGTAACAACTACATTTGGCTCTGCTTATCGTTGCAGTTCAATCCAGTCTTTTCTTATAATTGCTTTACGTGCCTTGATCCTGGAGTTTCAGCTCAAAGAGAACAGTCCCACCAGTCTTTGTGATTTTTTTTTTTAACATCCCTACTGCAGACACTCGCAGCTGTCTAATGTTAATGCTAATACCACTCCCACCCTTTCCATCCCCCAGGGAGTGTTATCTGTGATGCCTGTAGTCTGGCTGCTGAAGGAGAGACTGACATCCAGGAAAACTTCTGCCGCAGTTCATATGGTGAGAGCAAAGGGATTAAGATAACACAGGTTTACAAAATACATCCGTTTTTCTTTGGGGAATGGAACAGAGCAGCATGACCATCTGTACTGATACTAAAGAATATAATGTGTCTGAAAGTTCTCTCTGTCTCTATCGCAGCATTTAAGATGCGTCTGGGAAGTGTGTCGACAGTGGGAGGGGACCGTCAGCTGGTGCCAACGGCCCGCAGCCGCATCCTCAGGTGGGCAGGGGGAGGTGCAGAGAGGGCAGAAGGGGTCGGAGGTGCAATGGCCCACAATGCTTTGTGGCTACAAGAAGGAGGCACCTGTACTTGTCCTGGCTTAGACTCTGCGGAGACAATCGTAGACAGGGGGTTAGAGGAGGAGCAGACAGATAAGAGACAAGCAGGGGCCCAGGGTGGATGGTACCTGGCCCTGGCTCAGGCTGAGGAGGGAAGACTGGCGCTAACTCGACTGGTGAAGTGGACCAGAGGGGACAAAGAGCTGAAGAAGTTCATCAGAGGTCTCCTTAAACAGTCCTGCCCAGAGCTGTAGATGGGGCTGCATCAATTGTTTTCATGACCAATTGATTATTTTCACGATTTGATAGTTAATTGTCTATAAAATGTCAAAAGAATTTAGAAAAATGCTCATTACAATTTCCCAGAACCGAAGGTGATGTCTTCAAACTGCTTCTTTTGTCCAACCAACAGTCCAAAACCCGAAGACTCTTCAATTATAATTATAAAAACAAAAAAGAAGCAGCAAATCCTCTCATTTCAGAAGCTGGAACCAGCATATGTTTGACATTTTTGCTTGAAAAATGACAGAAACAAGTTAACCGATTATCAAACTAGCTGGCAATTAACTTTTCTTTTGATCAACTAATTGATTTATGAACTTATTGTTGCAGCTGTAGAGGGGGAGTTAACTATTGCAGTCCTGCCCCTGGACGTTGCTTTGTGATCCTTATGTGCTGCTGTTAGCAACAATGAAAATTAAAATTATCGAAGAATGGGTTAGGAACAAATTGGGAACAATGCTCTGCTTAGAAAAAAATCCTAAATAACATTAAATAAATGAGTTGAGTACAGACTGTTGAATACTATGTAAATGAACCAGTGTTTAAAGATTAGTTCATGGATGGATAAATCTGCATACCAGACACTCTTTTGATTAATTGTTCTTGATTAAATCTAAAGGAGATAAAGTCTTATTTGGTAAATGCAGATTATTTTCTGTCCCATCAAGGATCATGATTACTTTACCGTTACTCAACATGTTTGTGTTCCTTCATGTAAAATATAGCCTAATTTTAGCAAACTGACCAGTGAGCGTTTTTGACAATGATTTTTAGTGAATGACAAAAGACAGAGAGCCCAAGAGTCGATACATAAGCCAATCAAAAGAGCTAATTGCAAACCGTTTTAATAATTATTTTATAGTTTCATTTGCTGGTTCCGGCTTCTTGAAGGTAAGGACTTGCTGCTATTCTTAAATTAAATGTTTTAGAGTGTTGGCCGGACAAAAGAAGCAACTTGAGAACATCACTTTGGTCTCTGGGAAATTGTGATGAAGACTTTCGCACTTTTTTGACAGACTAAAAGATTAGTCTTTAAAAATAATAAGCAGATGAATCAATATTGAAAATAATCATGCATTAAAGCCCTGTTGTTTCCCTTTTTGTAATTACA
Source organism: Diplodus puntazzo (assembly GCA_963678695.2). Taxonomy (NCBI): domain Eukaryota; kingdom Metazoa; phylum Chordata; class Actinopteri; order Spariformes; family Sparidae; genus Diplodus; species Diplodus puntazzo. The sequence goes on from OZ023162.1 coordinate 19,335,523, forward strand.
AAGTACCCTATATTTTCAAAAATCTCACACAGGCGTTGATGGTAAGGCCTCGTTACAAAAGTTACTACTGCACATGGCATGCAAAGTTGATGTTATTACAACTGGAGCAATATTCATGTATTTTCTTGTACATTTGTATATATAGAATCAAAGCGTTTTGTTGGTGTTTGCAGGGGTCTGAGTTTTGTATTGATACATATATGGGTTGAAGCATTGTGTTTGTTCCTTTTAATGATAAAATGTTTTCTAATACATCGTAATATTTTTCTACATACGTATACTTCTCCAATACTACCATCATCGTAATACATTTTTACACAAAGCATAAGAAATAAATATAAAGGACCTGTTTTTTTGTTTTTTTTACCATTTTCACGTCTCTAGGTGCCATAGTCTCAAGTCACATCAAAACAGAAGCACTGAATAGAAATTAATTAAATGTGATGTCAACAATAAATCATTAAGAGCTGAGTTTTGTCATTTTTCTTCATTCATTATATATATTTGTACTTGACATGATTATACTGAAGTATTTAAATATTGTCACACGTAACATTTCTTACATCACCTTCCATCATGACTCAGTAAAAAAACAAAGAAATTTGATTCCACACAGACACACACCTGTCGATGTTAACTTGATATGTCAAGTGTCTGTTTCTCGCCGCCTCTCTTTGTTTCGCTGTATCTGGTCCTATTCTTATCCTGTATACCTGGACACAAGGTTATCTGTTTGTTGGATCAAAAGTGGTAAAAAAAAGTGATGTTTAACAGCTACAGTGTCAGTTAATGTCACTGTATCTTAACTGGATATAATTATAGGACATACACTGTCCTGCACGTGAATCATGAATTATTCATACCTCCAGGTCTCTTACCTTCTCACACACATACACACAAACACCTCTCCGTCTTTCTACTCTCGTCTCAGCCACTTCAATCTTCATGATCATCCACGCTGCTGCCGCTCTGCTCTCACCGGACATTTAAGCAAACGGGTGAGTATGTCAGCTTTTCATGGGACAGTAAGATAGACTTTAAGTCTGATGCAAATGTTTTGGTAGATTATCTGCTGTGTGTGGTGCAGAAAGCCTGAAGAGTCTCCAGTTACCTGAGGCAGTAGAAACATCTAGAGAGGAAGAGTACTCACATCCACCACAGGACTGAGGCGTGAAAGGCTGTCGTTGTGTAGTGTGCTCTAGTGTACTTCAAAACAAGGATGGTTTGGCGCGTGTGGCACGTGTGTTTTTGTAAAGATTATTCCATTAATAAAGTTGCCCTTATTGTTTCAGTCTCATTAAAGTTTTTCCAAACGTACCTGAAACAGTGATATGGGGGGGAGGGCACCAGCAGCTCCACAGAAAGAGTTATATTCATGAATTCCTGCATGTGAAACTTATGAAAATATTATTGAGACTTCAGCTGAGTTGATTTGGTGACTGTCAAAAGTTGTTCTTTATCTTCCTTCTTATCTAATACCAACTAAAAAAATTGCAGAATCCCAGTTTTAAGCAGACTAGTCACGTTGCTTTCTTACACTGTACTGTCAGTACAGTTACATTTAAAGGGACAGTTCACCCCAATTTAAAAATACATTTATTTCCTCTTACCTGTAGTGCTATTTATCCATCTAAATTGTTTGGGTGTGAGTTGCCAAGTTTGGGCAGCTTGGCTGTAGTGATGTCTGCTAACATTAATGTCTCTTTACAGAAACTATGACCTGATTACTCAAGATGACTTTGGCCTCCACCACATGGCCCCTAGCTGCTTAATACAAGGTATTATATCATGAATAATGAATCTCATGTGCTTTTCTTTTTACAGGACAGGATGGTGTCTCCTGCTATTGCTCTGGCCTTCATTCCCCTCCTCCTGACACTGCTTATCAAGTACCGTTACTACTTTGTGTTGTTATACCGGGCAGTCCTAGTCAGGATATGGAAGGACTGTGTTACTGGTCTGAGCCGAGAGGAGCGCGCCTACCAGTATGTTCTCACTCACGCTATCCCTGGAGACCCTGACAGCATCCTGGATGCCTTCGATATCTGGTGCAGTAAGGTGGAGTTCATCAGTAACATTGGGCCTAAAAAAGGTGAGGAGAGCCTTTGCTTTACACAACTGTCCTGTTTACAAGCATGATTTTTTTTACATGTTTGGCTCATCTGCATGTAGGGAAGATCCTGGACCGGCTGCTGATGGAGCAGAGCCCCCTGACAGTGCTAGAGTTGGGTGCCCACTGTGGGTACAGCACGGTGAGGATTGCCCGAGCTCTGCCTCTGGGTGCCCGGCTCTACAGCGTCGAGATGGACCAGAGGAATGCTGCCATCGCTGAGAAAATCATCCGCCTGGCAGGGTTTGACGATGACACGGTGAGAGAGCAGAAACATGTCACCTTTAATCCCAAAGCTCTCCGGTTTAAAAGCCCCAAATGACCAACCGACAGGCAATCATCATCATCTTTTTACATAAATCTGTGACATTTCCATTTAATTTATTGAATATGAGGAGTATTGTATCTTTGAGACAGCCTACTGTGTGCTCCCCAGGTGGAGCTCATCATGAGTCCATCCGATGAGGTGATCCCTCAGCTGCGGTCCAACTATGGTCTGGAAAATCTGGATTTTGTCTTCATGGACCACTGGAAGAAATGCTACGCCCCTGATCTGCAGGTGACTAAAACAAATAATCAGAAAGAACATTACAACAGGAGTCTGCTGTTGCTAGCTGGTTAGTGTGTTAACTTCAGTAGACGTCTCTGCAACAGTAAGTCAAAATATAAAAACAAATGTCTTTATTTTGTAGATAATTCTATAATTTTTTAATGTGCTCAACTAAAAATGTGACATTTTACACCTTTAAATGTATTTATTTATTTAGATATTATTCTCCCGTTGCGTCTCCCCTGTATTCATAAAATAATCATAAAGTATAAAAATTGGGGAATTAATACAAAATACTCAATCAATTTAATGGCATATTTATTTCTCTATATATTTGTATAAAGTCTGCCGAAGCCAGATTCTTTAAGATACCTTAGTAATGTACATGCACTGAAATTGTTCTTAAATAGTAACATTATATTTTGCCACCTGTTCCGCTCCTTCAGTTACATGATACTACCTCTGTGTGTGTAACAGATGCTGGAGGACTCTGGTCTGCTGGGTAAAGGATCGATGATCGTGGCCGACAACGTGCTGTTCCCCGGGGCTCCAAAGTTCCTCAGACACATTCGTAAGAGCGGCCTGTACGAGTGGAGGGTCCACCGGGCCATGCTGGAGTACAGCAAAGGCATCAGGGACGGGATGGCTGAGCTGATTTACCAGGGAATCAAGTAGATGAAGTGGCAAGAGATGGACTGATGATGGTATACCCCATGCTCAAAGAAATTTTAAATACAATTTTGAAGGAAAACTTGATTGTAACTTATTTTCTACAAAGTCTGATTCACCTGAAAACTCTCACATCTGAGTATGTAGTTATTTAGTGATGTATGGCAACTCAAGGAAACTTCATGAATGTCTTTCAGTATACCTCACCAACAGCACCCTCTTCAGGGTACTATCAGGAAAATAAACTGTCATGTACAAATTTAGTAACACCATGTGCACAACACTTGTTTTTTACAGAAACAACATCTGCCCATTTATTCCTGCTGGGGATCTTTGTCACCTGGCAGCACTGTTGGTATTTTGTCTAGTCCGCAGTCCAATAAAAGCAAAAAAAAAAAAAATCAGAAGAAAATCTTTTTAAAAAAACCCTTTTTTATTTATACTGCAAAAATTCAAACAAAAGCACTTGTTGATTCTTTAAATATGCTATTGTTGATGAGTTAATAATAAATGTCCGCCATTTACTTTCTTAATATGAAATGTTGAATCACTTAAAGTCAACTAAGGACCCCTCATTGACATGTTACATTTTGTGTTTTGTTTTTTTTTATGAAAGCAACATTATGCAGAAAATGGCATCATTTGAGTGCAACACTACAGTGGTAAATACAAATCAAGTCTGTAACATTTTCAGTCAGATGACATTTAGGTGCTGGCTACAAACAAAATTCACCACGTCAGAACAGTTTTATGTGTTAAAAACTTGTATGTTGAAGTAAACGTGTGTAACACTGTGATCCCACCCTCTCCCTGAAGTTACATAGTGCAGAAACAAGTGCCAGGGGGGCGGAGTGGTGGACATGGAGACACCTTTCACCCTGTTACAAGACACTCTACCAGTAACATGATTTGCATAACGTTGCTTAATAAGACATCAAATATTTAAAAAAACAGAATAAACTTGGTTTCATCAAAATAATTTAATACAAATAATCAAGGCTCCTGTTCATTTCAGTACAAATAATCAACACATCTGTAAGGACTCCTTCAGGAGAACATAAGAAACTGGATAGACTGTGTGTTCATATTTACATTCCGATTCTTCAGTGGTTGATGGCTGCTGACATTGTAACATTATATTACAATTAGTGCTGTCAAAGTTAACGCGTTAATAACGCGTTAATAACGCGTTAACGCAACGTCCTCTTAACGCCGTCAATTTTTTTAACGCGCGATTAACGCTCAGTATATTTAAAAAAACAAACAAAAAAAACGCGCATTGTATGATTTACGGCCGTCGGCGGCACCCGTAGTCTTGATTCAGAGGGTGGCAGAAGAAGAAGAAAGGGAATCAGAAGAAGAAGAAGCAGGGCTGGCGGTTCGTTAAAAACACGGCGGACTGAAAAGCAGCACTCGCTGCAAACTCCTCATCTCTGCTGTCATTCACGGTGGTGGACATTTGTTTCGCCATCGCCCTGATCATTTTGCGGGACACACTCTCGTGGCGTGCCCGTTTGCTGATAACTCATCCCCGCATGTTTATCTCAGGCTCCTCGCTAGCCTTCTTCCTCCCTCCAGCAGGCAGCCTGGCGCTGCTGCTGTCCTCCTTGGACAGACGCTGAAGCTCCGTTTCTCTCACTCTCTTGGGGTCGACAGAGAAACGTCTAGCGGCTGCTTTTCCCGAGTTTTCCTCTGAATATATCACGTCAGAAAGTTTGAATTTCAAGTCGTACTTTTTATTGTTTTGCTGCACCGGAGCTATGGCGATCATCAGTGTGATACTGACTGACAAGAAGAAAAACGTGCAGTGTCAGTGGACACCACTTGCAAGCCAAACAGACGGCAGATACAGAGAGCCCATCGCCCCCCCTCGCCAAAAGCAGACAACCCTGGATTTATTTTCCTGCATGATTTGAAGTGTTGAATGAACATTTTCATAATGCAAGTATATTTGACCTTTCTTATGTTGTTAAAAGAATTAAGAACATGAAAAAATACATTAAGGTACATTTAGAACAGAAAAAAATGTGCCAAAAAAATTGCGATTAATTTGCGATTAATCGCGAGTTAACTATGGACAAAATGCGATTAATCGCGATTAAAAAAATTTATCTTTTGACAGCCCTAATTACAATGCATTTCAAAAAGAACATAAAACTATTTCACAAGCTTGTAAGAAAATTCAGATATCTGTAACAAAAGATCAGCAGCACACACAACACTGCTCTGAAACAGAATTGTACCATATGCTGACATCTCCTTTTATAAGTAACAAATTATTTTGCTGACTGAAGTGTTGTTTGGCCTCAGTCAGCTGTTTGGAGACTATCAGAGAAGTGGCACATGACTGACCACATGACAAGGTCATATTTTAAAACAATACAATTATGTGTGTGTGTGTGTGTGTGTGTGTGTTCGTGATTCACACATTGCAATTGAAAGAAGAGTCAGATGACAGCCGCTAGTGTTTTAACATTGTGAATGTATGCCAGGTAGCAATGCTCAGCTATTTCAACCGGCGTCCAAACTGAAGCTTGACATAAGACACTTGTTCTGGATTTCTCTGATCTGCTTCCGAAGCACTGTGGTACAGCTTTGATTCAGTACTATTCTTATTCCTGTTTACACAAAAAATTAAATGTATCTGTGTCCTCGTCTGAAGGGGCTGCAGTCATGTTTTACGTGAGAAGTAAAATATCCAGTGCCAAACAGCTTCATCAACACCAACATTTTCTTTTCTTTTTTTCTTAAATCATCCACTGGTCTTGGTCTTGATCTGGTCCCTCCATGTCCACCTGAAAGAAACAAACAAACCCAGATGAAATAAAAGTACTTCTCCATTTGGCGGGAGGACGGGGAGCTAAAAAGGAATCGGCACTTAATTTCAGAGTATTGTAGAAATGTAGTAACAGTGCCTTCAATCAGAAAAAGTACTTTTAACAAAATCCAAGTCACTGTTTTTAAAAGGATGTTAGAGAAGATGAATTCCACTTTGTACACAGTTTTTTCTCTGTAGTTTTTTTTATACAATTCATACATCAAAGCACCTCATTGATCTCGCCGTCATCGGGTGACTCATTGTAGTCATTCATCTCATCCATGTCCTGCATGTCCTCTTCGTCTTCAGAGTCTTCCTCGCTGTCCTCCTCATCCTCATCGTCCTCCTCTTCCTCGTCTTCATATCCCCCCTGCTGACAAGTGAAGGCAGACAACATAAATGAGGGGCACTATGTAACCAGTGTATGTTTCACACTGTGGCACAATGCAGATCAATTTATAGGATTAGTTCACCCTAAAATTAAAATTCAGTCGTAATCTACTCACACCGATGCCGATGGAAAGCCGGAGAACGTTTTGTAGTCACATTAAATGCTTCATACAGCTCGTCCAGCATAATCCAACTCCTGATGCCATATAATCCCCAAATTGATTTGAAAAGACTTTATTTTCACCCTTTTTCAAGCTGAAATCATCCCTGTAGCTGCTAAGCCAAAGTCATTAGCACTCTGTCTGAAGTGGGTGCACAAGCTTGACCGAGGGTTGAGGGTGTGAATATCATTTTTCATCATCAGGGGGCTTTCCAGAGACTGGGATTATGCCAAATTAGCTGTATGGAGCTATTTATGTTTTTTCTGTTGTTGTTTTTACGTTTTAAAACAAGTCCCCATCATCTACAGTTGATTATAAGAATGATGCAATGCAGTTTTCTGAGGCTACAAAACTTCATCTGACTTTCCATCGGGACGTGGGTAAGTAGATAGCGACTGAATTTTCATTTGTGGTCGAACCTTTCCTTTAAAATGCATCGGAGGAGCATGTCTTCAAGACTACACCTTCACATTACCTCGAATATAGGTTTCCCGATGGGCATCAGGTTGTTGTCCTTCTCAGCGATGCTCTGCAGCTGTGGTGGAGACGGAGTGTTAGTATGTTTCAAGTATCAACATGAAGACAGTGAGAGGGAGACCAGGGGTGATATGTTACCCAGGTTTGGTGCTGCTGCTCCTGCTGGTGCAGCTCGGTCTCGTCCACACAGGGCCGATCCAAGTTGAACCACAGGGACTCCGTTATCCGGGGGAAGAGGGAGGGGAACAGCGTGGACATGTCTGATGACAACAAATACAGTGTCGACCAGCTAGCTTCTGTGTAGCAATGAACAGTTCTCACACGAAATAAACAAAGCCAGAAAAAAAACGGGTGTTTACAAGAGAATTTGAGCTATAAGGGATGTGTCTGAGCCAATGTAAGAAAAGCAGCAGAGGAACACAACTGTCCACGACGCGATAAGTTAACGTAACATATCGTTAAAATACGAGTTGATGTCTTCCGGTTTTCCAGCCTAAAAACCCTAAAACGTTAATGTCACCAACGATTATCTTCCATGTTTAAAAAATAACGTAATAAAATATCACATTTCACCCCTATTTATATGTCGTATACGTACCTACCAATCTCTCGCTCCAGCTTTCAAAAAAATTCAAAACAACTTTAACCGGAAATCGCTGGTGTTCACACAGAGGGTCCGCCTCTCGTCCGGTGTTACTGGACAAAGGTTCCGCCTGGGAGCAAAAACGATAACGTACTTTTGCGAGGGAATTTTGATCTTGAGAACAACAGGACAACTAATTTTATAAGTTAATTTTCTTTAATCTGTAAAAATGTCTCTTTTAGTGTAGTTTGAAAAGTAATCATTTTGTACAGGGGCAATTATAGCAGTTGCCACTGCCTACAATGTTATTATAATCAGTCACAGCACACATACACTAATCAACATTGAACTGTGTTACCTCCTTCCCTGTAAGATGTGTAAATGCCTTCACTGAAACGTCTTCTCCTTTCCTGAAATGTAATAGCCTACACATACAAGGAGCAGATTTATTATCGGCCCTGGCCGATATTTAAAAACAGGAAAAACCCAAGTCAAGTACTTCAAATTTGTTTTTGAGAACAGTACTTGAGTAAATTGTTATGATTATTTCATCACTGCTTGTTATAAATTTTGACACAGAGATTTTTCATTTTTACTGAAAATGAATATCAGCCCCAGATATCAGTTTTCATTCTGTTTTTTAATCCCTATCAGACCTGAAAAAGTCAAATGACCCCTAATACTTACACAGTTATTAGAGGTTTCTCATTTTATTATGTTGTGAAAATTTGTATGGCTGTTTTCGCTCTTTAAATTGAAGCTGCTGGTAAATGGTAAATGGATTTTCCAGTCTACAGACTGCTTTACAGCATTTGTCACAGTCACCCATTAACACACATATACTGATGGCAGCGACCATCATCAGGAGCAATTTGGGGTTCAGTATCTTACTCAAGGATACTTGATAAGCAGGGTGAGCTGGGTACAATTATATTCATTATAACATGTCTCAGTTAGTTTTAATATGTTGATGATAAATATCAAAATATCCAATCTCAATACAACATTATTTTTGCATGTGTATGTATGCGCAATTTTAACTTCACTGATACAATATTAACAGTGCTGGGTCTGGCGTTTTTGAGCTGACCAATCAGAGGAGACTGGGTTTTCAGAAGGGGGGCCTTAAAGAGACAGAAGGTAAACAGAGCATTTCAGATAGAGGGGTGATACAGTGCGGCAGCACTGTATCAAAACTGGTGTCGTTATTATGAACCTGAAAATGAGCATCATATGTCTCCTTTAGAGTAATCCCAGCAAAACAAGGGACCAAATGAAGACTCCAAATTAGAATTATATTCTGCCATTGCATATGTGGGTCAGGGTAAACACAATGACTAGAACAATTGGAAGAAACACATGTATGAAATATAGAATTACAAAGCCTAAGATGGTATGATGCATTTTCCTGTCACGTCAAGTTGTCATATTTCCAACGCAATATAAAAATGGACAACTTAAGCTAGTTAAGATTTTAACTTTTCAAAGTTGAAAGGATGTCTCCTACACACAATGACGCACAAACTAAAGCTGTTCCCAAACAAAGGCTGATAACAAAAGATGTGGATAGACAAATCTGAATACACACACACACACACACACACACACACACACACACGCACACACACACACACACGCACACTCGAAAATTAACCACCCACTTCCACATACTTGTGATGTTGCATCAGGAGTTCACCAATACAGATGCAGCAGAAACTTATCTTAACTACTACCTATTTACTCTTCTTATTGCCCTCCCAGGTCACACTGCCACTTCAAATCAGACGGACAGTGTGTGTGCGTGTGCGCGCGCGCGTGTGTGTGCGCATGTGTGTGTGTGTGCATATGCGTGTGTGTGAGCAGGGTAGACCTTGAGACAGGACAAACATTCCTCATAGGAAGATGTCATAAAACAGACTATCACATACATATCTGCCTCTTTCTTGTTCTTTCTCTCTATCTGGAACACACACAAACACACACACACACATGCTCACAATCTCACACAACACACACAAGCGCACACAAGGCAGACTTTGGATTCTGGAAAGATATTCAGTAATAAGGGGTCCACCCTGTTTTCAGTCACACGCCACTCACACGATCATTACCACTCACAAATTTTGGTAAATCTTACTTGCTCTTGAGAAGTGTATCTGAGCTGAGTGGAGATACTAATTGGAGGATCATATCTTCAGGAAGAATCATCCCAGATCTAACAAGGTAAAGTGAATCTGTTCATTACTTCTTGTAGAAATGCTCTCATTGGTCTTTAAATGTGATGTCATATATAGTTCTTATGTTCCCTGGATCATGATCCTGTATTTACTGCTGCAAGATTCAAATTCTTTTCAAAGATGCTAGAAACAATCCTTTAAATGTTTCTGTAATTTTACAGTTACTTCCGTTGCTTTCCATTGTGTTATTTAGACCACACGTTCAGGTCCGTGGGTATGTCTGCAGTTATGACTACATTTTTTCAATTTTCAAAGTTAAAACCGATTCTTATAAAGCTGTTGATATGTTTTTAATTTACATAGAAGTTACAGAGTAATGCTTTAATGTGTGTGTTTGTCAGAACCTGAGTTTGCCTTTGCCCATCAGATATGCTGTCATTATGAATTAATCACATCACCATAAACACCACTCAAAGGCTTAGTTGACATTTGCTGTAACTAGATTGTGTTTGTAACAGTTTTACATTACATATGAAGAATTATCTTATACGCCAGTCTATCCTGTTGCTCCACCAAAATCAAGGTGCTGCAAAATAAAATCTGTTTCTGAGGATAGTATGTGGCAGGTTACACTGACTGTTATTTTAGGCGTACAAGACTTTGATTGACTTGGATTTAAACACGGGTTTAAAAAAGAAAGAAGACATGATTTCAATTATCCTGATGACTGTGACTCATTCTCGAGAATTTAATTTTTTGGAAAACCCACTTTTTCTTCAGTTTGAAACTGCGTCTGTGAGTTTCTCTGTCTCTTACCTGCGCACAAAGAACAAGCTGCAGTCTGCATTCACTGTCTGCTCAGAGGCACAGGTTCCATTCATTCATCATGTGCCTCTGCGAAAGCACCATTTACTCACCCACAAATATGATTAAGGAGTGTTTTGAACATTGGAAACTATTCTTTGGCTAAATGTGACATTGAAAAGCTCAGGGTTGGTCAGCCTCGCGTGTTTAAAGCGTGTCATGTAAGGATAACTGTAATAAAGGAACTTGTTTGCGCTCCGTTTTGTTCACCTATCGTCAGACTGACATTTCGAAACAACCTGAATATAAATCTTGATGGCGGTACACTTTCTTTTTTATGGCGGTACACTTGAGTTTAATCTACTTCGCTCCAGTGATGTCCTGATTTGTCAGTTCCGACTTCCGGTTTAAGCGAGGTTACGGCGCGTCTTACGAAATCTGGTGCGAGGAAAATAACAACGGCAATGAACTGTACCTCGTGATGCAGGCTGTCCTGTGAGCGACATTACACCGATGTACGTTAATGCCTCTCCTCTGCAGAGCCATGTGGTCGACCCTGGCATTGCTGCTCGCCCTCTCCAGTGGCGCTCTGTCTCTGAACAAACTCAACATGTGCATGGACGCCAAGCACCACAAAACAGAGCCTGGCCCTGAGGGAAAACTATACAAACAGGTAATGAACACGTGTGTCACTTGATTTGGTTTCATCCTGAAGGCCCTGCTGGGAAAAACAGCACATGTTGTGTTTTAGTGCTGGTCTATGCTGTTTTTCCAGCAGGGGGATAAAAAAAAAGAGACAATCGAATGTGTTTTATAGTTTGTTTTTTCTCATCTAAGGTTTCTAAGTCATACACAGGGCTTGAATAATGTTTTTTTTCCAGGTTCAGTTGCATCAGCCCTGTTTCTCCTTCTCTTCCTACAGTGTGCTCCGTGGAGTAACAACGCGTGCTGCAGGGCCAACACCAGCGAAGAAGCCCACGAGGATAACTCCTACCTGTACAACTTCAACTGGAACCACTGTGGAGCCATGAGCGCCCAGTGCAAGAAACACTTCATCCAGGACACCTGCTTCTATGAGTGCTCACCACACCTGGGACCCTGGATACAAGAGGTGTGTACTGTGCATTTGCGCTCTCTAGATGGCAGCATAGGACGCTGAATGTTGCCATTATTTTCTGCCATAGTGATAATAAGATCAGATAGATTTGTAGACTCTCAGAAATATTGTGTGTGTGTGTGTGTGTGTGTGTGTGTGTGTGTGTGTGTGTGTGTGTGTGTGTGTGTGTGTGTGTGTGTGTGTGTGTAGGCGACTGAGAGCTGGCGTAAGGAGCGTATCTTGGATGTGCCTCTGTGCAAGGAGGACTGCCACCAGTGGTGGGAAGACTGCAAGAATGATTTCACCTGCAAGACCAACTGGCACAAGGGTTGGGACTGGAGCTCAGGTAAGGACAAAAACACACGTACGCACATGTGCATGCACACAGAGAACAGTGTTTTCCATAACTGTATAAACAAGCTGTTTTCACTGGAACAGAACCAGAACACTGTTTGAAGCTAGAAAGGTGACAGGTGTAAATTATACATAATTACATGTATTTTTATACTGTATACTATGTGTTGACCATTTATTTATTCATTTATTTATTATTTTCTCAGATTGCTGATTAAGTCATTTACATTTTTTCTGTTTTTGGCTCTGATGCAGCATGAAATCTAAAGTATCTAAAAGTAACTACTAACTTAAGTTTTCAAATAAATGTAGCGGAGTAAGAAGAACAATATTTGCCTCCAAAATGCAGGAGAGTGGAAGTATACTATACTACTACCACTATAAAGTAGCAGAAAATGAAAATGCTTGAGTAAAGGACCTCAATATTGTACCTAAGTACAGAACTTGAGTAAATGCTTTTAGTTAGATCCCATCACTGCTAACATACTCGTCTTACATAAAAAACAAACTCTTACCTGGAGTATATCTACACATTACCATGCAATCTCTCTCTCACTCATAAAAACAGATCTGCTTCTACACCTTTTTACTGTTTGCCATGCATTTGCTGCATTTTATCCAATTATACCTGAGATGTACAGTAGTTGTGGCTGTAACTTGAACTACTCTGCCTCCCTGCAGGTATAAACAAATGCCCAGAGGGCAGCAAGTGCAGCAAGTGGACCGAAGTTTACCCCACACCCAAAGACATGTGTGAACAAATCTGGTCCAATTCCTACCTTTATACCACCCACCTCAAAACCTCTGGCCGCTGCATGCAGCTGTGGTTTGAAGGTGCCAACCCCAACACGAAGGTTGCAGAATATTACCTTAACAACGCACAGCAACACCAAAGCTTTGCCTTTGCAACGCTACTGCTCCTGGCTTTGGCATCGTTCTCTGTAATGATGTACTAAAAAATGATGTTCTGTGTCACCTTGGAGGTATCAATAAAACTGATTTAAAATGCTCTCTCCTTTCTGTTGTTTTCTTGTCCTCTTTTGAATCACTGAAAAGACGCCACCTACTGTTTCAACTTGGGGATTATCCATGTCTTGCAGTACATACAGGATATTCATCTGCTAGCAAGTTGACTACAAAGAATTAGATTGAACCTGGCCAAGCTGTAGGAGTCCATCTTGTGCTTTTTTTAAAGGCTTTAGAGCAAATCTCCATCTACTTCGGTTGTTCAGGAGAATGCAGCAATGCTGTTTTGATGTGAAGCTCCCGAAATGTTTTGTGAACGACAAAACTTCACCTGACTGTCCATCGGCATGGGGGTGAGAAGATAATGACCTTTTTGGAAATAAGCAGTTGAATGATTCCTCCAACAGCAAAATGTGGGAAAAAAATGCAGTATAATATATCCCCAAAGATTACAGCTTCAATACCAAAGTGTGTAAGTAGCCAAACCCAAGGCATCACTGCAGTTTTGTGCCTAGGAAAGTATTTTATATTTGAAAATCTGTGTGGTGAAAGAAAATAAAACAAAAATAAACTTGAGCATCTGGACAAGGCATGAAGGGACATGCCACATACTGTATTACTGCATGGCTCTGGGATGACATATCTCATATAAATGCAAACTACGGATAAGTTTAATAACCCCTTCATAACCTCAACCACCAGTAATGAAACAGTAAAACTGACCCAGGATCTGCACTGAGGGAAAATGTTTCTCTACGCTGGGCCCCGGTGATCACACCATCACATGACCACTCTGGGCCGGCTAGTGGTTAGCGGGCTCCACTGCCTGGTAATTATGGAGTTCCAGTCCCCTTAGTGAGTGTGTGTGTGTGTATGTTTGTGTGTGTGTCCGTGTGTGTGTGTGTGTGTGTGTGTGAGACAGAGAGAAACAAAAAGAGGCAGTGTCTGAGGGTGTGTTGATGTGGTGATGTCTATCCTACTCTCTCAGTTTACGTGTGTTTTTGTATCATACAGTCTGTGTGTGTGTGTGTGTGTGTGTGTGTGTGTTTGTGTGTGTGTATGTGTCAATGTGAGGGGCATGTGTTTACTGATGTGTGTGTGTCAACGCCACGTCTGAATATGTTCAGGTCTTTGGACAAGTCTTGTGATTGGTTAGCTGTCGAGCAGAGAGAACGTTGACTAATCAAAGATAAGTCTGACTTACATATTTAGCAACTTTTGTGCACTTTGTACTATCATAAGCAAAGCCTCAGACAATTAAATGTAGTACTTAATTATCTAACTATAACTGATGAAGTCAACAGTGTATTCATATTTTGAAAATGCAGCCTTACCCCCACTCAGAGATCAAATGTGTTAAAGTGCTGCTTCATTTCTGACACTGATAACAACATCCTTCCTGATGATACCACTGCATAATTTATCAATGCAAGTTCAGCTGTAACTGTGAACTCCAGGCCAGTCTTTCCTGCCTATTTTCTCTGTATGAAATGAGTGCATTAAGATCCTATTCAAAGAGACGATTGGGCTTAGATGGGACTTATCCCAGTAGAGGATTTGCAAAATCCACTTTGCACTTTGCAGAATGACCAAAATGCACCCCCCTCTCCATTCCCTGGTGGCAGAGAGAGTGCAGAAAAGTGGAGTCATTTACTTTGTTAGTCTGGTCTGCCTGACGCATTGATCCTATCATTCATCTGACAGAGGTTCACTGTAAAAAACAAAGTTAGTGCTCAGGCTGCCTTACAAGTTTTAGTTGACTGCATTTGAGAAGACAAGTTAATTAAGGTAAATTTGCAGTGATTCAAGACATATATACTTTTTAGTCATATAAACTTGATACTAATTCAGTTTTATTCAAATTCCTTAGTTTGAATAACTTAATCACCTCTAGTTGAGTTAACACAATCGTTTAGTTTCTTTCGTAACTTCATTGCTATAAATGACAGCTATAGCTATTCCTGTTGGAGCTGCTTTATGCCAGAATTGGTTTTTAAGATAAGCCCACACCCATTCACTCAATTTATAGTATAAAAGTGTGAGGGATAAAGACTGGATTCAATGCTAACCTTTGTTATGGCAACCATAGTTTGCTTATATATGAAAACAAACAACACTTAATCATACCCCTTTCCACTGATCAAAAAACTAAGTTGACTGATTTTCTCTTCTGTTACAACTGTTTCAGGCACATTTATGATGTGAAACGTGGTGCCAGTGACGAGTGAGAACGGGGTCAATAGGTGATTTTTAGCACACTTAGCCACATAGAAAAAAACCTCTGTACAACTGCTAGTTTTGATGAAAAGTTTTGCAGCAAGTTTTCTTCATGTATGTTTTCTACAAACTATGAAAAAGAAGTCTCTCAGGAGAGTTTTAACTCTCAAACAATGCATGCTGGGAAGTCTGCATATAGGCTGATCATGTTTTTAGAACCTTTTTTAATGCGTACTCTCTACAGTACAAACTTAATCTGGGTTTGAATGACAGACGTTTTAACAAACACCATCTGTTTGTCATAATCCCCACACAATGCAGTTACGCAGTTTCCCACTTACCTCTAGTATACCAGATGCTGACTGTAAATGTTACTCATACAAAACAATAGTGCAATAATGTTAACAATTATACATTTGATTTAAAAGGCATATTTTGTGGCACTCAAGGTCGCCTTACATCATAGAACCCATACAGTCGACAGCAGAGCACCAATAAATGATCACTGTTAGCCATAAGACATGTAAGTTTACAATATACAATAAGCAGGAGCATGGTGATAAAACATGCCATTAAACAACAAAACACCAGTAATAAAACATCAGTCCAGTTAAGATGAAGGCATAGCTCAGTCAATGAGTTAATAAACAATGTTGTATTAAAAAGGGATGCAGTTAAGGCGAGTAGGCAAGTTAAAAACAGATGTGTTTTGCAAGAAATTTCGCAAGTCCAGCATGTGGATTGGAAGCTGTTCATCCATTGTTCATCCATCCAAAAATTAGATTTCTGGGGTTTTTAATGAGCATAACAGCCTCACTATGCTCTTTGCCTGGTTATAGACAATTACGGCGAGAATCAAAATGAAATAAAAGGGCAAAATTAGTTATTTTTAAGATGAATTGCTGACTAAGTCGTTTTGTTATGATGTGACATCTCGTAGCACACTTTTACGATGTCTGCATGCAGACATATTGTTAAGCCACAAACTTTTTACAGTCTCATACAGTCAACTCTCACACACAGACACACACACAGAGACAAACGCAGTGTGATGCCATGTCCAGAAATAGCTTTGGGATGGCTGCTGTGCCTGTGGCTATTAATACTCAGCTTTTCTGAGGTCATTGGCAACACACACCACCCTGCCTAACTCTTACCCTCTCTCTCTCTCTCTCCCTCACTTCAACTGTACCTCTTATGCTTTGTGTGTCTGTGTGTGTGTGTGTGTGTGTGTGTGTGTGTGTGTGTGTGTGTGTGTGTGTGTGTGTGTGTGTGTGTGTGTGTCCATGCCACATTTTGGGAGTCAGACTTTTTGTGGGCAAGTCAGGGGAAAAAAGAAAGGCTTAAGTCAGAATAATGTGCAATGATCTCTAAATGTTGGGTTGGCTGTTTCCTGTGTTTTGCCATTCTGGCCCCTAGTTAGACAGTTACACCTTGTGGGACTGTGTGTGTATGCGTGTGTGGTCTGGAAAAGAAAGGGATTGCATAAATGGATCGGGATTGTGTTGAGAAATTACTGCAGTCTGCCCTCCTCACTGGCTGCAGGTCACGTTGATATTGAAAGAGGAAAGCCCTCTGGCGTGAGTGAAGGCTTAGACCATGGCGGCCATAACTTTTGAGCAACATCTTTAAGTTCAGTTTGGTAGCTTTTTATCCGTATGGGGCCAAAGTGGATTAAATGTGTTTGAAAGTCCTCAGTTTATTCTAAATGTTGCAAGCTTACTAAAAGCTGCATGAATCACAGAAGGTTACGCCCATGCCAAGCGCCCACAGGTTATAAGATTGGTTGGTACTTCAACAAAGGGGTGCAAAGGGGGAAACTGAAATGTGTTCCCTCTCTTCATTGGTGGTACTCTGATCCTTTACATAAAGGAGGTATATGATGCTCATTTTCAGGTTCATAATGTTATTTTGGGTTACTACTAGAGTAGTTTTACATGCATCAGTGCTCAAAAAATACATCTGTTTTCTCATATTGCCAGTGCAGCAGCACTGTATTCCCCCTCTGTCTGAAACTCTGTGTTTTAGCTCCTGTCTCTTTAAGACCTGCCTCCTGAATACCCAGTCTACTCTGATTGGTCAGCTCACACAGGCCTGACACACTGCTAACAACAACAGAGCAGCTATGCTAAATAAATTCTGGCATGCCACACTAGCAGCTAGGCATACATTATGCAAATATTTAACATGGTGACATACATGATGTCAAATAGTCTCAGAATTAGGGGCGGGACTACTGATGAGTCAGAGAGTGGAGCTCTGTCGGCATGCACATTGACCTTTTAAATATTAAAGATCTTTTACACACAAATATAAAACAAAGGAAAGGAATAAAAACAAAAACTTGTTGTAAGTTCCCCTTAAAAATGTGATTTGCCACCTGACATAAGCCTTTCAGAGTGTTAAGTTATTGCATACCATATTAGATTATTATCATTAATGATGCATTAAGTTTTATGAAGCATTGTATACACCTTAATACCAGCCAATTAAAATTACTTTTTACACTGCTAATTAGCTAGAGAATTTAAAACTTTACAGTACTTTAAAACTACTTTGCATGAAGTATAGGGTTGCATAAAATAAGAGTACCTCGTTCATAACTGTACCGTAGATGAGTACATGTGGTTGCTTTCTGCCGCTAGCCCTCTTCTCTAGTCCATTCCAACACTTTTCTTTCTCTCCATCCACCCCAGTGTCTCTTTATCCCTCCATCCCTCCTTCCCAGAAAGCTCTATCAAGTTCGCTAGTAACATCATAAAAGGAAGCGAACTGTGGGTGACGTCACCTCGGAAATAAAGCGTCTTAATGTTAAATCGTCTGACGTTCGTTTTATGTTGAAAACTCCAACAGGAAGTGCTTATTAATGACACTATGCCGGGTTTGACGCGACCCCGCTGCTGTTCCCCGGTCTCCAGTGTGGATTTACATACCCTGATTTCCGTGGGACTGGGAAGCGAAAGAGGAGGGCGGTGAGCCTTTCAGGAACTGAGGAAACAGCCCCCAAGCAGCGTATTTTAACACATTTCCAACTTTTTCGCCTGCTCGTCGGTCCTCTCTCTGCCCATACACTCCGTTGGAGCGAGCGTTGGCGGTACTTTTTCTGCCTCTCAGCGGCTCTCACTGGATCATTTCTCTGGTGTGGAGGAGGGCTGGGAGGGTGTCGGAGAAGTCTGGAAGCAGCTCGAGTTGAACCCGGTTTGAAGGGCTGTGGCCATGGCCGGGGGAGGCGGTGGTGGGATTTCTCCGTTGGGGCCCGCACCGCCGATGTGGTATCACCGGGACCTGAGTCGAGCGGCGGCCGAGGAGCTACTGGCCCGGGCCGGGAGGGACGGCAGCTTCCTGGTGCGGGACAGTGAAAGTGTCAACGGGGCTTACGCTTTGTGTGTGCTGTAAGTACCTCGGAAAAGAGAAGTTTGTGGGAGCTGATAACCTGTGTCTGAGGCCTGCTTTTTGCTCTATCTACCTTTTTAAAAGTGAACATTTTTAGTTTAAAGGGTGTTTTCGCAGCTAGCTCTGCCTTCAGGGAGTCTTAAGTTTTGAGTTAAACTCACAGCTAGTCTGTTGTTGCTACACAAGCTTAGCTTAAGTTGTACATAAACTTTCCAGCAGCAGCAATGTGCAGTTGTGTGGGATCAAATTATAGGTGAAGCCGACGTAAGCCAGTGTTAACCAAGGTTTCACCCATTTGTTTACTTTCTCCTGGAAGTCAGTGAGTGGGAGAGAGACTGTGTGTCTGCCCGGCAGTGAGGCTCCAACATGGCACACGCGCACACAACTTCAGGGCTGTCCCTGTCTGTCTTGTGTCTGATGTGGTCGCCTGCAGCGTTGTGTTTTTTACTGGGAACTGAAACTGTATGGTGGTGGAAGTTAATATAAGCGTCTATGGGATGGTGGAAGCCTTGCTGATGTTTTAATTGGAGGCTCATATAAGATCAGGGCAGTGGTGATGCAGCTGGAGTCACACATACACACACACACACACACACACACACACACATATATACACGCACACTAGCTGTTTACAATGTCAATCTGTGCGCCAAGGCACTGTAGATCTTTTTATTTTTTAGAGGGCCTGGCATCCTCTTTGTGAAAAGAAGTGTTGAAACCCCTACCCTCATTTACACAAGGCAGATTTTGCCACCAGCCACCACCATGTCATCCTGATGCTTCAGTACACACACAGACAGACAGTACTTCCAGTGTTGTGTGCACGTGGCCATGACTCAGGCAAGTCACCCTAACCGTGGAAAAGGGTGTTAAACTTACAAATGACCAAGATGACTCACACGCCCCCTCAGTGCCCACATACCATGTTAAACAGAGGCATAGGCTACTGATCGTGCAGATGCAGGAAAAAAAGGCCCGTGTGACACAATACTCTGACATTGACTCGACCTACATCCCCTATCTGATAGTTTACCCCATGCTAAGTGCACTGTGTGTACGTCTGTGTGTATACAGTTCGACAGGCTCACTCTCATGTAAACACATCACTCATCCTGGCATATAAGAACTAAGAAAGAGTGAGTGCAATATATTTTGGCTGCTAATAACCAAGATCAAACAGATTCATGAAACAGTGTTGTCAGTTCTCCTTTTTTCTTCCTTTGCTGGATGCACTAGTAATTCAGTAGGTCACTCTATGACCAACAACATTCCTCACATCCATGCATCATCCGTTTCCGGATTTTTTTTCCCCGCCTCCACCTCTCCCTTCCTCTCCCCTTTCACCTTTCACATCGTAGACTTTGTTTCATCTAGGAAGGTTTCCTTCATGATGCCCAAAGCTTGTTCTGGTCAGGCTTCAGCCAAACTGTCATTTGATTTTTTTTATGATTTTGCAGTGTTGCAAAAGTTTTGCTCCCCATACAAAAAAAAACATGACATGGCAACCTTTACCATTTACTGTCACTTTTAAACCAATGACCAATACTGCTGAATATTAACTGGCACTGTATTTTGTAATTACTTTGTTGCTGTCATGGAGCAGAACAATGGCACTAACATGGACTGAAGCTGCTGTAATCTTAAAATAAGAATCTTTCCTCACGTTATTTTGTGTAACTCAGGTTTTTATGTTCATATTCAAAAAGATGTACCACATACTGGGATGGATGAACAAATTAAGAAGCTTGATCTTGATGTTATAATTCAAAATTGCATTTTTGCAATACGTATAATTTATCGTAATGTACAAAGAAGTTGAAACAATTGCTCTATATACAGTATATAGAGTTGAAAGGGTACACCGGTATATTTTGAGATATGTAGTGGTATGAAAATTCATGGTTATCAACCATGTACATTTGCTCATTAGGTATTGAATTATACTGTATTAATGTTATTAGAAGATATATCTTTTAAGTTTATATCAACTTTTATGTCTCTCAGGATATGATATTTTGTAAAATAATAAAAAAGCATTTGTTAAACTAAAAAGAAAAACCTTCTGTTCTCTCTTAAGGGCCATGTTACTGATAATGATAATAATTTTAGTGATAAAACAATATACTGTCATACAGTTTAAACCATGATAGCTTCTGCGATGCTTATCGCAGTATTACAATTTAATACTGTTGCAACCCTAACTATATATATATATATATATATATATATATATATATATATATATATATATATATATATATAATATATATATATATATATATATATATATATATATTAGCATTTAGATAACTCAATTTAACTGATTTTTGAGATGTATGTATGAGGCAGCTGTTCAATATTGTGATTTGCTGTTGACACAGTTATTGTCTTTCAATACTTACTCAGCTACCCAGGCTAAGTCAATGATCATTAAAACATTAATTACATACATTCACTGCCTTAAAATAAGTAGACACATCTGTGAATGGGTGAAATAAAAGGGATTTCAATGTACTGTTCATTGCACCATTTGCTGTGTTCATTTTGCAATTTCAGTGGTGAATGTTATGGAAAATATATCATTCAACCCTTTTGAAAACCTCTTAGGGACAGTTTTCTCAGTGAAAGTTGACGATTATCATACTATCTACATTTGCTTATCCTCAGTATTGAATTCTATCATAATATTATTCATAGAATTATGCTATCTACTTGTCCTTTTTAAAAGTTATCATTAAAGTAAGATTTAGAAATATCTACAAAGCTTTTAAACATCATATGTCAAGATGGCTAGTACATGATTATGTATCACAGTTCACAGTATGAAACATTTTTTCAATACAATGTAAGCAGTAAATGTCAGCGTATACCCAATCACATGTTATGTTGTTGGATCAGTATGACAGGAACAGTCTGTCTTCAGAAGTAATATCTTAAAGAACAGGGTTCTCAAGTATTTCCCAACAGCCCTTGAAGGCATAGAGGAAAATATGACATGGTAAAGTAATCTCATTCCTGTGAGGTTGTGCTAATGTTGCTGCCTTTAAAAAAATGCATTTCCAGGAAGTAAAATCTGAATCACTAGAAGTGTGAGTAGATTCCAGTCTGCTGAATGGCTCACTGTTTTTAGTCATGGCAGCAGTGTGCCACACCGGATGGCTCAGGGTTGATGTCTATACCAGATCATATTGATATTAGGTATCCTTTGTCTCATATGCCTTAACTTTATGAACTGTAAGCTAAAGCAAAACAAAGCCAAACTAGCTAGTTACAAGCTTCTACTAGTGTACTACTAAATAAAAAAGCTGTATCAGATACAGTACTTTCTTCAAGCTGAAGTAATCATTGTATTTTTACTTATTTTAAGTTTTGATTAATTTTAGCAGGGTTTTTTTTGCTGTTTACTGTCTTAACCTCAATCACTTGGTGAAGGCATGTCATGCGGAAATGTTTTGTCTTTTACCTGACCACTGCTACTAGTCATGGCCTACTGCTGAGCTTGCTCTAGTGACTTGCGCACAGACGAGTGTACTTCCTTTTGAGGGTTCGGAGGCACCGCTGTGTTCAGGACGTGTTTCCACTATGCTGTTGTCTGAGAATAGACAGAAGGAAGAGTGTTTGTGTGGGGGACTTAATAGAAGCTGTAGAAGTCAAGGACTGACTCTAGGGCCAGTTTGGGTTCATGCCTTCGCCTTTCACTTCCTCCTAGTCTGCATTTCAGTCTGCAGAATTTTTGTTTGCGTGTCTGCATGTAAGTGTGAGGCTAACACCAGTGCACCATTTAGCAATAAGATCGACAAATATAGCTGATAGCTGGTAAATATTTTGTGTACATCAGCTGGTGCAAAGTATCTTGAAGTATATGTATTGCGGTACTGCTTTGCCAAAGTGGTTTTTCATGTGTTGTATGTTTATTAAGCGTGTGATTACCCATCAGTGTGACAACGACAGAGATAATTATTTGTTTACTATTTCCTGTCAGGGGGATATTCTTCAGTATCAGTGGAGCACGTCTGAACATGTTGGGGGTTCAGGCATAGCGTTGTGTGTTTCTTCAAGTGTGTTTGAAACGTGCATGTGTCTGTGAAAACATTCCTCACCAGGTTTTTACAGCCACAGTCTCTTCCTTGCATTGTTTTTTGCAATTACATTTAAATGCTAGGAGGATTTTGCAATGGTATGGAAACTTAAAGGATATGTTCAAAAATAAAAATGCCATCATTATCATCTCACCCTCATGCTGATGGAAAGCAGGATAAAGTTTTGTAGTCCAAAAAACATTTCAGGAGTTTCACAGCAAAACAGTTTTGCATAATTCTCCAATACAATTGAAGTAGATGGGGACCTGTTTTAAAATGTAAAAGACAACATAAAAAAACCCTTAAAGAGTTCCCTACACCTCGTCCAGCGTAATCCAAGTCACCGGGAAGCCCTCGATTTTAAAAAGACATTATTTACACCCTTTTAAAACACAGAATCTTCACTAACAGCAAAGCTAAATGCATAAGCATGCACCCAGTCTGAAGTGATTGCACAAGTTTAACTGTATATTGAGAATGGAAATAACCTAATTTCAAATCAGTTTGAGATCTTGAGGCTTCTGGAGACTTAGATTATGCTGTATATAGCCATTTTAACCCCAAGTCCCCATCTACTTCAGTTCTTTAGGAGAATGCTGCAACACGGGGCTGAGGAGCTAATGACTGAATTTTCAGTTTGGATTGAACTTCACCCTTAATGTAGAAAATTTGAAGCCCGTTACATCCTTATATTAACAGTCGTAAAGCTTAATACTCCCCCATAAACTCACCCCTTCTTTTCTTTACCTTGGTATTATTTTGATAAAGATAAAGTTAAAAAATAAGGAATTGTTTCTCTCACCTGTATTCATCTCATCAGTGTACTAAAATTCCCTTACATATTTGTTCTTTTACAATCTTGTGTGACATGCACAGGAATGAGATGACTGCATATGGCAGCGACCCACCACTAACATTTTGATTACGAAGCAAATTTGAGATAGTCATTATAGCCAGTCAATGGAGTTTGTTGTTGCTTGTTCGCTGTTAATCCATGTACTAGACTGACCTGCAGCACTTGGAGGCAATGAGGAGTGGATGTGACAGAGGAAAAGGTGGTGGCTCTCAAAGCCAACAGGACAGAGGGAGTCATTACCCTCAACATAGGCTATTGTTGACAACACACACACACACACACACTCAAAATACACACACACACACAAAATACACAATACACACAAAATCAAAATACACAATACACACAGCATGCTTTGGGTCTACGTCTATCCCATAATAAACCTCTCGCCTTCTATCTCCCTCCCCCTGTTATAACTTTGCTGCTACTGAAACAATAGTATTTACCCCACAGACCCGCAGAGAATCTCATCTGCTGCCAACAGGAAGGCAAAACACACACACACACACACACACACACACACACACACACACACACACACACACACACACACACACACACATACACATACACAAACACACACTCCTATACACTGCAGTAGCTCCTCTGTATGGATTCTGTGTCACTGGGCCTACAGTACACTGTGTTTCTAATGTGATGGGATTGAATGTGGAGATGGTTTCTGAGGCCAATTGGACAAAACAAACAGTTCATCATCACACTCACTGTGTTTGCTACTGCACATTTAAAGGCAGGTGCGAATATTTATAAAGTTTAAAATGCTAGTGTAACCCACTGCTGGAGACATGATTTGTGGAACTATTATTGGCAACAGTCTGGTGAATGTACCTTGTAAATCAATTACAAAAAGGGCACTTCTGTTCTCAGTGTCCTCGTGGTTTATCTGGCCTAGTGAATATAGTCAATGAATTGTTACACCTTTGTTGTATATTTGATGAGCTGTATACTTACATTCTCCCATATGTTTGCAACAGTGTTCAATCCACAAGAAATCTGTAATTTTACTCAAAGTAACGGTGTGTTTTATTTGATCTCCTGTAGCTGTAACTTTTGGGAGAGAGTCAGAGAGCAAAGGCACTCATTTTCAATTAACGGCAAACTCTTAAGCTCTTAAATGTTTGAGAAGTTAAGTAGTACATTTTGTAGTAAACGTTTCTCAGAAGACCCCTTTTGAGGAGGTATTTTAAAAGAATGCCTTACGTTTTAGGATGCATTTTAAATCGGTGCCCTATGTCTCAATGGGTTAAATCTGCGTTCTTTGTGATTGACAAGTTGCTACGACGGCATGTCTTCCTCCACCCTTCCATCCAAAGATGTTCACTTCTGGCTCAAAAAAGCTAAGATGGCCATGGCCATAATGCTTAACTCGAGGCTTCATAAAGATAATCCATGAACCGACGTGTGATGTCACAGTAGGTTAACACTTTTGTCAGACCCATGATGAACTTTTGTCAGAATTAGGTCATGAAGCCAGGTGTGATGACCTGATTTATCCCTTTAAAGAGACCTGTGACCTTATCCACACGTTTTAATGTGTAAATGATTCACACTTACCAAAAGTCTTGGAATCGGTCCAGCAGATTGCCTCAGCTGGCAGCCGAGAGACTTCATCTGGAGTGAGACTTGTGTTTCTGGTTCCAAAACGGATCTAATTATTTTACAAAAAGGTCTAGCTTTGTAGGAACTGTTTCCATAATGATGTTAGACACGTAGAATAACGACCTCAGCCTGTCAGTGGCAAAAGCAAGCACTTTTAATGGATGTTACTTTTGACAGTCAGAGTTGCCCCTAAGGATTATGATTATTATGTTATTCCAACAAAATATAGAAAAGTTTAACAAATATAGGGGCAGGTGTGAAAATCCTGGAATTCCCCTTTAAGACAGAAAACAAATGCAGGTTTAGTCCATGTTACTGTGTTAGTCTGATGGGGCAAAAGTAACATCACCAGTGAAAAAGTTTGTGTTAAATGTGTCGTTTATGCTCAACAGAAACAGTTATATCTTCTCATGAAGTTAATTCAGTCCACCTAAGTTAACTTTTTTGTGTTATTTGGGATGTTAAGAAATAATACTTTCGTAATTTATTGTTGAAACACTTTTTAATCCAGTCCATGTTTTGGTTCCTGTTGGACACTGACCTGGAAAGACCGGACAAACAGCTGAGCATACAGGGCGGGATGAATACCCGACATGGATTTATCCCTCCCTCAGCTTGTACAGTGTATACATACATGCATACTGTAAATAACCACAGTATAAGCAGAAGTAAAAGTGTTTTTCATATGCTGTAATTCTAGGACCCATGCTTCTAAAAAGACGCACAGTCATGACACACAATTACAGCACGCACACCAACGGACATAAACCACAGCATTTGCTTGGCAAATTGAACATTTCGTGTCCGGTCCACTGAGCAGACATGAAAATCATTCAACTCTAGCTTGTGGCTGCAGGCGTGCAGTCATGGCTGTGCAATCGTAATGTCAGAGCATTGATCTGCGATTGGCTGAAAAAAAAAAAAAGCCTATGGTTCAATCAGAAATGCTATTCAGACTCTGGAGTTTGATACACAGCTGTTGACCGGAAGAAATACCAGACTGGATCATTTTCTTTTAATTTGTAGTCTCACAAAGGATGGTGCTTTCATGTTGTTTCTTTGTTGTTGTGTTGTTGACTTCACAAGCAGGTTCAGGTCTGTTCTGCTCTACTGTATCATGCTACTGTAAAGATAAAGCCCGCTCACAACTGTGACAGACAGCAACAGGTTGAAGCTCTCTCCAGCGTCTAAATCCCCCTTGCTCTCATACACACACACACACATACAAACACACACACACACACACACACACACACACACACACCTATCCACTGAGGTCAAATACAAGAGTGTGACTGTGAAGTGTTTTTTTTTGTTGAACAATTTTTTGTTGAGTAATAGCTTTCTCCTCTTCTTCTCTCCCTCCTTTTTTCACTCCATTTTCTCCACCTCTCTTTCTCTTTGGTGTTATTCTTTCCTCTGCTCTCTTGTTTCTTTCTTCCTCTGCAGGTTTCAGAAGCATGTCCACACATACAGAATCCTCCCAGATGATGAAGGATTTCTGGCTGTTCAGGTACAGAGAAGAGACACACACTCTCACCCATACACCCACACACTCCACGGAGGTTAAAAGTGTGTGCATGTGTGCAGCAAAAACTGTATTTGCTTCAGTAGCAGCTGGCAGGCAGAGATGCTTTTGTTGGCTCTGAGCTCACTCTCTCGCACACACACCGACACACACCAACAGCAGTCTCTTTGTGCCCAACAGCTGTGAGGTCCCCACTGCACACACGCGCTCTGTCTTACACACACGCACACACACCCGACAACATGGTGCTCCAGACTATCGTGTGGCCACATCACAGACATCTGTGTCCCTGCTGTGTGATTTTTTTGGGTCTTAGCTGTGACATTGGAGAGAGGCTAAAAGTCTAATTTGGCTTCCTGGAGCTGAGTTTGTTTGACAGCAGTGTTTACCGAAACAATTCTTCCTGGTTTGAATTATATTTAGACTACTGTGTCATATTTGCTTACACAACATTAAATGTGGAACAATAGAGGCCACGAGAGATTTCAGTAACATGTACTTGTAGCCAACAAATTGTTATGTTCATACCATGTTGAAAATAACTTTCCTTCTTTCCTTGCATCTCTTCCTCCCCGATTGTCCTCCTCTCTCTTCCTCTCAGACATCCCAGGGCGTGCAGCCAAAGCGGTTCAAGACGTTACCAGAGTTGGTGTCATTGTACCTGCAGCCCAGCCAGGGTCTGGTCACCACTCTGCTTTACGCTGTGGACAGAGAGGAAACAGCCATCAGTGATGACAGAGACTACTCAGGTAGCCGTAGAGCTTATACAGGCATGATAGAGAGGCGAAGTGACGCTCTATCTGGTGGAGCACAATGATTTCAGAAAAGATGTGTATAGCGAGAGATAAATAATGTTTTGATACAGTTGGAATTGTGCCATGATCTACATAAATGATGTTCATCAATTTAAAACGCTTACCAAAACCCATAATCTAAACTTCGAAGAGCCGGTCCAGTATATAAGCAAGCTCACAGAATTTACTAAATCTCCTACACATAACTGCGACTGACAATATGGCCAGACCTTTTGTGGTTAGTATTGAGCAAGCTGATGAGCAGTTTCACAAAAAACTAAATTATACTTTACAATCTGTAAAACAAATTGTGACTTTCTTGATCTGTGAAATTATCTTTTAAATGGACAAACATCATATGTGTAGTTCATGACACAATTCAAACAAGAACAAAAATGTATGACTCTCACCGTTAACTACTGTACAAAGTTTTTCAGAAATCCCAGTGTGGCTCACCAAAATGGGTTGGACTTCTCTCTGCTGCATACTCAGTGATTGTCGTCTTTCTGTCACATGTTGACTTTCCTTTATCTATCATTGGTAGATGGGGAGGATGAGAAGCCACCCCTCCCCCCTCGCTCTGCCTCCACCTCCACTCCTCCTGGACCAGACACACCCACAGAGAGGTACAAACTTTATATTAGGATTAATTTTATTGTGTCCAGTGTGCAATAATAATATGCAAGCACTAAGAAATCACATATGACCTGCAGCGATTCTTAACTAACATGTTCATCATGCTCATGTTGTAAACAAACACAGGCAAACCGCCGCAGCACACACACACAAGGAGGAAGGATGTTGCCTCAATGTGAATGCGATGATGTCGGAAGTCAGCTTTGGTCATAAAAATAGTATGCTTAGGTATCATTTGCCCCATTCACACTGCCCTTTCATTGCCGGAATCATGCAACGATACTCCGCCTTGCCGTCTGTGTGAAAGTAACAGATGTGGAGAGGGGAGGACAGTTTCACTGTGGCTCTGATCCATCTCTGGAGGTAGCATCAGAGCCGCAGAGGATACGAGCCGGCATCCGTGTGAATGGAAAAGCCGAAGGTGTGGATCAGAAGTGTGTCGGTCTGATGGTATTCACCGTCTGACAGCTAAACAGATCCTTCACTCATCAATTAAAAGAGAAATGTCCCACACTACAACCAACAAAGCAATCTTACAGACACGACAGTAATGTGGTAACTGGTAGTGTCTTTGGCAACTTGTATGAGGAAAAAGCCTCTGAAAGCATGTCTGTCATCCTGTCTATGCTTCCGACTCTCTCACATTTCTGCCCAAAAAACAAAAAAACAGCAACTGCAGGCGCCTCCTGCAGTTGAATGGCAGTGATTATGTGACACAATTTACAGCAAATAACTTTAAGTCATCCTGTCACCCTCCACTATTGTGTTGTTGTTGTTGTTGTTGTTGTTGTTGTTGTTGTTGTTACTGTCTCTGGCAACTTGTATTCACTGCGATGGTCAGCCCTCCCGACCGGGACTTCTGTTTACTGATGACTATTATGCAATTATGTAATTATGTAATTTAGGACAAAAAAATAAACTTTGTCACTTTTTCCACAATGCATGGTGGGCCAGGATCTCAATCACAACACATTATAGCTGCATCCATATGAATATGAACTGTCGGCAGATACATGTTTAGATTAACAGGTGGACACCTGAGAAATATGTGAAAAAAACACACACAAATGTCAACGACGCCATGTGTACCGTCACATCTCGTTTGGTTCTGCAGCACCAGTGTGCAGGATGAAATAACACACGAGAAACTTTAAGCCAGCACTGCTATGGTTCATTGTGAAAAAAAAGGGGGCATAAAGGTGAGGTGGGCTATTGATTGTAAGAGCAAACACACACACATGCACACACACACACACACACACACACACACACACACACACACACACACACACACACACACACATTAACATCCTCTGCTCTCCCTCTGAGCCCTCCTCTTTCTACATAATGAAGGAAAGCCACATCCTGTTGAAAACAACATCGGTCACAGATGATGCAAGGCTTTGATGAAGTGGGGGGTATAGTTTGTGTGTGCAGGCAGATGTATGTGGGGGGGCTGCTCATATCTTTGCATATTAATGAACAAAGACTGTAGTGAAATGAGTAAGGTGCCTGCATCTTTGTTTTTATAAGATGGAACTAACTAACTTAAGGTACAATTTTCTCAGAGGACACGAAAGAGGTACACAAAATGAATGTGTTGCAGTAACCTTTGACACATACTGTCAACTGTAGTAAAGTAAAATGTCTATAAAGCTATTGCAATCAATAAAGCAGCATCCTCCTGTCAGTTACTGTGGTCCTCGTTTGTCAAGTGATCATGGAAAAAAAGTGTAGAGTAGGGCTGCACGATTCTGGAAAAAATGTGAATCACGATTTTTTTGCTTAGAATTGAGATCACGATTCTCTGGCACGATTTTTTTCACAAAATGTTTATTGCACTGAACAATACAAAAAACATCGTAGAATGGCAGAGGCATACTACTATGCCTCTGCCAAAGCAATGGTTTTTTTTGTTTTGTTCCAAGTTCTATCATTGGATGAGAAATGATTTTTACAAAAGTAAAAAAAAAAAATAGTCTCCAAGATGAGAGGGCATCCTTTAATACCTCGTGTTGTATAGTGTTTATTGGGGCCGTATCTTGGCTAGGTGATATGTGATAGCTGCTGTGATGGCTTTCTAAAACGGAGGCATAATATTCCTCCTTTTCCAAAAGCCGCCTCTGGGGTAGGCGTAAACATGTGACGTGACGTGAAGCCCGAAGTCGGGCTGTGAACAGTTAACAACGAATTTGTCTTCAAAATAAGAGCTTTACATTGCACCCCATTGGAGTTTAGAACTGGGTTCTTAGCGGGGGGCTTTTAGTTTGAAAGTAGCGACCGTTCCTAGCTTGTGGCTACAACAACATGCTAACACAACGATACAACTAGAGATCCGGGAGATGCTATGACTCAGCGGCTGTCCAGTCGCACATCTAGCAGGCAAGATGGAAATAAGTGTACCCTCCGAGGCGGCAAATCGGCGGACCAAAACAGACCCCCAATTTGCCGCCCTCTGTCTAAACCGGCGGACCGATCCGCCAGAAGGACGGGCAAATTTGCGGCTTGCTGCCCCGTCTAACGGCTTCTCACTCACTCCTTCCAAACACTCAACTGCAGGTGGGCTTCCTCCACTGAATCACGTGCTGTAAAGACGCTTTACCACAGGTTGAGGGATGAGGCAGCGGCAGTGCTGCGTTTGGGGGCGCTTCAAAAAATCCGGGAGGAAAATAGGAGCATTCGTTTGTGATTCAGCTCGAGATATAAAATGCTTCAGAATCGCTGTGTGTAGAAATGAGATCACATGTATGTGTGAATCGAGATCGCGATTTTTTAACGATTTTTTGTGCAGCCCTAGTGTAGAGTCAGCCATGGATATGAGCCATGACACTCTCTACACTAGTTTAGTTAAATTCACAAGACATTACCTTTTCACTATACCGTTTTGTTGACTTTACACGTTAGAGATAATGCTTAGTGCAGGAAACTTAACTTTGTCATGTTTTGTATGGCTCTAATAAAAGTGCATATTGGCTGCGAGAAAAACAAAAAACTGCAAACAGCTGATTTATCTGTCAGCTCTGATTCTACACCACAGAGTAAAACCAAAAAAGGAAGCTGCTTTTCTTTTTGTTTACCTTTTTCGGTGTCTGTATCAGAAAGTAATGGTGTCATGTTGCTTTGCAATTTGTAGAAATGTAGTTGTTGGCCAGTGTGTAGGGGGCTGGGGGCATCCTGCTGGCTCACATGGTTTGGCAGGGTAGACGTAAGTCAGCTCTCTGTCTTAAAAGGAAGTGTGTGTTTCCAAAATCCTGACTGTAAAAATGCTGTGCTGTATCAGCTGAAACTTTAAATACTTAGGTGTGAGAGCGGAAACAAGAATATAGCAAACAATAAAACAACATACAACTGAGTGCTAAAGAGGTTTAGGTAGGAGTTTACTGAAATCATGGACAAATGAAATAGTTTAGTTTTGCAATAATTCTGTTATTTTTAGCTTCCTTCTATTACAATCTGTGTTCTCGTGTCGTGGAATTATTTGCATTCAGTGAAGATGGTTATAAATAGTCACCTGACTTTATTGTGTTTTAGTGCACCAGCAGCTAACGGCCTCAGCACCATCTCCCACGAGTACCTGAAGGGCAGCTACGCTCTGGACCTTGAAGCGGTCAAACAGGGAGCGTGCGCCCTGCCTCACCTCAACAAGACGCTAGTGTCCTCCTGCAAACGCCTTAATGGGTGAGAAGTACGCCGCATCTCACCTGTTGAGGCAGATATCCAGCAGATACACACTCTCCTGTCCATGCATATTTCAAACAAAGCTGTTCTTATACATAAATGCTCGTCACTGCACTGAGAGACCATCTATTTATATATATCTATCTATGAAGGATTTACAGCTAACAGCTGCCTGCATCCCACCTCATCTCTTGTCTTGGTAACATGTTTCACATTGAAACACTGATAATAGATAAACTTGAAAACATGCTTGAATTAGAACATTTAACAAAAATAACATAATCACATGATTATTAACCATCTTTTGTTTAATGTGCAGCCCCTGAAAGTATGTATTTTTTCTTTAAAAAAATTCAACTTAAGAGACATAAGAAGGATTTCTAAGCTTTGCGATAATTAAGTTGTTGATCTCTCTTTTATTCCCCAAACAGGGAGGTGGATAAAGTTCTGTCTGGTCTGGAGATCCTGTCTAAAGTCTTTGATCAGCAGAGTGCTTTCATGGTCTCTAAGATGATCCAACAGGTAAACATCTTCGCTTTTTTTGTATGTGCGCGTGTATCAGCTTAGCTAGAATGGAAGCAGTGGAAGCTTTCCTGTCTTCCTATTGTTAGCAAAAAGTTTTAACTTTAACTCTTTTTGTCCATCTGTTGTCAGATTTTACAGCTCATCACTTTCAGGATTGCTCACTTTGAACGTTATATTTGTCGTTTGGGGATATGAAATCAGCTTCAGGGACAATGGGATATGTGACATAATGTCTACTGTCATCACTTTTGTGTTAGCTTGTGTGCAGAGCAGCCAATCAGAATACCTGACAGAAATTCAATAGTTATAAAAAAAGTTCCGGAAAAAAAGGAAGAGAGACTTTTTGAAATAACCCTTACTGGCTTTAACACCAAGTGGAAACTACAGACACATGCATATAGAGTAGTTGCATGAGGTCATCACATACAAACACACACACATAGACACACAAAAAGTTTTTTTTCTCCAGGGTCTTCTTAGGCCAGCTGAATTAGACTCAGTCACACTACAGTCATATACATGCCGTTCTTGTATCACAAGGAAACACTCACACAGAGTGGTTTGTGTCTGTCTGTGTAGTAAGCTGAATGTGCATGTGCCTTATCAGTGAAGTTTTTACAACAGTTAGGCGATGATATGTCGCACACTTGTTGATATTTACATGAGATGTTTATGAGCAGACCAAAAAACATAAAATCACATTCTTTTTATCTTAGTCTTACTTGTCCTGTTTTTTTTTTTTGTTTTGTTTGTTTAAACGGCACAGCTTACACAAGCTTTAATTGTCTGTTTATTTTCTCCATCAGTCAGTGAATCAGGGTGGAGACCAGGAGTTGGAGAACCTTGTGACCAAGCTGGCAATTCTCAAAGACCTGCTGTCCTCCATAGAGAAGAAGGTACAGGCATATATTCAGTCACGTGTAGGCATGCACCGTCACACATAATCACTCCTGCTCCCACACACACAGCTGCTGGTCAGAGGTGGTCAGTTTAGATAACCCTCCCCATATGATGGATCATCTGTCCAGAGGCCCTGCTGGCTGCATGCATAGCCCAGCATGAGGAGGCTGGTGTGTGTGTGTGTGTGTGTGTGTCTGTGTGTGTGTGTCTGTGTGTGTCTGTGTGTGTGTGTGACGAAGTGAGAAAGAGTGAACCTTTTCTTTTTGCAGCCATGACACCCAAAATATGGTAAAAGAAGGAATTGGGGGTGGATTTCTTGACATTTTTTAACAGAGCAGCTATTTTTTCTAGCAGTACAGACAAGCAGTTGAATAATATTTGCATAAGCTGTGATATTGTTGGAGCCAGATGGGGAGGGAGTTTCATGTAGGTCACAACAGGGAAGCATTTAGAGCTGAGTTTTTTGTTTTTTTGTGTGCCGTACCTAACATTAGTTTTCCAGCACTGTTAACCTCATCTGTTTATCCCTAATTTGCAAGTACAGTCTGACCACCTCTGCCATGTTAACAAGTCAAACCATTTCTACTACTGACATCATTTTTAAAGGAGGGGCTTTAGCTGCCTAGGAAGGAAATGGCCTCAGTGTCATTAAAGCTGCATGTCTTAGCTCATGTGATGTCACAGGCTCCACCTTCTCTGCCCCTGTTGGATCTAATCCAGAAAAATGGGGAACCGTTTCCCTGTTGACACCGACACTGAAGCTGAAAACAATACATTTTATCTGTGTGTGTGTGTGTGTGTGTGTGTGTGTGTGTGTGTGTGTGTGTGTGTGTGTGTGTGTGTGTGTGTGTGTTTTGCTACTTCTCTCTCCGTCTTTATTTTTTTCTTGTTCTTCCTTTTTCATTGTCTTTCTCTCTTTGTCCCCCCAGGCTCTGAAAGCTCTCCAAGACATGAGTTTATCCTCCCCATGCTCCCCTCCTCCTCTCTCCATGCGTCATAGTAAAGCCATCCCTGTGCAGGCTTTTGAGGTATATATGGACATCCCCCCACATGCATGCAAACTCACATTTTATTTGTGGTTGTCACTCTGCAAGGTGATGTGTGTGTGGTCGGGTATTAAGGGGGTAGTGATGATAGCATCTGTTCCTAGCTTGTGGTCTTTACAGGAAGTGCATCAAATACAACTAGTCACAGAAGAGTTACATGGGAAGAGTGTGCATTTTAGTAATTACCAGAGTGCACACAAAATCATACTCTACTATATTATCAATTTTAGGTATGTATTAAGGTTATATCAGGATTCGTACGAAATCCTTGAAAGTGCTTGAATTTCATTGTTGTGTTTTCAAGGTCTAAAAAGTGCTTGGATTTTAGTTTAAGTGCTTGAAAGTGCTTGACATTATAACTCTGTGTCTTTCACAAAATTGGGATCAGACTGGATAATTAATTTCTGAAGTTTTTGCTATTATGAAACATAATTTTAGATGTTTACAGCATAATACAATGTACATAATTATGATAAAAAGTGAAGAATAAAATCATGATAATATATATATTCCTGGAGATTCGTATTTTACCCCAGCAATAAGGTGGTGGAAAATCTTGAAAATGACCCTTAAAAGTGCTAGAAAATTGCTTGAATTTGACCTTGAAAAATGTGTATGAACCCTGTTATGTGATATTGGTAGCAAAACCTTACACTGCTAAGTTTTGGTTTTCTGCCATCTATTTGGCAATTAGAAATGAATTTCAGCAGGTGACTTAAATAGCTCAATACAGGCTAAGCACGTGATTTCTCGGTTGGCAAAAGTCATCGTAGTTACAACCACTGAGTAGCAGAATGACACACATTGCCAACATTGTTCATGTTTATCAAGTTTGCAAGAAAACATAACATGAAACATGAAAGAAAAAAAAACAAAAATATCTGTAATGTGAAAAAGTTAACTTCCCTGGCTTAGTACTGCGCACACTGCAACGTGACTATTGTTGATGCTGTCAATGCTGAAATTATACATTGTGTAGCTCAAGTATGCACCCTGTGATCAGATCTTAAGTTTTAATTCTTCCTCTTTTAAGACAACAAGGAGTAGTGTTGATGTGGCAGAAGTCCAGATTTGATTCATGAAATGCTACGATGCTGGTTTCGTTTCACCAAAGATGCACTGAACTTGAATTACAGTAAAAACAGGCTGTGAAGTCATATGTTCGTCACCACACTGCAGCAGGTTTCTCAGCAGAGCTGCTGTGAGAGTAAGAATGTTGTAATGTAATGCAATTCCTGTTGCGTCATCAGTGGCTTTTTCATGGTTTATGGTATCAATCACGGTTGTGTCATATTGACGCATACAATGAGGATCTCACTGAGTGTGTAAAACAGAAATTTTGAATCAGTATTTGAAGGTGAGAGATTCAGAGTAGGGAGTAAGAGCTTAATAAGGGATTATAATCACTGGTAACATGTTGGGAAAAATGTGAGACAGAGAAGGAAGAAGAGGTGAATGATTTGAAACGTTAGCCAAGTCTGTATCCTCTGTGAGGACCTCCTCTCAGCAGCTTCCTGTTGCACAGGAAAAGAAAATGTTGTTATGATGAGGAGATAGGTTTAAGATGTGGCACCTGAATCGCCCACTGACACATAAACAGACTCTTTTGAGGTCTTACATGATATGACTCAGAGTTAGAACACATTTCTGTCTTCTGGTTCACATTTTTCCTATGAGATATAATGAGTTGTATGTCTTTTACAGCATGCCCTTTGGATTCAAGTACCAAAGTCGCAGCTTCTCATTGACCTTTCAGAATATTTATATATATATAAGTATATGATGAACAGAACTGACTACAGAATGACTACGATTTCACACTCTCATTAAGCCATAGAAGCAGCAACTTTGTTAAAAAAGAGTGCTGACAAGTCTACTACTTTCACTTTGGAGACCCCTGGTGGTGTCGGGAGTTGATATGATTTGAAAAGACACGTAAATGTTGATAAATGCACAACAAGCAACCAGTTTCTGTGTGTTTGTTCAATCCCCGCCTCCTCTGCACCACTGCAGGTAAAGCTGGATGTTTACCTGACAGAGCTGACAAAGATAGGAAAGAGTCAGAAGTATACTCTATCTGTTGATGTGGAGGGAGGACGACTGGTAGTGATGAAGAAGGTGAAGGACAGCCAAGAGGACTGGACGACCTTCACACATGACAAAAGTGAGGAATACTTAAACACTCCATACATAATAAAACACAGTGTTTTCTGAATAGTGTGATGATTAATCAGTGTTTCCTCCGATAACTTTTTGAACAGAAATCCGTAGAACAGAGATAGTGAGTCACTCAGATCATCTTGTGACCAGTTCAGTTTGTAGATGGCAACCTTAACAACAGCCGCATTCATTAAATAGATGCCCCTTTTCTGTGATAAAGCGTGTCTTTACTAATGTTTTATGTTGTAAAATTAAGAATACTTTTTTGTGATGTTGATCTACGATTCTTGGTGGTATTTGTTTTGAGACACAGGTGAGGTAAAGACATGAAAAACTGAATGCTGATTTAATGGAAATCCACATATGTGTTACTTTTTTCATTGCCCTCCTTCCCTAACTTAAACCTTCTTCTTGCAATCTATTCCTTGACCTTGTTTTCCCTCCCTGCCTTCGTCTGCCTCTCCCGCTCTCTGACCTTCTGTCTCCTGTCTGTCTGCCTATTTGTCTCTCTCAGTTCGTCAGCTGATTAAGTCTCAGCGGGTGCAGAATAAACTGGGCATTGTTTTTGAGAAGGAGAAGGACAAAAGCCAGAGGAAAGACTTCATCTTTGCTAGTGCCAAGGTTTGTACACACACTGCCTCAAACATTGATTTGTGGATGTAAGAAAGAACAATTATTCAGAAAGTCAACAGTGAAAACACATAAACACATACTCAGAAACATTACAGTGTTATACGTATTCATATTCAAGCTGACAAGGAAGTGCTCTCATCTTTCAACTTCATTTGTTTATTCAAAATCAGACAAAGGACACTAACATGTTTAGGATTTGCCAGTTTTTATCTGAAATGTTTCCTAATTTGATTCTGAACTCATTGCTGTCTGTCCTTTGAGATATTATTTCTCTTTTAATTTGGAAAATTTGATGGAAAATAATGAAGACAGTTGTGTGTAAATAAGAAATAAACGTAGTCATTCAAATTGTTTAAGCTTTCATGGAGGCTCAGATATACACTCACTGGTGGTGCCTTTTTGAGGGGACCTCCACTCACTGTGTGTGTGTGTGTGTGTGTGTGTGTGTGTGTGTGTGTGTGTGTGTGTGTGTGTGTGTGTGTGTGTGTGTGTGTGTGTGTGTGTGTGTGTGTGTGTGTGTGTGTGTGTGTGTGTGTGTGTGTGTGTGTGTGTGTGTGTGTGTGTGTGTGTGTGTGTGTGTGTTTCAGAAGCGGGAGGCATTTTGCCAGCTGCTGCAGCTGATGAAGAACAAACATTCCAACCAAGATGAGCCAGA
The DNA here is from genome assembly GCA_963678695.2 of Diplodus puntazzo. Lineage (NCBI taxonomy): Eukaryota > Metazoa > Chordata > Actinopteri > Spariformes > Sparidae > Diplodus > Diplodus puntazzo. The sequence continues at coordinate 19,373,398 of OZ023162.1, forward strand.
CATGATCTCCATCTTCATAGGCACCTGGAATATGGGTCAGACACCCACACACACATTATTTTTAGTGTCTTCAGATACGTTTTTCTTTTAAACACGACCTGTGTTAAAAGCAAAACATATTGATGTATCATATTTATTGTAAGTTGCATTGAAAAGTAACATATTTTAGATAATAATCTTCCATTTTGGTCTTTGTCTGCAGGCTCAGTGCCTTCGCCGAAGTCTGTGGCCTCATGGGTGTTGTGTCGCGGCCTCGGGAAGACCCTGGAGGAGATGACCGTCACCATCCCTCACGATCTTTATGTATTTGGAAGCCAAGAAAACTCTGTGTGTGATCGGGAGTGGGTGGAGTCGCTACGTGCCATGCTGAAAGAACAGACAGAACTGGATTATAAACCGGTGAGGAAAACAGCCTGAAACAAAGATCTTAGTAACTAGAGATCTTAAATGAACAAGGCATTATGCTACATCATCACAACCTTTGCTCATGTTATTCTTACTATCATTGAAGTCACAACAGAGAAGAAATATTCAAGGTGACATGTTTGAGAAGGTTGAAAACTGGATATGAAAAAAGACAGGGCTGATACAGCACAGAAATTCAAATGATGGGTTCCTCATTGTCTTTTGTGTGTTGGTCGCAGATCGCAGTGCAGACTCTGTGGAACATAAAAATTGCTGTGTTGGTGAAACCAGAACATGAGAATCGGATCAGCCACGTGGGGATGTCCAGTGTCAAGACGGGCATTGCCAATACACTGGGTAACAATTGTGCTTAGTATTCAGTCTGTAATCTTATATCACATGCTATACTTCCCGGTGAAAATCAAGTGAAAAATATGCAAAATGAAAAAACAGCAGAAAAAACTCCAAAGTTTTCTGTTAACAAAGGGCCAATTCAAGGGGTTATTATGATTTTATTACTGCAACTCCTGTGGTTTGATGAAAAAATTGGTCTTGAATTAAAAGTTAAACATTTTTTTGTCTCATCAGAATTCCATGATTCATGTAAATTCTGTAAACTTTTAAAGCAACCTTGAAATTTAATTCCTTAACTTTATGAGTAAGTGAATGACACCTTTTTACTTTGGACGGGATCAAAATGTGCCAACGATTTTTGCTCTTTTGCAATAAAGTAATGCGTGTCATTACGCAGTTACTGCCAATTATTGTAATTATTTTTGTTTGTATGTTTGTTTTGATGGTTCCCTAGGTAACAAAGGAGCTGTGGGTGTGTCCTTCATGTTCAACGGGACATCTTTCGGTTTTGTGAATTGTCACTTGACATCAGGGAATGAGAAGATTGCCAGGTACGGAATAACATTTTTGAACCCATCTTACACACTGCTCTTTTACCTCTTATTTCCTGTGACATATGTAACCTTTGACTCCTACAGGAGGAACCAGAACTACCTAGACATCCTACGCCTGCTGTCTCTAGGAGACAAACAGCTGAGCTCCTTTGACATCTCACTGCGCTTTACACACCTGTTCTGGCTGGGAGACCTCAACTACAGGCTGGATATGGACATACAGGTGAAACTGAAGACTCACACAGATATACACAGAGTGATGAATCACAGCAGACTTGGATGACGCCTTATGTCGTAATCCTGTCTCATTTGTGTCTGCAGGAGATTTTAAACTACATTAACAGGAAGGAGTTTGATCCTCTGCTGAAGGTGGACCAGCTCAACCTGGAGAGGGAGAAGAACAAAGTGTTTTTACGTTTCGGTCAGTTCGCCTTTTGTCTACATGAGACTGTTGTTTACCTTGACTCCCTGTGCAAAATAGAATAGATCCACTTGAGGTGTTTTTTGGTAAGATCAGGGTTGTGCTTCAAATAATAGTTAAAATATCTCCACATTATGAGACGTTTGCTGCACTTCAAATAACTCAAAGCATATTTCGATGGCCACACAGGGAAAAGTGCCAAATCAGTCAGTTTATATATTTATTTTTGCAGCACTGTAGAAAGATAAATGTTCGAAGACTCTAAAATATGCTGAAATGAGAAGTTGTGAGAGCTTTCTCTCGAGCTAATGTCAGATGAGAGTTACTTGAAACACAGGCTGCTAACAGAGAAAACTGCTCTCATACTGAAAATGTTTTAACAAGAGAGGGAGAAGGCAGTCTGGCATTATGGATGTTCATGGTTTAATGCAACCCATCAGTCAACTGCTTTCTGCTGACTTCAGTATGGTGCTGTCTCACATAAGTGTCTCATTTAGATGTACTGAGATTATCAAATGCTTTACAGCATAACACTTAACCAGCTACAAGCTCTAACATTTGAGTGATTCTCTGCTTGCTTGCAGCGGAGGAAGAGATCTCTTTCCCACCCACCTACCGGTATGAACGTGGCTCAAGGGACACATATGTCTGGCAGAAGCAGAAGGCCACAGGGGTATGTTGTTTACTTGACTCGCATCACAATATCACTTTGTTTCCTCTTTTTGTGAGTCGACTTGATAATTCAGTGTATTTTTTTCCTCTCTGTCCGTCACAGATGAGGACTAATGTTCCATCCTGGTGTGACAGGATCCTGTGGAAGTCATACCCAGAAACACACATTGTCTGCAACTCCTATGGTGAGACATTTGTGTTTCACCTTTGCGTAAACCTCTATGTATTGCTTATACTTCAATTAATGTGATGGATCAACAACTAGTCTTAAATATGTGCTGTTTTGTTTTTCAGGCTGTACAGATGATATAGTGACCAGTGATCATTCCCCTGTGTTTGCTACCTTCGAGGTGGGGGTGACCTCCCAGTTTGTCTCCAAGAAAGGTACAAATATATTAACTTAAACTCTTCAGAAAAGACTTTCTTTGTTCACTTTATTTATTTTCCCTTCCTGCTCTGACTCTTGCCACTTTCCTTCAGTTCTTGCTCTTTCTCAGGTAGACCACACAATTTGACCACAAAGGCTCATTTTCAGAATAGAGCAATTACTCGCACTATTCAAGAAACTTTATGAAGACTGTTTTTTTTTCCAGCTCAAATCTGGACAGTTTGTGATGTACTCATGTAGTCTGGTCAGTGACTCATAGCTGAACAGAAACCAGAAATAGAGTTGAGCTGAACAGAGAGGAATAAATACATCAGCCTGTTACTCATTCTCCATGTTCATTCAAACTGCAAAATGTCACATTTACAAGTAAATTACCAACTATGTTTCCGTCCTTTGTATGTGCTAATCATCACCACCTGCTCAGATATTTATCCCTCTCTCTTCCCACCCTTCTCTTCCTCCACCTGTCTCTGTTTAGGCCTACCAAAGTCTTCAGAGCAGGCCTACATTGAGTTTGAGAGCATCGAGGCTATAGTGAAGACGGCAAGCAGAACCAAGTTCTTCATCGAATTCTACTCCACTTGTCTGGAAGGTGAGATTCACATCCACCAGAATCCACCAGGAGTTACAGCACAGACAGGGTGGATGTAATAAAACTGTATCTGTTTCTTCTTTTCGTATCTCTCTCCCTCCCTCCCAATCTCAGGCAGTCAGTATACCTTTAAGCTAGAATCCATTGTTGACCTGTGCTGCACGCCCACCTCCTGTCCACTCTGTACTTTTGAATGAATTGCAATAGAAACATCTCCCTCCTCTTCTCCCCTCCTCTCCTACCCCGACTCCTTCCCTTTGTCCTCCCTCCCGTCCACCCCTCCCTGCATTTGTATCTCTCTGTCTCTTATCTGCAGAGTTTAAGAAGAGTTATGAGAACGACAGTCAGAGCAGCGACAACGTCAACTTCCTGCGTGTGGGCTGGTCCAACAAGCAGCTAACAACGCTCAAACCTCTTCTCTCTGAGATCGAGTACCTGCAGGACCAACACCTGCTGCTAACAGTGAAATCCCTGGATGGATATGAGTCCTATGGTATAAAGAGAGTGTTTTGAGTTTTTACATTGGCCTTGCAAAACTTTTACGCTTCTTTTAGTCTGACAAACAGCTATGTGTGTGCTTTCCCTGCTAGGGGAGTGTGTGTTGGCTCTGAAGTCTATGATCGGTAGCACAGCACAGCAGTTCCACACCTACCTGTCCCACCGCGGCGAGGAGACAGGAAATATCAGGGGGTCCATGAGGGTCAGGGTCCCCTCTGAAAGGATGGGAACCAGGGAGAGACTCTACGGTAACTACGGGGGGGGGATACACAGACTGTATTTCTGACCAGAGAAGAGGGAGGATGTAAATGAAGCAGCCGAGACTAATTAAAGAATAGAAAGAAAAGATGTGAGTTGTCTTATGTCCAGCTATTTTTATTGTTTTTATTCCAGAGTGGATCAGTGTGGACAAGGACGACACAGGCGGACCCAAAGGGAAATCCACTTTGGTAACCAGAGTGGGACATGAATACGTCAAGTCAGTACAGTCTACTCTTTCAATTTTTCAGTTGATGTAGTTTTAGGGTAAAATGCAAAACACTGAATCTAAAATAAAAAAAGGGTGTCAACTCTTAAATCTGTCATTTGTCACGTTATGTATTTTTACCTTTATTGCATCTTGTATCCTTCACCTTACGTCAGTCCCCTTTCTCAATTCTCTGTTTTGTTCCACTTGCCTGTCTGTTCTCGATGCAGGCCGTCTATGGTTCGTAAACAGCTTGGAGAGCTGGGAAAGCTCAGCGAGGAGGGAGAAAGGACCTGCAAGGAGGAAACCGCTGCAAGGTATGGACACACTCATGTATTGTGCACACACTGACCTTCCAATACACATGCCATAAATACAGTCTGCCGGAATCACTTTTGATGTGTTGGTTTTTACACAATAAAACATCAACCGGCTGCTCTGTTTGTGTTTGTACTGTGAAGGCCCAAACAGGATGCACCAGACGGTGATCCATCCATCAGCAAGAACAGCTACAATAACCCCGCCTACTACATCCTGGAGGGTGTTCCCAACCAGTCAGCAGCTGCTCTGTCACCTGAGCTTCTTCCATCTCCTACCTCTGCGAACCCACAGGTAGCTAAAGCCCCTCTTCCCTCAGCTGGGGCTCGAACCAAACCCTCCTATCTAAGCCCAGGGCACTCTCACCCACGCAGGCCTATGACTGGGCACCCAGTCCGTGTTATTAGTGAGGAGGGCCCCTCAGAGGACGATGCAGGTGTCTGTGTAACAGGAGTGCAGGGTGTTGGAGGAACAGTTGGAAGCACACTGAATCGACCCCCTCCTGACTTCCCCCCTCCTCCTCTCCCTAAGGGAGCCCTGGAGATGGTTGCAGAGGCCACCTTCCCCAAACCTCGCCCTCTTTACCCAGACTTAGCTGAGGTCAGGATCCCGGCAGCTAGTCCTGCCGCCCCGCTGGCTCTCGGAGAGGGTTTTAGACGAGGGGGAGGACCAGGACCGGGACCAGGATCAGGGGCGCTGGACGACCAGTCGTGTTCTGTGCTCCAGATGGCAAAGACGCTGAGCGAGACTGAATTTCCTGGGCAGCCTCCACGCGCTCCTTCTGCACCGCCACCTCTTAGAGGGCAGCCGATGGGTATAGGTCTGGACGCCTGTCGCACCTTCCCACCCAGAAATCCCATCACAGAGAGTATCGCAGAGGACATGCCTGAGGAGGTGAGCAGTTCAGTGGACCATAGAATAAAATTATTACTACAGCTGCAGGGAGTGAAGCTGTGTGTTCAATTTTATTGCTATGGCTTGCCATTTTGGTTTTTGGATCACGTTTTCTCACAAACACCGAAGCACTTTTCAACTTGGGCATGACCAGGCTACTTTTTACATCCTGTTCTGCACCTCTTATCTTCCTATATTTTATAAGTTTAAGTGCTTCCTTCTTGGGCTAAAGGGAAATGAAGCCCATCCCAAGCTAGCATATAGTTTCTGTTACTTTATTTTTAGTTAATGCTGTTTTTTTTTTTTTTTACCTCCCCTGTTCAGGCTCTTTGGGGCAGCAGTAGCTCATCTTTGTCTGTTGGAGAGTCTTCAGTCGGGGAGTGGCTGCAGAGACTGGGACTGGAGAGGTATGAGCAGGGTCTTCTACACAACGGCTGGGACGACCTGGAATTCCTCAGGTACATACACTCACACACTCAGACATGTTAATGTTTATGCTCTGGTGCGTGCATTCACATGTAATATCTATTAAAACTTGCTCCTGTGTATAACCCCCATATTATAATTAAAACTAAAACTTAAAATTAACCTAATAGAAACTAAACCAAGATTTCCCAACAAAAAAAACTACACTCTGGGCCCCTGAACAAAAAAGAAACAAAATCAAAATAAACCTTCATGAAAAATACAAAGCTATAGTAATAACTCAAAGATGTTACCGAGATCTTGTATTGTTTTTTTCAGTGACATCACCGAGGAGGACCTGGAGGAGGCGGGGGTGCTCGACCCAGCCCACAAGCGAATCCTGATCGAGAGCCTCAGGCAGCAGCAGCAGCAGCAGCCGCAGCCGCCACAAAAATAAACTGTGTTGAACTGGTCTATGACTGGTCCAAACTGACCTGGTACCACACCAGGTCCCAAGAGGCCAAATCTCAGCTGAACTGTACTGAACTGAGCTGGAAGCGTGCCAATTAATGCCAGACTGTGCCTTCTAAGAGAAATTGCACTCCATTTGTACTTTTCAAAAAACACTTGTTGAACTACCATCCTTTTCACGTGTACTGTATGTTTGTCGTCGTTGAGGTGGCCTTATTTAATGAGAATCATTTCAGTCTTTAATGCGTCACTACACAACCCTCTGCTTCAGTGAGAAGATGCGGAGCTAGATCGTTTTCTTGGTCAGACAGAATTAAAGATATGACACGTGTATGGAGTCAGCTGTCGAGTGTGTTGTGCCGTCAGCTCTGACCTGCAGCTGCAAGCTAGTGTTAAAGCTTGTTTTCATTTCTTTGTCCTGAGAAACCTTAACTGAGGAGAACCAGAGTTGAGACCCCTCAGAAATGGGAAATTGCAATTGATTAGAGCAAAATGAGAAGGTTATTTGTGGGAAACTAGAGCCTTGAAAACACACTGCCTGTGTTTTTGTTTTTTGTTTTTTTACAACACTGTGTTCTTCTCGGAGTCTCAGGTTTTTCCCCACTAATGGTCTCATTTGGGAAAGTGTGTGGGAACTGTTAGAGAGTGCTCGAAGGGGATGTCAGGCAGAGTTTCCCCCTCGCCTCAGTGATGCAGGCTGAGAGGAAGTGGTGAGATTAGAGAAGCTAAGTGAGCTCAAAATTTCTCCAATTTTTTTTTTTTTTTTTACTTTTGTGATGATGTTTGAGCCACTGTTTTATTGCCACAATGTCTCAGCATGTATTTATAGTTTATGTTTGTTTTTTGTTTTTTTAATGTTTTTTTTTATGATAAAGGGAATATAGAGCAAACCAACCAAACCAGTCGTGATGGAGCCAAAATGCATATTCCCCCTATCTACAACATCTGACTGAGAGCCCCTGGTGTGTGACTCAACAGTGACTGACTCACCTTTGTTTTTCTGACACTTCCTGACACACACAGAGTCTTGGTGCAGTCAATATTTGGTGAACGGATCAAGAAAATGAAGTAGATGAAGCAATAAAACAGATGGCAATAAACACTGCACCAAAGTGAAATATCATTATCAAGTTTTCACCCTGTACATTTCAATTTAAGATGGTATTTTAGCAGCGTGTGACCCAGGTTTGATGGATCGCACCTGCTACTCATTTCGTTTTTAAATTGTGTACACAGAGCAGTGTTCACGGAATTAGCTAACATAGCAAAACAGATTAGCTAACGGTTGTTCTGCTGAAGATTTACCATCGTTACTGTCATTGTCTTGCAGAAACTATTTGTTCCTGTTGCATGGTATAGAAATGTGTCTTATTCTGTTGATTTTATTTGGCAGACTTGGCACTTCATAATAGCTAAAAGAAACAGAAAAGTCAGGTTCATGCAGGACTCAGGATGGTGTGAGGGCTGTTGTTCTCTGATTTGACCAGCAGGTGGTGCTGCTACTCCTTAAAACTCGTCAGTAGAGGCTGACTGTGGAAACTTTTGGGGGAAAATATGACACAACGAAGTCATGTTCAGTGAAACGTTCTAGTTCCGCTCAATGGTTTGTTTATTTGTTTTTAAGCTAAGCCTTAACTTACCCGTTAGTGTTCAGTCTGCCTGTGTTTGTTCTTAATTTAAATCCGGCCTTCTCCTCTGCCCTTTGAGACTGAAAGCCAGTTTATGGTTGTTGTAAGAGATGCTGACGTGGATCCATCTCGACATACCTGACACTCTTTTTCTTTAACGCCAAACTGTTTCTCAAAATTAAGCAGACAATTTGCTTTTTGCTACTAAAATATGATGTTAAAAATAATTTGCAATGTCAACAGCTCATCATGAGAAGGCCTGAAAAGTAGAAATGAATGTGCTGTTGCATAATTGGGATTGTAGCAGCTTTATTTGTCATCTCTTCTTCTCCTGATCGTCTCTGTGACGCAGCTCCAGCCTGTGTATTTTTTTCTCCTACGATGTGTCTAAACTTTTAACAGCCAAACAATGTAGGTCTGCCATTCAGATGCCTTTTTGGCCTTTCAGTGTTTTTGGTGACGTGCGTGTGTGTGTGTGTGTGTGTGTGTGTGTGTGTGTGTGTGTGTGTGTGTGTGTGTTTGTACTTGTGTGCATGGGTGAAAAAGAGACTTGTTTGTTTTCTCTGACACTCCATTGTATCCTGTTCCTTCATGTAGTCTCCAGTTTAGATTATGTTAAATTAATGTAAGATGTTCACCCATGTCATTTTTTTCAATTAAAATCTAATATCTTTCTTGATTTTATAGATTCACTCCTTTTTTTCTTCTTCTGTCGTCTGCAAGGAAAGCTGACAGGATGAGAGAGTTATGGTGTGTGAGCTGTAGACCTGCCTCATTAAAAGAAAGGGAAAGACAGTACGGTAAAATTAGAATAACTGACACACAACAATCTAAGCACACAAGAAACCACATAGTCAAACGCGTCGCGTAGTGCTTCCATAATGATTTATTAGAATATTCAGAGTAGTGCTATAAACTCTCATTCACTAGAGCTTCCGTCGATTTCATAGTTTTCCATGTCGGCCTGTGAGACAGATGCTCTGCAGTGAAATAAATCTGTAAAGCAACGTGAGAGAAACAAAACAAAAAAAGGCTACCTACTATTTATATTACTAATTACGGAATTTACAGTCACAAAATCTCATGGAGCAGTTCAAAGAAACGTGTGGCTTTCTCACTGACATAAAGAATATTAATAAATACATTTTTTTTTTTTTTTTTTAACAATCTGGATTTCCGGAGTAACCCCCCCCCCCCCCAAAAAAAAAAAAAAAATCATCTTTGAAAACAGTCAGAGAAACAAAATGTTATAGGGATGATACACAAGCAACTTTTTAAGATGGAAGAACAACTGGCTCCACTTTTTTGCTTTCTTTTTTTTTTTGCAAATAAAAGATGGAAACAAAGGGAACAAAATGTGGGTATTATTGGGCACACGGTATAACACTCCAGCAACTGTCTGCAACTTTCTATATATCGGCAAAGGAACAAGTTCAATCTTCAGGATTTGCATACATGGACACAAATTCTTCATTTTAAATGTCAAAAAAAAGGGGGGCAATTTGTGACCATGTTCATAAAACCTATTAAACAAACCTCCGTGCTACTGGTTGCAACATTCGACAAGCTCGTGTTGCGTTTCTGAGAAAGATCATCCCGTACCTGGAGACGTAATGGAAGTGATTAAAGAGTCAGAGAGGGTGATGATGAGTTGTAAGTCCACTAGAGTTTGTTCCCATCAATCCAGCAGGAGAAATCATCAAAAAAAGACTCTTCAACAGTGAGAAGCCAGCAGTTGCACCATGGTACCAACATCACAAGTCAGTAATAATTAGGTTGACAGATTTGTAGGTTACACAATGCTCTGTGTATCTCTTCCCACCCGAAGAACAAGGCAGGAAACTGAAAAAGTCTGAAGTTCTCCGTCTCTTTCCTTTGCTGAATTTTTAACAAAGTGCCCTCTGTTTGATGGAGAAAGGCAGGATGGGACAGAGAGCCTCGAGGGGCGATGAGAGTGGGGGAGTCGGGACTTAATACAGTAAAGAAGGAGGAGGGGATGAACTGGGGAGGTGTCTGGTCTGGACCCGGCTGCCCTAATTGGATTTCGGGGTGGATTTAAGGGGGACCCTGTTCTCTCTGGTGGGAGTCTGTATGTCGGGGGGTGGGGGTGGGGGCTTAGAGGAAGTTGTGCTTGAGGGTAAAAGTGTGTTTGTTTCCCCAGCAGACACTGAAGCGTGATGTTTAGATTTCTGCTTTAAACTCGTACCTGACCGACATGCTCATCGCTGTGGATGTCCGAGTGCGCGGCAGGCCTTTGTTGCGATGCAGTGAGTGTGGGAATGTGACGGTTGTGATTCGGCTACACACAAACATCCTTTTTAGACACTGTACATGAAGACACACACTTTTTAGTTTTATCTGAGGAAGAGTGGGTCCTCGTCAAAGTCTACGAACAGCTCTGATCTGAGGGTGAAAGTGGAGAGTTTTGCAGTTGCATAATATTTTTTTAGGGGGAGAAAATGTGAGCAGACCTTTTGACTTTGTTTTCTGAGCTTTGAGTTTTTTTAGAGAGAGGAACCGAGGGCCTCGCTGAACTACAGCAGACTATGCCAGTGTGAGAATGGACGGGTCCTGACTCTCAACAAAAGCTAAAAACTCCTCACTGCTCCGGTTGAACACACAATGTCTGTTTCTCATTTCCTCTTCCTCTGTGCTTCAGAACAGGTTCGTCTTGATGGCGGGGTTGGGTTTTCTGTGGAAGGAGGACAGGACTCCGGCAAAGGGCCCGGTCATACTGTCCGCCGGCTGCCAGGCCTTCAGAATCTCCTGAGTCTGGACGGCAGGCTGGGCCACGGCAGGGTTGGACGGCCCCAGGCTGGACCAGCTGGGTGGCTTCAGCCCCTGGAGAACAGGAGAGCTGGAGGTGTTAGCGTAGCCGCTGTTGGCAGGAGCTGGGCTGGGGCTCAGGCTGGCCGGGCTGCCCAAGTTCCCGTTGGCCGAGCCCGGCAGAGAGGCCGTGCTGTCAGGCGTGGGGCTGCAGGTGGATTCTTTAGACTCGTCGTCGTCGGACGAAGATCTCAGCTCGCCGCTCTTCTTCCCTCCAGAGCTGCTGCTGCTGGTGCTGCCCGAGTTGCCACCAGAGTTGTTGGCTTTGGCGTTGGCTGCACGCTCCTGCTTACGAAACTTGGCACGCCTGTTTTGAAACCACACCTGTTCAACAGAGACAGAGGTCAGATTAACATTTGATTTAACACAAACTATAGATAGATAGATAAAGAATGTCTGTAGCCTTTTTTTTTTTTTTTTTATTAAAGCCTGGTCCTCTCACCTGTACCCGGGCCTCGGTCAGGTCTATCTTCAGGGCCAGCTCCTCTCGGGTGTAGATGTCGGGGTAGTGAGTCTCTGCAAACACCCTCTCCAGCTCCTTCAGCTGGGAGCTGGTGAAGGTGGTCCGGATGCGCCGCTGCTTCCTCTTCTCATTCAGGCCGGAGGGGTCCGAGAAAAACTTGTAAGGGACTGATGGAGAAAAAATACAAATAATTGGTTTAGTTTTCGAAAAGCAACATTTTAAAATGAAATGCACCACGTCAGGGTTTTTTTTTTTTGTTTTTTTTTTTAATAGAAAGAAGATAACAGGTATGCTGTCAGGAAATGTTTTACAGATGGATTAATTATAATCATATTTTTTTCGTTAAGTAAGAAGAGATTGTTCTTGTGCAGCAGCTTCTGGTTTGTGGAAGGTTGATTGTTTGATTGATAAATTGCGTAAATCAGAACTGACAGTTAGAAAATATGACAAAAGCAAACCTGACATTTGATACTGTAACTACAAGTTGTTAATAAAGGAAACATTCAATTTACAAAGCTGGTCAATTCACGCTTTTTACACTTAATTTGGCTTTTTCTGTTTTTAATGTTCATTGTGAGTTTTTGGCCCGTCATTTATCCCAATTACTCAAATTAATTGTAGGCTTAAAAACGACCATAGGCCTTATGGGACTGTTTATTTAACGGATTTATAAACGAAGAGTGTACCTGATGTAATTTTATTGGTTGCAATTAAAATCCAATTCGGTTATTTGGCTTCACGCCGCTTATAGGATGCATAAAGCACGCGTTAATAAATGTAAATATAAAAAAATAAATGTATATGGGTGTGAGGCTGTCAGAATTTCATCGTTATAATGGAGGAAACGATGTTGGGTTAAAATCTTAATTTGATTTATTAGGATTGATTACACACAAACAGTTGTATGTTAGGTGTGTGTGTGATTCGTTAAGATTTATTTCGGGAAGCTGTCGAACTTTTTGTTTTATTATTATTATTATTATTATTATTATTATTATTATTATTATTATTATTATAAGCCTGTAGTCCTCTTATTTATTGTAGATCGGCGCTTGGTGTAAATTGCACTGATTTATTATGCAAATGTTTCGCTTCATTAATTAATATTTTGCCTTGTTTAATACTCAATTCTAGATCAATAAACACGAAAAACCCATTTAAAATAATTTAGGCCTGAAACAATATATGTTGTCAGGTCATCTAAAACGAAAAATATAGGTGACAGTTGAATATTTATTTTCTGTGTGTTTGTTTTTCCACATCTATAGAATCTGTGCCATCTTACGCGCGACAAAATTATGGAGAGGAATAAATGTTCAGCTTTTATAACTTTCCTCTCCGTCTTTAAAAAAAAAGAAGAAGAAGAAGAAGATGAAATATCCCAGTGAACAGTACTAATTCGTTCCTCTTATAACCTATAATCACATATTTGCAGACCCTCGTGATAATAAAGCAGCAGCTCCCGTCCTACCTGAGGAGTAAGGTGTGGGCTGGTGCTCCCGCAGGGCTCCCAGGGTGCAGCTGGCCGTGCTGAGCGGAGTGCAGCCCGGGTTGGAGAAGGGTCCGCTCCGGATCGGGTTGTACTGGAAGGAGCTGGCCTGGCTGCAGGAGCTGAAGTCCGCGTAGGCCGACGCTTCCATGGCCGCCATGCAGGAGTCATAGGAGTTCAGGTAGGAGTAATCCATCTTATACATGGAGGTGAGCCGGCGCAAACACCGGTCCGCTAGAGAAACGACGAGGGGAGCTGTGAGTGGAGAGGTTTCTGCTGTCTTCAGCCTTCAGACTTTTATTTCACTTTGTTGTGCTGAGGGCAGAGAGTTGCTGTGTGTCTCCAGTATCTCCCAGGACTGCTGCCTTTTTTTCCTCCACGAGCTCCTGCCAGCTGTTTATCTCACTGTCACGCGGGCTGTGTGGCACGTTTTTTTTTTTGTTTTTTTTTTCTCGGTAAATAATCCAGATGTTGCTGCACTTCTTCTCACTGTCTCGCGGCCCTCTGGTCTCTTCCTCTGTCCGTCTCCTCTCTCTTCCTCGCGGGACTGCGGCTCGCTCTGCTCTCGCGCTCCGTTTGACAGCGCGCTGTGGCTCGCGCGGTGTTTATAATAAACTTGGCAGAGCGCGAGACAATAGCGAGGCGGTGGTCTAGTTTCCATGACAATGGCACCAGTGAGTGAGCGTGGACACGGACTGCCCCCCCCTCACCCCCTCCCCCTCTCCTCCTCCTCCTCCTCCTCCTCCTCCTCCCTCCTCTCACTGCACCGCCCACGCGCTCCGGAGCATCGTGAGCTCGTCGCAGGTGTCTGCAGAGTTAAAGTGTAAAAAAACAAACACTTTTCGTTTAAAAACTGTTGTAATGTTTCTTTTCTAAGGACGTTTCCAATACTTGTGAGTCGACTCTTCCCTATCAGCCCAGATATGACCAACAAACGTCTGTTTCAATCATCACACCTTCTTTTGATGAGCTCACGAGCTCCCCAGGTACACATTTAAAGACTGTTTTCATCTAAGACACATGCCTCTGAAATCAGACTATAATTCCACTGTTATTGCGCAGTATTAAAGCGATGCCTCCGCTGTGATTCGAGCCCGTGAGCCGAAGAAAGTAGTCCGGCGTAACAGCATCCGAAGCTGCTCGTAAACCAAATGCAGCGTGTTTGTGGTGTTTTCTTTATTTGAAACCGCTCATATTTGTATTCAGAAAGAAGACTGGGACTTGAGGGGACTTTTAGCTCCTGAATTTGAATGTAGAGTTTTGCTAAATAACCTAAGAGGCCTATGAGCCTGAAGAGATTTTAAAAAGTAAATAGAAAGGAAATCGGGATTGGTCCGATATTGGAAGCATCTGCAAAAACACTCTCAGGATCGTCATCTTTTCGCTCTTCCCGGATAATAATGTCTGATTATTTTGCCCTGTAATCACAGTATAATGAATTTATTAGGCTGTCGTGACTCGGTGCGTGTTGAGCCCCCAAAATGACGCTCCACTGCCGGTCGTGAAAACAACTGCACCTCAGCCACAGAAGTCTTTATGTGACTCAAAACGTCCAGATGTGACGGTGATTGCTGAGATTAAAAGCTCTGATTTGATTCCTATCACTTTTGCAGAGATGTCACCAGAGCGCGTCAGGTTGATGTATAGGACGGGAGAGGGAATTGGCTGCGGAGACAACCGAGCAACCACGACAGGCTAACCATAAACGCATTGACGCTTCATAAATTGGTTTAAGTTTATTGTTCGGTGTCATACAATGTGATAAGTCATATCCCACACGGGGCTCCCTCGCACAGACACACACACACACGCTCCGTGCAGTTTAAAAACACGTCGGCTGCTGCTGCATTGCAAGCTCTGCTCATCAAATGAACAGGCTTTTTATTATCGGATGAAATCCGACAAATAATACCCAAAAATTACATTGTACGCGCATGCCAGAAATTAATTAAGTTTGTCTTGTGTGGCCGCTCTTTCCTCTTATCTCTGCCTGACCAGAGGCTGCATGATGACGCTCCTTAATGACATTAACCCAGCAAACACGCGGGCGCATGCGCGGATTGGCTGGACCCACTTAAACTACAAACAAGTATTGATAATAAGATGTTTGGAGCGTTTATTGTGTGGCTGCTGGAGGGTGTGTGTGTGTGTGGGGCGGGGCGCCTGTTCCTACAGCTGTTCATGTCGTGCAGATGTCGGATGATGCGGTTTTGGTTGGACATACTTTATATCTGTCTGTCTGTCTGTCTGTCTGTCTGTCTGTCTGTCTGTCTGTCTGTCTGTCTGTCCGAGGCTTACCAAGGCCACACACAAGAGCTCTACTCCACTGAATAAGGTTGACATGATACCAGAGTTTTAAACTTTAATTCGATATTAATCTTTGATAAAAAAAAAAAAGATACTGTATAATTATAGTCAAATGTGTAGTTCCTGCTGATGACCAGTATTTTAATATAAACAAGTACATTTACTCAAGTACTGTATTTAAAGGAGCACTATAGATTTGGATTAGAAAGTTCAGAAAGTTAGAAAGTCAGAATGTTTGATATTCACAATATTAATGATACAAACTCAGAAATATTTATTTTTACAATCACTGAATAAACAAGCTGTTCTGGAGGAAAATAAGGTCCCCACAACACTGTGGCAAAAGGTGGCAGGGTCCGCCACAAACAAGGTAAAGCAGTATGAAACTTTGTAGTTCTTTGAGGTCAGTTTGTTTACTCAGTTTATCCGGTCATGAAAACAAAGAGAGTTTGTTTATTTAATTTGTTGAGGCATAAAAAAATATCACTCAATGAAGATTTTTCTCCTCTGATTAAAACATCTTACCTTTAGCACACATGTAAATAAAGGCCATGTTCGATTTCCTTGCATTGACTTAATAAATAAATGTCAGATACTTGTGAGCCTTTTCACTTCTATTTGAGTAATATTTCAACAGGACTAGTTACTTTTATTCACGTATGGCTTGTGGGTCCTTTTCACAACACTGCTAATGACAACTAGCCTTAATATTTATGCAAAATATTGACCCAAATGTTATGCTTCAATTTAGAATTCATCGATTTTCCACGATAATGCAGCTGGCCCTGCACAGATTTTGTGATTTTACTCACGTTCATATACAGACTCGATGCTTCAGGCCTCAGAAATGAGCTTCACAGACACAAACAGTATGAAATGTCCGACGGACAAGTAAATCATTTCTAACATCTGACTGCGAGAAAAACACCATCAGCCCCAGACTCTTCAGATAAAATCATCACCACAAAGCTTTTTAGGCGCATAATCTCTTCAGAATAATGGCAACTGCAATAAAGCTATGAAATATCACCAAATTCTGTGTGGTGCGCATGAATGCACTATATTCTTTAAGCCACTCTAAGTGGATAGAAATGCGCAGTGATTTTCTGGCCTCCACATTAAGCAGTCAGCTCCCAGGCCCGGCCGTCTGTTGTGCGTCCTCGCCCCGTCTGCTGGGTTCAGAGGTGAGTTTACAGAGAAACTTAAACTGTTTCAAAGTTAAACTCTCTCGTTTCTCGCCTCCCCTTGAAAAAAAAGAGCAGCCAGGAGCGACCCTAGCTCTCCCGCTTTTTTTTTCTTCTTTTTTTTAAAAAAGCATTTAAAGTTTAATCCCTTCAAAGAGGCAGAGCAGCGGTCTCTTCCAGGCCGCTAATCCGCTCTATAGTGCTCCATGCGGCGCAGGGGGAGACCTCTCCTCCGCGGAGGCTTTAACTTTGGACTTTTACATTCATGGGGGCGATTTGACGGAAACAGTAACGGGGATCTTTGGCATTCATGACGTCTGAGTCAACAGAGGGGGGACACAATGGTCCCCTAGAGGCTCCTGAGGGCCCCTGAGAGAGGAGCGCCGACTATAGGGATTATAGGCCCACGGAGGACTGGGTTAACAGGGGGAATCTGTGGATGCACTTAACATATACAGAGTTATGACTTGGATGACATTAAAGGATCAATTCACCTATTTAGTGTTAATTTTTGTCTTTGATTTTCAGGCTTTTGCAACATGTAAACATTCAGTTATAACGAACAAGTATTTAATTAGGATTTTCTTTGTTTTGTCGTTATTTTCCCCTTAATTATAACTTCTCCGTTCAAACGTGTTACAACCCTGGTGCGTAATAAACAACTATCTCTTCTATTTCCAGGCTTTATGGCCAGAGTTTAACCCAAACACATTTTTCTGAGGGATTCTCTGATATTTTTTCCTGCGCTATGATCGCCAACTGTATTGTTGCAGAGAGAAAACTGCACACTGGGCCTTCTGTTCAGACCCCGTCATTTGTCATCTCTGCCCGAGCGTATTTCAGACACGAAAAGAGGCACGATCTGTGATTAAATTCCCAGCGTTTGGCCCTCTCCTGCCCCCATATTTCCTGCTGTTGTAACCGCTTGTGATGGTCAGGAGCTCTGCGGGTTTTACATGCAGATTGGGAAGCACGCAGTCGGTTTTAACTTGTGTGGCAGAGAGCCCGGCCTCTGTGATGGATGTCTGGACGCCGTTGATGGAGAGGTGCAGAGGTGTATGGATAGAGACAGCGGATCGGGGATGAGTGAAGGATGGGAGCGTAAAGAAAGGCCACGCGGGAGGCCCCCCGGCCCGGTTTGTGTCCCGCGACACGCGGTGGTGGTCTGAACACCAAGTGAAGCTGTCAGTCAGAGAGAGAGAGGCTGCCGGCTCCATCCATCATGGAGGCTCAAAGAAGAACATGTCCCGTGTGGTGAAAGCTGCTCCCCTGATTCAGACCGGGGCAGCTATTGATCCCCAGGTCTGGATAGTGTCCTCCTCCTCTGTGTCGAGCTCTGTCAAACATGTGCCCAAAAATGCGTCGATCAGGCCGTTCCTGTTGTTTCTTTATTTAATTAGGAGTTAATTGAAGTCTGTGCCGTTGGTATTGCATGATGGGAGCATGCAATTGATGGTTGCTGTGCGAAAAAACAGGCCTGGGCCCTCGTGTTGAGTCTTTTGGTGAGGCTGGTGCATCCTCGATATCTAATTAACCCCTCCTGGACCGACATTTTAGTTAATGTGATATCGCTCTGTAAAGAAATACACACATTTATACCCTTTAAAATAATACAATAACCGGCCATAGTGAGTTATCTTTGGCCACGAAATTAAATCTATTCTTATGTAGATCATGTTGTTAATTATTTCGGATTTTATGGCTTTTATCGCCTAATTATTAACAGTAGCCCATAAATAAATAAGTCAAACTGCCTGAATGTTAAAATAATGTTCGCATTGTGCGTATTTAATTATTAAACGTGTGGCTAATCAAGATAGATGGGATGCGGATTGCAGTAACAGCGTATTTACCTGTGCGTAATTTGCGCGCAAGCACAATACGCACATTTACGCGCACTCCCTCGCAGAAGACTTGAATAGGCCCGCATCGCTTGAATATTCCTGGTACGCATGTGTCATTAATATTAATGGTATTCGTAACAATAGTTTTTAAATACTTATTTCTCATTTGCTCCAACTTCATCCACAGCTGCTGACTGTGTGCTCAACCAGGTCCGGTGGTGGTGGTGGTGAGGAGCAGCCGGCTCTCTCTCCACCTGCAGTGTCACTAAAATGTGTCGTGTCATCGCCCCTCTTAAGACCCCGTCTCCTCGGAGAAGGTGGATTTGATCGCGCGTAAAATAAAATCAGAAATCACAGATGCCGGCGTTCACGTCGGCCCGCGTTTTTACGACAGCCGAGGCTGGCGGCGCATTTGATTTGCCCGGTGATAGATGGAGAGACGGCGGAGGAGGGCGGGGGCGGTGGGGTCCCGTCGGTGCGCCTGTCCCCGCATTTTAATCCCCAATTACCGGAATGTGCCGTGACGCTCCGGCTCCAGACGACGGCAGCGAGTGTGGTTGAGGAGTTCCATTCAAGTACACAGGAGCCAAACCAGCTTCGCCACTGATGGACAAATATAGACTATGTGTATTTTAAATGCTTTCATCGATTTCTTTTTTCAGTCAAGGCCACAATGTGCCATTTATTTGGGTCATATGTGGACCAAAGCATCACCAAAGAGAAGATTTCATGCACAGTTAGTGTAAACAGAATAATGAAATCCCCACAATCTTCAGGACATTGAGAAGAAAATGGACTAAAACTCTTTTTTTAGTGTGTGAGTGCTTTATCACAACTTGAAAAATCTCATTATATGAGCAGCGTAATTACAAAATAAAGACAAGTAGCTCTCCTCACTAAAGAGCATCATATTTGCTTGGCTTTAGTTTAATAAATCCACAAATTATAATCAGGTTGGATCAGAACCAACGCAAGAGACTAATCAAACAAAATAAAGGCTCATCAGGCCGAGCTTCTCTAAAGATCGCCTCGAAATGTAGCCATTAATTCCAACCCGTCAGATTACACTCATCCTAATTGAAGTCCACTCTAACATCAATTCAACACGCGTTCACCTGCCAGAGAATGACGCACAGCAGCTGCGGCTGTATTCACATGCTGCGTACATCTCTCCGCTGCGGCACCAGACCTGTATTATCCTAATGGATAACGGCATGTTACTTAAAAAAGAAGCTTTTTAGGATAAAAAACCAGGTCCCGGGAGACCACGGTGTACACACACACACACACACACACACACACACACACACACACACACACACACACACACACACACACACACACACACACACCACAGCTGGAGCGGCGAGGGATGGCCGCGCGCAGGAGAGCTTCTCCAAACACGCTAATTAGATCTCGAGCTCTGGCCCCGCGCTCTGAAAGCAGCCCAGCGGCGGGGCGCGCGGAGCTGTGGAAAGTTAATTGAATTAAATTCCCTCTAAACTAATTAGGCTGCAATCTGCCACGCGAGCTGTCCCTGAGCAAGGTTCGAATTAGGCGGAATGGATTTGTTCCTTTTCTTTTAAAGAAAGGAGGACAGACCGGTGCGTCTTTTTTTTTTTGGTGGGGTCCTTTATTTTTCTTTTATGCTAATTCTCCCAGGGGGACCATCACGTGACTGCTTTGCGGTAACCGGACGGCATCCGGTGCGTCCGTCCCCGAACCACATCAACAAAAGCCTCCATGGGTTCACAAGAGGACCGAGAGTCTCATCTGAGCAGACATGTTAAAGTGCCTGGTGCGGGCTGATGTGCTGCTGCTGCTGCTGCTGCTCACAGCTGCATGAATGAGGAGCGTCTTAAAAACTGAGAGCACAGAGAGGACTGAGGTAATGGAGGTGAAATCGATCGCTTTCCATGGGGAGCACAATGAGAGAGGGAGAGGGAAGGGAGGGAGGGATGAGAGGAGTGCAGAGGGACACGGATGAAAATCCCCCGTTAAGAGCAGGGACAGATATGATAATGGGCGAGCCTCGAGTAGTCGTTCATCATTCACCACCTCCACCTGGCTGCTGCTGCACCTCTCTGAGTGCTGTTGCTGCTGCTGCTGCTGCTGCTGCCGGGGCTGGAAGAAGTACTCACATCTTGTACTTTAGTAAAAGTAGAAATATCATCAGTGTAGAAATACTCTGTTACAAGTACAAAAGTATAAGCATCAAAATAT
Organism: Diplodus puntazzo; assembly: GCA_963678695.2. Lineage (NCBI taxonomy): Eukaryota > Metazoa > Chordata > Actinopteri > Spariformes > Sparidae > Diplodus > Diplodus puntazzo. The sequence continues at coordinate 19,393,800 of OZ023162.1, forward strand.
GCCAACATCTAAAAAGTTAAAGCATTCATTACACGTTTCATTTATAGCATAGTTCAGAATATTGTGGCCTGGATTACATTATTATATTGGTGCATCTATAATATGACATCATCATTCATTTGTTGTTTATATTTTGTATTGTTCAACTAAATCCGCAAGGTTACTGCTAACTGCAGTTGTTAAATGAATATAGTGGCGTAAAAACTACGAATTTCCCCTTTAGTTCCTTGTCAGGTAAAAGTAAGTGAACTGCAAATGAAAATCAAACGCACCCCAACGTTGTATTTATATTTATAGGCAATAGAGCGCACGAGCCAGATGTCACTCAGCATTGTCCATTTAAGATGTTATCTGAACTGCAGCGCTTATAAAAACATTTTGATGCAAGTTGCGTTGTGATAATTATGTATTTCTTTTTAAATTGCCCAGATTTATTCGGGGGTCTTATCTGGATAAACTCCAGTGGTGGAACATGAAAAAAAAGGCCCATGCCACTGTTTGACTCTGTTGTCGTAATTGTTGGCGTACGTTCCACTTCAGTGCTGTAGATGTTTACAGCAAAGCCTCGTACTCTGTGAGATCGCAGTGTGTTTGCAACATGACTTATCTTGGGAGGACAGCAAATCCACACATTTCCATTCCATGTCAATACGATTTAATTTTCCATCTGATACAAGAAAGGGTGTAAACAGAAGTAGGACGATTTACTCTTCTCGTGTAAGAACACTTCGTCCTTGAGTTGATTTAAAAAAGAGACCCAACAGTTTCCACTGAGCAGGCTTGGTATAAGACATTTAACTTGAAAAGTAGCAAGTAACTGAAGCTGTTTCGAAAAACGTATAGTAGGGTAAAAGGTAGCATTTTTGCATCTGAGAGCATAAAAAATGGAAACACACAAGTAAAGTAACAAGTACCTGAATGTGTACATAAGTACCATGTGCATGTTATCCAGATTACTTAAAAATCCTCTACTTGTGAGTGGCTTGCTGGCCAACTGTGACTCTAAAGTGCTTTTTATTATTATTATTATTCCTGTTGTCAGGGCGTTGCACACTGTTATTAGACGGCTGACAGGATGAGCATGAGATGAGGGGAGACAGAGAGACGGAGGATGACGTGCAACAGAGCCACCAGCCCGGACACAAACCAGGGATGTAGCAGCTCGTGGTCGACCCCGGATGGTTTTTGTAACTCGGTTATTAGAGGTTGTTGAGAGAAATTTGCACCACATAAGTGCAACATCAACTATTTATCAAATGATTGTGTTGCAGGGGCACCCTGGGTGATACTTCTCGGTTGGTGTTGTGCTAAGAGACTGCCCGTGTCTGACGTTTCAATCGGATTATCATAGCTGACAGAAAATCTTGGGGGCGAGACAGCATCGCCCCAGCAAATGAGTTCTGGTTGGTGTCTGGGTCTGGGCATCAGTGTAATGAAGCTGCTGCGTGCAGTCTGCTCTGTGAACTGTGCTTTGATGGCAGAACCCAGCGTGGGAACATATTAACACTGAAATTAAGAAATGATATTTGTCATCCGAATGTATTTTTCTGGTTTCCCATCTCCCTCCTCCTTCCACGTGTTTCCTTTAACCCTCGTGCTCACTTCTCAGTTTGGCTTCTCTCCTGCACCCCGAAACTCGCCTCCATTTGCAGCAGAAGGTGGAGGAGACACACCAGGACAGGGAGGGACAGACAGACAGACAGGCAGATGGACAGAAGAGGAAGAGGCGGAGGGGAGTGAGTGAGCGAAATCTAGCGAGATAGAGTGAGAGGGAGGTTAGGACGATGGAGGGCCAGGTTTCTGTTTCTCCATAATCTAATCAGAGAAATGGCAGCAGTCAGAAATAGCCTGACGGACAGACTAAGAGCCTCTTCTCTTTTCTCCTCCTCCTCTTATTCTTGTCTTCCTCCTCTGGGAGGGTAAATGGATACACACATGTGCGCACACACACACGCGCACACACACACACACATACGCGCCAGCTCGACTTCCTAAAACCATAAAGTGGAGATGTGTTTGAGGCTTAGAAGAGATGGGAAAGGCCTTGAGGTATCACAGCAAAACCTGATCCAGCCTCCAGATGCAGCTTTTTAAAAAGCTCTTCTGGTGGAGTTGGCAACATGCAGATGACATTTCAAGTGCACAGTTTGTTAATAACACAGCCGAGGAACAAGTTCAGATTCACGAGTAGTTAGCAGACTAATATTTCCCTCTCTGGACTGATGAATAACAGGGAAGTGGGTGGTAAACAAGTGAGTGATTGATGGATGTACTGAATAAGAAAAAAGACAGTGGTGGAATACCCAAAGAAATTCCATAATTAAAGGTGTGATATGTAAGAATTTTAGTGTAGAAAATTCAAAAGTTAATTAAAAAATCTCAACAGAATGTCAAGAAATATCAGTTTCTACTTACTTGACTAACCACGCCGAGCTCCCAGTCTGCACCACTTACTGCATGGCTAACTGAGCTAACTAGCTAACCGCAGCTACTGTTAGAAGCAGTCAGTGGTTACTCTGGTGATATGCAGCCCTTATTTTGTATGAATTTAAAATTGTTCCCTGTTGGGAGTTTGACAAATATTTTTTTTTAGCTTTGAGATCATCAAGATGTGACTGAAAAGTGTTATTGGAAGGAAACTGTGGACGCAACTAAAAATGTATTATTATTATTGAGTCATCTCTTTTCTTTTAGATTAATCGTTGACGAAATGAAATGATGTCTACAATGACTTGAATGACTTTTTTTCTTTTTATGCCGAAACAAACCAAATCAACAAACTCTTTGTTTTCATGACTGAATGGACAAACTGACCTTAAAGGACAACACAGTTTCATTTGGTGTTACTTTCTTTATTTGTGGCGGACCCTGCCACCTTTCTAGCTTCAAACATTGTTCTGGACCTTATTTTCCTCTGAGAACAGCTTGTTTATTCACTCATGGAGAAAATAATTATTTCTGAGTTTGTATAATGATATTGTAAATATTAAAATTCAGAGTTTGAGTTGAGTTTGAACTACATAGTGCCCCTATGTGTCATTTAAAACAGAATGAAGCATCAAATCATTACATTAAGGCTGGAAGCAGAAATCTTCAGCTGTTTTGCTCGAGGAATTACTTTTTTATCTACTAATCAGCTGACTAATCATTTCAGGCCTGCAAAAAAAAAAAAAAATGTCTGTGGTGTTTCACTGTAAATCTGCTGTGACAAAACAGTGCAGTGACAGCTGTGTAGATGTGAGTGAAACAGGCTGCATGTGTTGTTGTTGTTGGGGGGTCCAGGCGGAGCACAGTAAGAGTGAATGTGTCTTTTTTCCTGCATGCTAATTCCTCACTATGGGGAAGACATTCCTGCAGGGTGTGTGTGACGTCCTCTACATTCCCTCCCAGCGTCTGACACAGACCCCCAACACAGGGCAGAATTCCAAGGAAATTCCTCTGTCATGTTGTCTCACAAGGTGGACAAGCGTTATTGTTGCAGAATTCCCACCCAGGCACTGGTCTCTCTCTCTCACACACACACACATACACACACACACACACACACATCCATCCATCAGAAGTGTCGGTGCAACACAAACAGGACAAAACACAGAGGAATTCCCCTTTTTGTCGTGATGACTTTATTTACGCGTTGGAGGTTGGGATACGAGAATGAAAAATGTGGCTGGATCACATTTGCCGCCTTCCTCAAACATTTATGAAACAAAACACTTTGAATATTATTTCTTTATGACTCTAAATTCCTCTTTATGTCACACAGAAAACACACTGTGCAGCAGAAGAGCACGGCGCTGTGACAGACGAGACTTCTCCACATTAACATGCATCAACAGACACAATTCACAAGGCAGTTATATTACCCATCATTCAAATGGGCTGCGAGACATTTCTGCTCCACTAACACATTCTTTACTAAAATGAAATGAAGAAGCAGGTTGTGTTTATTTATCAGTGAAGCTCTGCTGGTGACTATTTCTCTTGAAGTGGAGTCAAAGTGAACACAAGCAAACTGTCTTTGGTCATTAACACTTCCTCTTCCTTCAGTGGGTGTCTTTCTTCCAACTTTGGCGAAACAATCGTCATTTTTTAAAGGTGCAATATGTAAGAATTGGCCACATGTCCAACTCCACTCCCTCCACATTGTTGAGGTACAAATAGCTTGGCGCTAACTGGTAAGCATGCTAACCTCAATGGCTATCTCTGCAACACAAAACATTGTCTTTGACATATGGTCAAAACCGTTCATCACATTCCGAATTGTAATTATTCTTTGGAAGCTTTGAATTAAAATTCTTACATATTGCACCATTAAATCAGATTACTTGTTATTTAAGAGATTAGTTTTAATGCTAGTTGCTATGATAATTAAAAATTGTAGGTATAATAAGCTAAAACCTTTTCGTTCAATATTTTATTTCATTTTTAGTTTCCTTTTAATCTAATCTTATTGTTGTGATTGTGATAAAACAATAAAACAAATTACTTTTACTAGTTAACATTTTCCAATTAATGTCCATTTCTTTTCTTTTTTCTATTTGACATTCCCCATCACTACAAAATCATCCAATATACCACTATTAACTACCATCAACTTAATGTACATACATCTTTAATAAATATTAAATATGTTGGCTGTTTTCAGTGTTCTACAATATAAATAAGACGTTAATGTTTCACTATATCACAGCTAAGTTGCTTCTACTACAAAATAATGCAGCAAAGCTTTTTATCAGCTAATGAGATGGCTTCAAGTGACTGATGAGATGTTTGATGATGATGACGACGAAGCCTCAATGGTACTCATACAACCACTATCTGACACATTTAGTCCTTCCTCATTTAGTCCTTCCCATACTGATATGAAAGTCTGTTGTAACATTAATATAATGGTCCAGTAGTTCTAACATTACAGTTGACCTTGTTGGCAGATTGTGTACTACATGTTGTGTAGAAGTTGGCATTGGCATGTTTTTACTGCATGTGTGTACTGAAACAGAGGCAGTGATGGGTTTGACAGAGGCATTTTTATTGGTAACATCCATCTAGAACCTTCCATCCTCCTGACGCTTATGATGATGATGATGATGATGATGACGAGGTTGATATTGTGAGTTTAAAGTGTACATGTGTGCATAAATATCTGATATATCCTCTGTGTTTCTGTGTCAGTGTTCAGGGCTAAGCGGTGGACGAATGTCCAGCATTCTCGATGAGCTGTCCTCTCCGACCACCTCCAGGCGCAGACTGGGCGCGCTCCGCTCCTCCTGGTCCTCTGATTGGACAGACAGGCGCAAGATGCAGCCTTTGGGCAGCAGTTCCTGCTCGTAGGCTGCGGCTAACTGGTTGACGACCCGCCGCTCAACCTGAGGGATCAGTGACGAGGTTAGTTAGTTAGGAGTATAGACACCGTTTTTTAAAGCAGTATGATGCTTTTCACACAGTGATGTGGAAGTTGTTTGGTTCATTGTCTCAGATTATTCAGTAGTTTTCCTATTTTGCACTTGTAGTCATATTAATTAGTTGACTAATATTGCTTTTTACTGCTTTGCTGATAGCTTCCTACTACATGTGGGCTGATATTGGAGATTTTTCTAACATCTGATTACTGGTCTTTGTTCTCTGCAGATAGGACTAATATATGTATGACAGAAATGATGCACGATACTGGACTTTTGGCAGGTATCCAATTTTTTCAAACTAATTTGAAACAGATATTCACATATCTTTTTCCACAAAATTGCTGAGAACATTACATTTCTCTGGTAGTGGAATTAAGGTGATTATCGTTTACACCTACAACTGGCAGAAGCAGACATACAGTGCTTTTCAAAATGTGCACGTTCACTGAGCAGCATAAGAAAATCACATGGCTGGTTGGTTTGCGCTCAGCGTAAAGATATCGACAAAAATGTTCATTTTTTGATGTTGATAGTTCATTTCAAAGTCTTTATCCGTCCATACTGACGATGTGCCAATATTAACCCGCAAAACCTTCATGACTGATCAAATATCTACAGACTGAAAGACTATTTTACAACTGATGCATGAACAAACTAACAAACAACATCAGACTTAAATTAAAATTCCCAAAAATCATGAAAGTCACAAAGATGTCTAACACGACTAAAACAAGACCCAGACTTCCAGAAAAAAGACTGTATTATAGAAAAGTACGGTGGTGTCAAGACTTATGACACCCTTGTGTGGCAGTCTGGGTGTTACCTCATGTTTGATGGAGCGTGCTCCGTAATGCATGTTATACCCGCCCGCCAACAGGTCCAGAACCGGGCGATCCCACTGAAGAGTGATGTCATGGCGCTGCTTGGCCTAATGAGGAAGATGAAAAACAAAAGGGAAAATAGTGAGAAAAATAAAAAATAATAAGTTAATTGGCTGTGTCGGTGACAAGAGCATCATCAACAGTCCAATCAGAAAGAGAGGATGGTGGCAGAGACGTATCGAGGAGAATAATGAGTAACAATATTGCGAGGAGGAGACAAATGCCAAAGCAGAGAGGAGATACTGTCACGCAGCATGTCCGCCAGCGCTAATCAACAGGCCCTTAATGCGCTTTAATCAAACTCCAGTCAATAGAGCTGCTCATTTAGCTCCTGATGTAAACACTCCCTTCAATAAATACAATGCCATGTCTTACTCCAGAGAGATAAACTCTAATATTACAACACTACTAATACTGATAATGATAGCTAAACATTTAATTGATTTAATATAAGTGAGCGACAAACAAATGGCTCATGAGGATTCTGTAATAATGAGATTTCACATACAGACATGCACACTGACAGACAACAGAGACACACTAACAAACAGATAAACACACAAATGCACACACTACACACAGCAGCGTACACGAGACAAAAGATGGATGTACTGAGTGAGAGTCATGAGTCAGGTCCCTATCAGTTGCCTGCAGGGGCGATGTCGGCCATCAGGACAGCAGCTGTAATATTAATAATTAAATATTGATGAAGGCTCCACATGTTAAACACTGTAATCACATTATAGTGAGTAGTAGTGGCACATAATATTGATCTGTGTGTGTGTTCCTGCACAGCTCAGCGGCTGCAGGACAAAGTGGGGCCTTACAGTCCCAGCGGAGGACACCCGTGATATAAATGCAGGGTGCTGAGAAGAATCCTTCTCGCAGATACACACAGAGAGGCTTTGTTTAGCATGCTGTTGTGCTCGTCTCTTATCTGAAACAGCACAGAATTAAAAAATAATGTGACTCGTCTGTTTGGATACTAACTCTCAGGACATGTTGGCTCAAACAATAGGGCAGTTGCACCCCACAACTCAGGAATCTATCCTCTAATGGCCACGAATGTTGTTTAAAACGGGAAGGTCTTCTTTTTTTAAAATTATTTTCATGCAGCATGTTTAATAATTAGATGCAAAAATTACAACAATACCCCTTTCATTTATCCAGAGTAAGATTATAAACAAGACCAGTTCATTCAATTCTTTATGTAAACATTACTATTTTCTATAATGCATCAGATTATAGGGTTCCTTGGAATGGTTTTACAGCATTAGTTTTCTCAGAATCTCTTTTATATCCAAGTATAATTGGTATTATGACCAAAATATCTCTGAATTGAATCTGGAAATCAGTGGCGACGCCCAGCTGCATCAAACACTACATACTATAAAAAAGGGGTCAGGGGTTAGTTTCATTGATGAAATAGCAAAGACGCTGGTAGAGTGAATAGTGCAGATTTCATATAAATTCACAAACAGCAGTTACCAAAAAAAATATATTGTTCATATCAGCCATAATCCACTCCGCATTCTGGATTGCCAGTTAACAGTTTTTTTTAAAAAGAATAACATACAATGTGTACATTGTGATTTACACACAGTGCTGCGTACCTTCTTGGCCCAGAAGCTGAGCTCTTTGCTGACCAGCTGTAGCAGCTCTGAGTGACAGAACGGCAGGAAGTATACAATTTCATTGATCCGACCGAGAAACTCGTCCCTCCGGAAATGGGCCTGCGCAGGAACCAAAGAATTAACTACCAAAGCCACTCAGGCCAGTTACAGTGAAACACTGAAGAACAGCAAACGGTTAAACTACAACATTCACCTGTAATTACACCAAAACAAGGTGTTTTGTATTTTTTTTACCTTCAGGATCGGTCGAATAACAGATTCTTTAAACTGTCGGGAGATTTTGATGTCGTCAACTTTCTGTACATCCGCTGGAGAAAAGCACATCATCGATATTAATGTCAATTTTTGTTCTTATTTACTTGACCTTTGGCTGTGTGATGGCTCTCTCTGTTTTCTCTTTAATAAATGTTACATGAAATCCCTACAGTTTTTGCTTGCAGTAAAATGTCTATCTGAATTATTTTTGCAATACAGTGAAGAAGTCTGACTATGGATTTAGACAATCTGCCAAAGTTACTTTACCTTTACCCATTTCCCAATGCAGGAACTCTTTTCAATTCATTTTACAGCTGTAGCACATGATTTACGTAACAAATGCAAGTCAGTGTGATGTCCGTGTGCTTATCTTGTTTGTGTTTACATTCATCAGCATGTATGTGTTGGTGCGTTTCTCTCACCGAGGTTGTCGGCCAGCTTTCTGCGGCTGACCTCTTCAGCTTCCTGTCGAAGCTGCAGCGCATGCTGAGCGATGTCATCACTTGCTACATTAGACGTCATGATGAAAATGGCGTCTTTACATTCGATGGTCTTCCCTTTACCGTCTGTGAGGCGACCCTGAGAGAGAGATAAATTCATTAAATAAAAAACACCAGGAGAATAGAACTTCAAGAAGTTGTCTGTGTCTGTATACACACCTCGTCAAAGAGCTGCAGCATGATCGTTAGAACATCAGGGTGGGCCTTGTCTACTTCATCAAACAGGACGACGGCATTGGGACACGCCTTCAGCAGCTTGGTCAGCTGACCTCCTTCCTCATGTCCCACGTATCCCGGCGGGGAGCCGATGAACTTCGCCACCTGAGAGACGAGAGAGGGGGTGAACAATCAAAAAAGTTAACACTTAATTGAAATACTGAGGTGGAGAGACTTGATGTGGTTCTCGAATGTAACATAACACAACTCTGATTCACTGATTAAATCTATTCATCACCCAAGTTTGACAAAGAAGAGCAGAAAAGGGTAAAAAACAACAACATTCATTTTGGTTTATGTTTCCATTACAAGTACATAAACAGAATTAATCCAATGCGTCATTGCAGCAGACTGATGCAACTATAACAGACACTCTCACTTGAAATAAATGAATCTCTGTTAGAGCGAAACATTCAACACAGTGTGTGTGACTCCATCAAACACTGGGGCTACTGCCTGACTTCACACCCCCGTATTTGGAACAGGTGAAAGGCATCTTACCTCGTGCTTTTCCTGGAACTCGGACATGTCCATACGGATGAAACCCTGCAATCACACGACAGGTTAACCTCCCCAAGGGTCACTACAGGCTACTGTGTCGGTGTGTATTCTTGTGTTGAACGTGTGGTACTCAGTTACCATGGAAACCGACACAAATTGAATTCTCTGTCATTTCTTCACTAAATTAAATGTCTGTGTTTTATATCTGTGAGAAACCCCTTTTTCCACGTGTTTGTGTGTGTGTATCATACCTTTTTGATGTCCTTGTGCATGTAGCGAGCCACCTGTTTTGCCAACTCTGTCTTTCCTGTAACAGACAAATCGTTAAATTATTTAATTTCAAACAGGAGCTGCCTCCACTGAATTATTTGCCTTCTTCAAAATACATTGGTATGTACAGATTTTAGTAACTCTGGAAAACAAACAGACTCATTTCAGATAGAAACACACTCGCTCTCCTTCTCTAAGCGCTGGTCTAAACCCTGGTGCCTCGCCCCCCGCAAAGCCTTCAATCATCTCCTGCTCTCCAGAAGCAGCTCACATTATGTTTGTCGGTAAAATATTCTGCATATAAATGCTCATATATGATATTGATGTCTTGCGTTTGGTATGCATATGATGTGTGTGTGTGTGTGTGTGTGTGTGTGTGTGTGTGTGTGTGTGTGTGAGAGAGAGAGCGAGAGAGAGTCTGTGTGCGCCTGTGTCTTGTTGCTGTGTTTAATATTGATGTCTCATGGCCACTGCTTGTCGCTAAAGGCAACAGAGAATATGAACACCGTCTCTCCTTCATCTATCTCTCTGGCCTGTCATTTCACCATCTCCCTCTTTTTTAGCCATCTATCTGGCCCTTAATATCCCTCCACTGTAACACACAGACACACACACATGCACTCACACTTCTTTGTCTTGCTGCTGTTTGAGAACATTTGTGCTTTTCTCTCAACTCAAGATGCCCTTTAATATTGAACATCATGCTAATATTGAGCTGATGTAAAACTGTAGTACACAGTCGCTCTAAAGAACAATTCAGATTCAATGTTTTACTGAAAACACCCGAAAACACGAAACAACAACATGTAGTAGTGTCCTACAGTGTATGAAATGCATGTGTAGAGGCGTGTCAGCGTGGATATCATGAATTGAAACTGCTGGCTGTTGTTGTTTTGTTAGTGTTGCTGTGAGATCTCTTCACTCTCTGCTGTGTCTGGTCACAAAGAGTTTGTGTGCAATCAGCTGTTTTTGACAGCTGGTGTACCTCGAGTTGACATGGATGGAGCTTTATGAAGCAAATACTGATCAATATAAAAATGCCTTGATGGGTCCTAAAATCACGTTTTCAACTTTTAGTTCTGAACCATTTTCTTTAAGGCACTGCTTTTATAAATGTGCTTTTGCTTTTTTTAACTTTGTATGGACTTAAGTTGACTGTTGATTGTAATAAGACTAGAAAACAGCCGACTCAGGTTGGGAACACAACTAACATTAGCTAAAAGTTTAGTCTGCCAAGCTGTTACTCTGCTGACTATAGGAACAGTACAATAATTAAAACTAATTTCTTACTGTGTATCAATTAAATGGGCAGATGTGAGATGTGAGTCAAAAATGCTGGTTTGAATTCTTACTCTCTGCACAGTTAATCAGAATATTATCAAAACTGACCGTGGCTAAATTAAAATTGCAAAGCTTCGATTTGTTGATAAATTGTGTAACATAATTAGAATTTGTAATGTTGCAGAGATGCCCAAACAAACTTCACAAAATCATGAGAGTATTTGTTTAGTGCAAAACTGTTCAATTCCCATAATTCGGAATCACATCGCAATCTTGATATCCAATCCAATATCCAAAATAATCGCAATATAATATGCTTAGTGCTTCTTCACACAGTAAATTAAGATACCTTGGAGACAACCTCAATAACAGAATACTATCTGGAGTTTCTCCAATTTGTGTTTTACAATGTGACATGTGCTTTTGTAGTTTTGTGTATTCAGTTTCTTTTGAAATCAGCAGACTGGCAGGTGGAAAACATTCTCCATTCAACAAACTTCAGGAACTTCACTTGCTCAAGTGTTCTGTTTATTTTGGCAGCTACTTTTAAGGAAACTGAAGAGGTTTTCTTTTCCCATCACTTGATGAGATCAAACTAGAAGGGAGGTGCTGGGTGTGAAAGATGTGAGTGATTTACCAATTCCAGATGAGCCGAGGAAGAGGAACACGAGAGGATGCTCTTCATCATACCAACCATTCTCCTTCCTCCTGATGGCTACAGAGGGACAGAGAAAAGGAGGACTATTATTTCACTCATTTGCATTTGTTGACTTTTCTTTGCTCGCTAAGTTTCACCCAACTGAACCGAGTTGACCTGAGGGTGACGGGTATCCCAGAAACTATGATAAAAGAGTGAGAGAGCAGGGATGAGAAAAGGGTCAGAGACATTTGGTGAAAAAAAAAGCAGAAAGCAGAGAGAAAACAGAGCAAGAGAGCAAGATGAGAGACCTCCAGAAAAGCTACCCACGATGCCTCTCTTCCCCCCTCAGTCAGTGGGGCCATTAGCCAGCAGTAATTGTGTTAGCCTCCCTGGCGCGGCCATGGCGAAATCAGTTTAGCATGGATCGCAGCCTCACACACACACAGACACACACGCTTGCTTAAAGAGGAGTGCCTACCCAACCCTGCCATCACCCCAGCAACCACACTCACACACATACACAAAGACAAGATGATGAGGTGGGTCGGAGGGGAGGAGAGAGTGTATTTGGCCGTGGTTTCAGCCACTCGACGAAGAAGCAGACACCAGCACAAACTCTGTTGAGAGGCCAAAAACCAGAGCGATAGGTGAGCAGGGGGTTTGCCAACAGAATCAAAATGAGCACAGTGGCTCAGTAGATTATTGGTTAGCATGGCTGCCTTGAGCAGAAAGGCCCTGGGTTTGAATCTAATCCACCTCTATGTGTTGCCTGCATGTGCTTTCTGGCTGTTTTCTGTTTTTCTGGACTAAGTGCTGGCCTCTAGATTGAGTGGAAACCTGTTCACACTGTTCTGTACCTTGAGGAGCTGGTAGGCTCCAGCCCTCACATTGATAAGTGGGATGGATGTATTCTGATTAGATCATTAATGAAAGTTAGCATTTAAATCTTGATGACAGTTCTCTTTACGAGCTGTGCATCCACTACAAGACCTTACAGTACAACGGATGGTTGCCTTAGGGTTGTGCAACATAGCAATATTATAACATTATAACAATTGCCATATGAGACTATGTAATGTCTTAGATTTTGGATATGGTGTTGTCTTTTCCAGGTTTTAATGGCTGTATTACAGTAAAGTGATGTCTTTTCTGAACCTTCCAGACTGCTGTACTTGTTCTATTACTTGCATTTACCCTAATATATCCACATTACTGATGATTATTGATTTAAATCTCATTGTGTTCATATTTTGTTCAAGTATCCCCAGTTATTTCCACAGAATTATCAATAGAGCTATGTGGTCAGAAATACCCCAATATTTGATTTTTTTTGGCAAACAGGCTGCTGCAGAGCTTTAATAATATTTCTTTACAACCTTTACATAATTTTCTTACTGTACATCAAGCATAACAATACATGTAGCATTTTGTTGGGTCATTTTTTGGTAGAACATGACAAATTTTACCTCTCAACATTTCTTTTTGTCCATCTGAGGTGCTTCAGATGTTTATAGGGAGGCTTGTATCATCTTTACTGTAAACACAACATACTGTAATTCTCTGCTTTTACTACAGAGATCTGAAATATTTTAAACAACATATTCAATCCCTCCAAAGTTCATGACAATACTCAACAAAAAAAATTAATATAGTTTATAGACTTGGATGCACTGTCTCACTTGTTTAACATATTATGTTGATATTTATGATAACTACCTAATTTTTAATACTTTTCTATTCTTTCTCACTTCACAGGGCTTGTGCAATATTTGACATCTGTTTATTTTAGTGTATGTAACTTATTGTGTTTGGGGTACCACTGTTTACACTGTATTGTCAACTACATATTGTTTTTAAGTTGATTGTAGCTGTATTAGGCAATAAAAATCTCCTCATGGGGACAATCAAGTGTCTTATATCTTCTTATATCTGTTAGGAGCTATGACAAGAACATCCAAATGATGAGTAAAATTATGAGTATAATATGGTCGTTTCATCGACATAAAAATGTCAAATTTCTAAAAACAAATTTCATCGTTGGCCATGTTAATACTGCCACTACAGGCCAGCTATTTCTTAGCCTGTCAGAGCCATGAAAACATGAACCTGGTCCTCCTCTCTCGCATCAGGCCTGTCTTTAGCTTCTTTTTGACAACTTAACCTCTGGATTATGCATATAAAAACTTAAAACATGGGTCCTAAAAGTCTTTTACATCTTGAATCCCTGTTCATTCAGTCTTTGGCTTTCTAACTTCTAGCCAATTGTTCCTCACGGTACACAAGTTCTCAGCATAAATGTCTCACAGTTAGCAACACTGTTTGATATAATGAGCTTAAAACATTGCCTCTCAGGGGTGTCAATTTCTTGGCACAACATCGAGTCCAGCTGGAACAAGAAAAAAGGCAGGAGAACAGCAGGATTCAACTTTCGGCTACAGCAAAAGTGTGTCCAACAACAAAGCATCGTTTACCGACCTGCTGCAGCTTTGAGGCTCCGTGTGTGTGATGCAGTGAAGCTAAAAGACTTCACGACAGACATGAGATTTGAGTGCTAAACTAGCTACTAATAGCTGATAATCATAAAGAACAGATGCTTGGCAAGAGAAGCAGAATGAGAAAGGCAGAGAGAGGGTGAGATGGTGCAGCAGAGAGGGAAGCCGCAGGAGGAGAAGAGATAAGGAGAGGAAAGAGGAGTAAGGATGTAGAGGGAGATAAAGAGGGGAAAGAGAGAGGAGTGATGGAGATAAGGAGACGCAGGACGAGGTAGAGAAACAAACGAGCGTGTCAGAGATGGACACGGAGATGAATAGTGACAAGAGGGGCTCCAAAGCTCCGTCTGCTTTATCAACGGCTGTGTGAATGACAGCGTAACCTTCTGTGTGTTTGTGTGTGTTTTAGCTGATTGAGAGCGACTTTGACAGAAGGGCACATTGACATTTCTCAGAGGACCCTGACAACAACGAGGAAAGGAAGGAGGAACATAACAAATGAAAGCTTACTCTCACTCTCTCACACATGCATACACACACACACACACACACACACACACACACACACACACACACACACACACACACACACAGGCGCGCGCACGCGCGGTAGTGTGCATTGGGCAGGTCTGGTTGGCTCTAACATGATTACAGAGGGATGATTCTCTTCAATAACTCTTAGCCCTGAGAGCTAAACCTGGATCAATCTAACCTCCTTCCTGTGTGTGTGTGTGTGTGTGTGTGTGTGTGTGTGTGTGTGTGTGTGTGTGTGTGTGTGTGTGTGTGTGTGTGTGTGTGTTCTCTTGCTGCCGGCCCATTGTTCATCATGAGGAGTTCAGGTGGAAACAGCCTTTTCAGAGACATGACAGCACACCAAATGTAACAAATAACAACAAACAAAAAAAAGAAATAAACAAACAAATAAACAATTGAATAAATAAATAAGAAAGTCACTAAATAAATAAATAACAACAATCAGAACATCCGTCATGACACACAAAAGTATAAACTAGAATACGGTCAGTAGAGTGCATAACTCTGCCAAGGCCTAGGAGAAAAAAAGGCAAAATATTTGCCACTACCTGATTCTCAAGTGTCAAATTTGACCTTTTTTCATTCCATTTCTTAAAAATGTATATCACTGTTATTGCTGAATATCTCATTTTTGAGAGCTGGTGACAGGAAAAAAGCAATTTCATGGTATCCATCACCTTAGGTTTTGGACAATATATGCTTTAAAAAAAAATGCCAATCAGGAAACATGAAGTAAGAATGACATGTGTGGGATGACAAAGGTGACATTTTATAGACATAAAATTATAAATCATAAATAAGGAACAAATTAATGGAAAATGGAAACATTTTCAGTTTCAGTCTCACCGTTTTTTTCCATTACTGTATGAGCTGTGTGTTGCTTCTGCAATGACATAACCTGGTCATGTTCAGCTGCCTCTCTGCTCTTTATCTCTACATCCCTTTCTCATTTGTTGCCTCCTTATCTGCAGCGTATCCCTTCCTCTCTTTCCATCTCCTCATCTCTAAATCTCCCCCTCTCTAGCTCTTTGGCTGATTCCTGCTCGGCTCACCTTCGATAAAAAAAATAATGGTGAACAACATAAGTATGAACATACAGTAGAAAATGTCTATTTTTGTAAATATCTTTGCAGATGTCTGCTTCAATGTGTTCTCTTGCTTGCTTTCAGAGTGTGTGTTTGTGTGTGTGTGTGTGTGTATGTGTGAGAGTGATATATTCACTGTAATACTTCTCAAAAGATCAATAAGCTTCTCCTTTATCACTGTGCCGATGTCTTCTATGGCTTTCAGGACAATTTGCCATGATAACAACAATCATTCATCACCTGGCCAAAGACTACAAGTTCCATGATTTTCTCCTCCCTCACCGACTCCCAGCAAAAGCTACACTGACACTTGTAAATGCAGCTCAATCTATAGTCTTTCTTTATGGAAATGTTGTTTTCTCAAGTTTTTTTTGATGAAGTCTTGAACCAAAAATCCAAGTTGTTCTCCTGTTGGTTATAAACTCTACAGCTCTCATGAAAACAGATTACAATATCTGCTTCTAGCTTTGGGAGTGAGTTGATTATTTTCACAAATCTGTCCAAGATCATAAAAATAATACACAACAGCCTCTTTCTTTCTTTCTTTCTTTCTTACACACTTACACACACACACACACACACACACACACACACACACACACACACACACACACTTTCTCATCTGCGGATCAATACATGGCCTCCATGGATGCCTGGTGTAATATCAGCTCTTTACTGTCTGCTGTGTTATTGTGCTCTAACTCATCCTCTTTCCTCTTCATGCATTGCACTCGCTCTCTTCATCTTTCTGTCAATGCTCAAAGCTTTCTGCTTCTCAGCTACTTCTCTGCTATCTTCTCCCATCAGCGTTCCTGTCTCTTTTTTGTCTCCCATTGCCCCCATCTGTTTCACCCCTGTCTCATCCATTTTTCTCTTCCTGTCCCCGTCACTTTGCCTTTCGCCTGCCCATTCCCGTCTCTGTGCATGTCGAGGGCAGAGGAACAATGATGGAAAGATGCAGAAAGTGGAATCCATGAAGTGAAAGTGGGAACGGACAGAAGGGGGAAGGAGAAAGAGTGGGTGTGATGAGGATCGAGGGAGTAAAGCAGGAGAAGGAGAGAGAGAGAGAGAGAGAGAGAGAGAGAGAGAGAGAGAGAGAGAGAGAGAGAGAGAGAGAGAGAGAGAGAGAGAGAGAGAGACAGACAGAGAAGAGAGGGAAGAGAGACCGAGAGGGGGGAAGCAGAAAGAGGAGGTGGGGGGTCTGTAGTATGTCTCCTCTCTCTGTAATCGTGTTAACTGGCGGCTCCAAGCCTGGCCTCTTCAGCTGTCACACACACATGCACACAGCACCTGTGTATGCCTGACAGACAGCTCATTCATCACAATTAACCAATTACAGCCTCCGCCGATCTGTCTGAACCCGCCTACTGCAGGAGGGAAGGGAGGAGAGCAGGAGAGAAGAAAACAGAAACACACTGAAAAGAAAGAAACCAGAAGGAGAGGAAGACGAGGCTGTGGCTTCAAATCATTTTATTACGTGCACTTGTTTGTTGGGGTGTGAGCATCCCTTTTGCTAAATGTGTGTTTCTACCTGTTCACCTCAGTGTGTGTGTGTGTGTGTGTGTGTGTGTGTGTGTGTGTGTGTGTTTACCTGAGGCAACAGTATTGATGGCCCCCTCCTGTCCAATGATATGCTCCTTCAGCCTCCTCTCCAGGGGGAACCTTCTCCTCTCCTCCGCCTCACGCCGAGCTTGCGCCTCCTGGAACTAGATGGGAGGGGGCACAAAATTCAAAGAAAACAGATAAGACAGCGAATGAATCAGGAAGAGAAGTTGTTTAAGGGGAAAAGCAGCAGAGTAAGAAAAAGACTCTCAAGCAAACAAACATAGAGGACATTACTCCTCCTTCATTGTCACCTTTTCCAACTCATTCCCACCACACATAGACTAAAATCAGGAAGGACTTAGCGGCCAAATCCCTTCTAGACGTAATAATAAAGCTGTTCATCATTTTTGTTTTTTATTTATTTATTTTTATCCTTAACCAAATCAGCGTTCTGAGGATAGACAGTCTGGCATGTTGTACAGATTGTAAAACCCTTTGAGGGATATTTGTTATTTGTGGCTTTATCAGCAAAATTGACCTGACTGGACCTTAAGATCAAGAAAATTGTCCCTCAAAGCAGTTGGAACCATTAATCTTAATATTCTAATTTGTCCCAACAGGAAATGCTTTATCTATGTCAAAAAAGAAAGGTGATGTTTGCACACAGGTGCCTCGTAGACAAACAAAAAAACAGATCCTGTACCCTGTTAAACTAAAGGTTAATTTATATAGCCACATTTCACTTAAGTGACTTTCTTCTAGCATTTTGCTTAAAAGAAACATGTCTGTTCAATAATTTTACAGCGACCTCTGTTTGGCTTTAAACAAATGTAAACATTGTTAAAAATGTAGTCTATCAATACATTTTCCTTAAGTTTTAGACACAGTACAGTGTGGAGTGTGAGGATTTTTGTTACTTTGAATTATTTCATTTTTTCAGTCAATCATTTCATTAAATTAGGTATCACATTTTTTAAACCCTTGGAGTGAAGCTTTCAAAATTATCCAACATATTTTCCATTCTCTTCTTCTCCCTTCACTCTCTAACTCCAACCTAAAAAATGTCCCTCCCATTTCACAGCAGTTATCCACTTTACACCTTCTTCTACCTCCATCAGCCTTCTCTCCTCTAACCCCATCTTCTCTTTTCTGCTGACTTCATCTCTCTTCTCCAAAATCTTTTCGCCCCTCTCATTTTTACACTTACTCCCCCTCTATTTCTTTCTTCAGCCACCCCACGACTCATTCATCCTCTCCTCTTTGTCTCCGCAGACTCCAGCTTTTCACCCTGCAGTGGAGGCAGGCTGTTTATTCTCTCTCTCCATCTTGCTTAGCTCTGGCCTGCTGTCAAGCTGGTGGATAACTCAAGTTTTATTTAAGAAAATGGCAGACCCCTCTTCTACTACTTAACCCTGTGAAATACCAAGGAGTTCCTTTGCTCAGCTGACTGTGTAGCATTTATAAACCTAACTAAGCCTCAATCAGACCTCCTAATTCAAATCACATTTTAACAACCAGAAAAACAAAAACTGCATTTTGCAGTTTACCTACTGCATTCTTAGTGTATTTTTTAGGTGTTTGTGGTGATGTAAATGCACTTATTTGTGCAGGAAGTGTATGTTATTTCACCTAGCATGAATTGTAAGGGATGATAATTAGAAATGCATTATTCTATCACTGCATTTTAGACCAAATACCTTGATGATAATAATGTGACAATATTTGGAAACATCAATTGAGAAACTGAATAATGACCGTTAAGTCAAGGACTCTTCTTGAAAAAACTTGTGTTAATAACTATTACAACTATTACCTGTCTTGGCTGCGTGCACTGACTTATTGTAATTTCAACGTAAAACGATGATAAAATCAAGTTAAAAATTAAATATTTAAACTTCTCACAATTTCCTAGACCACTGACAAAAATCTATATAAAGTTGATAAATAATCCAACTTCAGCACATGTTTTTAACCCCAGTTAACCTCTACCATCTTTCACATCTCACATCCTCAATAGCACCTGTCACTCAGTCACCAGACACACACAGACCTCCTGAGGAGTGTGTGTCTGTGCGCATGAAGGCAACTAAATGACACAGATGTGTGCAGAGTGAATTGTGCCGAGTCATTCAGACCAGACCGCAGGAAGCAGCAACAGTATCAAAACATTGTGTGTGTGTGTGTGTGTGTGTGTGTGTGTGTGTGTGTGTGTGTGTGTGTGTGTGTGTGTGTGTGTGTGTGTGTGTGTGTGCATGGAAACTGATGCCGTTTTAATTGCAAAACATTCTGCACAGCTTGTATGGAAGAACAATGAAATTAGTGTTTGTGTCTGTATGAGTGTGATGAGTGTGCCGTACCTTGCCCTCCCACTCCTGCAGCACTGTGCTTACGTCTCCCTCCTTAGCGTAGGCCCGAGCTGTGTGTCCCAAACCATTGGTCTGCAGGGGGTTGGCACCTGTATGATAAACACAAACAAATCAACAGTTTAAACATTAGAAAAATATGTATTTATAGGAAAAAAGTCCTCATCTTTTACAATAAGAATATGCACACAGCACCTCAGCAGGAGGGTCAACACGTCGATCCAGAGAGTAGGGGTTTGGGGTGAGAGGTCACATGGTTCAGGGGTCACTGAGACTAACTGCAGTGTAGCAGGAGGGCCCCGCAATGACCCTGTAGGGGGTTTCATATCTGCAACGCGTGCCAATAACACACTCTTTGACCCCTACATCCGCACACGAACACTCGGGATTATTATACAATCTATACACACTGCAGGTTGTTGCAGGTTGGGGGCCTTTGAGACACAAGAACACACACTTCCACACAGCAGGAGGGGTCAAATGGAGGATACCTTTGTTAAACGGATCATCTTTAAAAAAACATAATGTCACAGCACGGGTGAAGTGTGCCAGGACTGGACAGTGGCCGACTTGTCAGAGAGGGGCAGTTAGCAGTGCCTTCTGCCCTGACCTGTGCCACCGCTCTCAGGCCAGAGTCACCAACACGTGCGTGCCACCACATGAACAAGTGAAGGTTTCCATCACTTAGCCTACAACAAAAATGCAGTACATATAGTTGAAAGGATTTTATTTTCTAGGATGGAAAGTACTCCTTCTGTAAGGACACAACATGACAGCCATCACACCACATATAAATACAAATACGCAGCTTAGGTCTACAGTGGATTCAGCCAACACATATCCACCTCCAAGTCCAGAACACCAAGTAACAAACACTCCCTTGTCCTGAAACTCGGTCCAAAGAAGGACAAAATTGGAGGCTTTTTTTAAAAAAAAGTCACACTCCGTGTGTGGAGTCTAACATCTTAACACATGTCAACACGAAGGGAAAAACCATGGCACTCTGATTCCAGTATAGCAAAAGTAATACATGTAATATTTAATAATATACTTTACTATTTTATTGACAATACATTTGGCACCAACTTAGCACCAGCATAGATTATTGTAACTCCCTTACTAACCAATAAAGGCCACAAACACTCAAGCATTATACTTGGAATTCATAAAAAGTGATTGTTTCAGTTAGGGATGTCACAATATCAGATTTTCACTACTCGATCACTTCTTATCGCAGACAAATTCACTATAACAATATAAGCACAGTATTAGAAATAAAAATCTTTGTTTACTGTGTTTTGTTTCTTCATCACAGTGATAAACACAATGCAACATTCCTGTTCTTTATGAATTTACTGAAACCTTATTTCAAGGGGGTTTTGGGACCAGTCACTCTGCAACAATCTTTAATGAGCCAGTCTGAGGACTTAATGCAATTCAAGACACGAGTGACACTCTTGAGAGGAAGAGTTAGAAAATCACAGAGCAAACTCATTGGAGACATAAAATGTGTCATTCTAATGAAGCGTCGGCAGTGAATACACAAAAATCTCTGTTAAATGATTAAAATGAATCACTAGCAAAACTCCTAACTAAGAAAATATACTCAAACCAGGCCCACTGATGCAGGTCTCCACTCAACCTTTTTCAGCTGATGAGGGCGGATATTTGTAGATCTGAACATGACGCGAACAGCCACATTAGTGACCACTGGTACGACAGGATGTTGAATGGTACATTAAGAACCAGAGGACCCATCTGAAGTTTTTTCTGAGTGAGTTTCACTCAGAATACTGTAACAGTGTACGTAATCAATACAGGTACTGGTCGTTCCTATTGCTCCGAGCACTGACCACAGAGACTAATAATCACTGTGATGATTATCGATAAACCCTTAAATTTTGTGACCTGCTCACAAAGCTATTGATCGTGACAACAAAACACCGCTAAACCCCTCCACCCACCCACCCAAAACATGAGGGAGGAAAGCAATAAAGCACACACACACACACACACACACACACACACACACACACAGGACATAATAAATAGCATCATTTAGGGCTTTAATATCAAGCCAACCCTCTGGGCCATAGCACTTTATAACAGGATCAACTCTAACGACACTCACACAAACAGACACACACACACACACACACCACAGCTGAACATTTACACACACACACACACACACAAACACGCGCACACACACACACACGCATACACAGGATCCCTTCATTAGGAGTGCTTTAGTTATGCCTATTAGGAGTCCCCTCCTCTTTCCTATTTCCTCCTCCCTCTCTTTCACTGCAGCTGGTGGGAGAGAGCCCCTGCTGCTCTTTATGCGTGTGTGAGTGTGTCCTTGTTTCTGTATTGTGTGCGTCTGTGAGCATGTGTGTCTCCTCTGGCCTCCTACCACCTACGGAGCCGTCCATTACCGAGTGCCCCTGGCCACTGGCCTGATGTGGAGCCTGGGGAGGAGCTAGAGAACCTCGGCAGGTAGTGCGAGGGACTGTGGGCCGAGGAGAGGCCCGAGGGTGGGCCTGGAGACTGTGATGGATGGAGATGTGAAAAGGGCCGGCGAAGGCCAAAAGAGCAAACCCACGGCTAGAAGAGTAACACGGACGCACACAAACACAGGGGAAATAACAAGGTAGAGGAAACAATGCGCACATACATGAGGGGAAGACGCACAATTACACCCAAATCCTCATAGATGTCCTGGAGCTGTCGCAGTTTATAAGACATTTTTGTGATGATGTTAAAAAAAGATGGATAGGATGCTACAAAAAGGAAATTAAATAAGATTTGTCAAGAATAATCAAACCTGCATTAAAAATGTGTATAAAAGTCTGTAATTTGGCAACCATTCACACAGAATCACACATGCACATGGACAGTAATGTGTTAGTGATTCAAAGCCTGTGATGTCATGATAGCTATTGGCCGTGATGGCGGCGCCAACCCCAGCAAGGAACAACCCCACCCTGTCTTTAATGCGATTGTCTTAAAACAAATGTCTCTGCTTTGTGAATTTTCTTACCTTTTTAATTCAAAAATGCGTCTGCAGAACATTTGATCGAGTCAGACGAAGTGATTTGTTTAAGCGTACACAGACGCAGGGGTGAGACGGGCAGACAGAGCTTTGAATGCACCATCCATCATAAACATAAACAAGACATTAATACTAGCTTGTGTGTGCGTGTGTATTGTGATGGTGGTCAGGGTGTTTGATCCAAAAAATTGAGTGTTGTTTGATCAAAAAGGTATCAGCATAAAAGCTACAAATGTCCACCAAGTTAAAACTCAAACAGATGTGAAACAAATTTAAACAAAAGGATAAAAGCACACATGAATATATGAATATTTTAATTCATGAAATGGAGGCTTGAGTGCACAAACACACACACACACACACACACACACACACACACACTGACAAAGACACACACTGACAAAGACACACACATCCTGTGATTGTGGAGTTACCCCAAGGGCATGTTCTGTGCGGAGGTCACAGTTCAACTAGGCTGAGCTTGTTTAAGAGCTGCTCGCCTGGAAACTGAGGGGGATACTCTGCCCCGAGGGTCTGACAGTGTGTGTGCGTGTGTGTGTCGGTGGAGCTGAGTCAACGACAGGTGCGAGGGTAATGGGGGTGAATGGAGAGGGGGTATGAACAAGTGATCAATTTCAAATGAGCTTTGTAATACTGTTTATATTACTCGGGGGTGGAAGCGTTAAGATGATGATACATGGCGAGCTTTTTAAAGCTGATGGAGACGATTCTGCCTGCAGCTCCAAAGGCTGAATGAGACCATTTAGTTTGGATAGCAGAGATTAAGGTAAGGAGGTCGGCATGTGCCATGATAAAACTGGTAGCCTTGAGTTAGTCATTTGTTTCCTCAAATTGATAAATTGAACAATGGAATTAGTAATTCTCTCACTTCAATTTACAATACAGAAAAAACCTTAGCCCATAAATTAACACAAATTTGTGTTTATCCTTGTAACTCGAACCATAAGAAATCAAGTGGTTTATTAGTCTCAAATAAAATGTGTCAAAAAGGACTTTATATCAATACTTTATATTACACATAGTCACCTAGAAGGTAACATTAGAATGAAATAATGGGAATTTTAATGTGTTTTACAGGCAGATTTTTTTAATATACTTAAGACTGGAGGCTTTTTTTTAAAAGTCACACTCTATGAGTGAGGAGTCTGGCAGCTTATAAAATGTCAGCAAGAAGGCACTCTGATTCCAGTATAGTTAAAATAATATATGTAATATCTAATAATATCCTTTACTATTTTATTGACAAGACAATACCTTTTGGCTTAAAGTCTTTGTCTACTACAAGCAAGACATGCCTAATTTATTTTTGAAGTGGCATTTTTTCCCAGTGTTATTTTACCGTACTTATACACTTTTCTTTCCACTTCAGATATGATTATTGATATGCTGGCGCCAAATATTGATATTTTTATTTAGAACATGCTGTATACTGAAATGGAGGCACATGGACAAGTTGACATCAGTGTGTGTGATAAGGAGGTACTAAGATATGACACTGTGCACTTTTTGTACACTTTTATCTCAGTTCGTGTCAAATTCTGTGAACTGACAGAACAACGCAGTGAATAAATACCTAATTCCTACACTTTGCCTTCAGTATTCTTCAGTCAGATATCATAATATATCATTACATGATTGTCTTGCAATGTATTGATTATCACAGAATCTCTGTATCGTGATACTATTGTTATCAGTGGCAGCGCATCATGACTCTTATCACATCGAATCAAGTGACTCTGTGATTCCCACTTCTACACCAAATATCACTGAAAACTGACCACAAACAAACACATAAACACACAGGAATATAATAAGCAAAGCAGCTGTCAAACACAGACTGAGTATTACACAGCCTAAAAACAGATAAAGACATTGTGTTAAACCAGGGAGACTTTTCCCTTCTGGTGGATGATATAACTGAGTTCTGTCACTTTGTTTTAGCTGAGACTGACTGAGTTCAAGTGACAGCTGCATCTTTTTTTGTTTTTTTTGCAGTTATTCCTCATGGACTTCTAAGCAGTGTTGGGAATAACGGCGTTAGAATATAACGGCGTTACTAACAGCGTTATTTTTTTCCGTAACGGGTAATCTAACTAATTACTATTTCCATTGTTACAACGCCGTTACCGTCTATTAAATGTGGCGCGTTACAAATTGAAGCTGCTCATTGAGTCTTTTGTCATCCAACTTAGCGCTCAGTCACCGGAGCAGCAGAGCTGTTTTATTTTTCTCCGGTGAGGGAGCAGGGAGGGGCGGGACAACCGCATAAGTGATGGTGATTGGCTCTCTAAGATAGAGTGAGAGTTCGTAAGCCAATCAGAGGCAGTGTTCAGTTTACATACAAACAACACACGCACACAGCAGCCTCGCACACACAAACTAGCAGAGGTGAGCTGCAGCAAGGCGAGTCCGGAGGGAAAGTTAACGTTTTCAAAGTGGAAGTACAGACACCACTTTAATCTCTACGTCCGTTGTAAGCAACTCTAATCTAGTGAAGCATCTCTCAGCGGCACACGCTTCTACAACACTAGTGGCCAAAAACATTGTTGTTGACTGTTGATGATGATAGCAGGCCAGGTGTGGCTACCGCGCGCTCTGCTAACACAGAAGGACACGGAGTCATCCAAGCAGCTAAAGCTGGATTTTTCTGTTCCAGCTTAACAAAAACTTGTGACACAGACTGAGCTGAATTCAATGATAGGCAGGTATGTTGTTGAGAACATGCTCCCGCTATCAACAGCTGACTCAGACTCCTTCAGAGCACTCTGGCGAAATACCAGGGAGAGCAGGTGCCGGTCCGCCATGCCGAAAGACATTTTCTAAATACATAGATGCCGAGTATGCTATAATGAATGCAGAGCTCAAAAGGGGGGATAATTAAAAGTAACGCAATAGTTACTTTTCCTGGTAACTAGTTACTTTTATAGTGGAGTAATTCCGTTACTAACTCAATTACTTTTTGGAAGAAGTAACTAGTAACTATAACTAATTACTTTTAAAAAGTAACGTGCCCAACACTGCTTCTAAGCAAGTCCATTTATCTGTATTATGAGTGATCAGGATGGAGCATGTCAATAAAGCCATAGCGAAGGCAAGACTGCTACTACTCACAACTTAGGTGTTTGTTAGAGAATCAACTCACACCACCATGATGTAGAACTGCAGAGTTGTTACGCAAACTGGTCACAGGAACATCTCATTCTCTGTGTGTAGATATCTAGACCCCAAGTCTGTTGTTGATTCTACAGTGAGATTAGGAATGAGGTTGGGCTGGGTGGGTATTACATACCAGCTTCTAACAGCATCCTCACGGTGCGGGGGTCATCAGCCAGCGTGGCGTAGTGAAGCGCTGTGCAGCTACGGAAGCCGGCCCTGCTGCTGAGCCTGCTGCTGAATTCATCCTCTCTGGACACGAGTACTGCGGGGTTAGGGTTAGGGGACAGAGAAGAAAACATAGAGAGAGAGGAAAGATTACAACTAAAGACACAATCAACCAAAAAAGGGCACATTCCTAATGACTTTTACTCAAAACTGATTTGTCAAATGGAGGACCGACACGACTCGATGATGAATTAACACACAACTTTAAATGGAAATGTTTGAGCCTCTAAATCTGGAAGAACTTTTCTTTAATCTATTTACAGTCAATGTTAAGGCTCCACAAAGTGAGACAACGATAACACTGCAGACTACAAAATTGTCTTTCCTGTTTCCAGTTTTACTCAAGTTGTTCATTTTCACAGATTTAAGCTCAACTGTCCGACATGATAGAAATAATGTGCGTTGCGTTTTAAGGGTCTCCTTTGCTGTGCTCCTTACTAATAATAGAGACAGTCTATCATTCTCTCCTTACTTCTCTTTTTCATAAGAGCACTCATCTTGTGCCACTCCTCCATCATCCATTTTTATTTTTTCTGCCTCCTTCCTCTCCTCCTCGGTATCCATCATTTCCTTTCATCACTCGTACCATCTTCCTCCCTCCCTCCCTCCTCCCTCTATCCCATAACTTTGTCTCATCCATTTCCTGACTTCCTCTCCCTCCCTCATCAGCCGACCCATTTCCTCCAATCCCTCCCCCCCCTCCCTCCCCTCATCACCCTACCAAACGTCCACATCTTCTTCCTTCTCCTCCATCTTTAACCTCACCCTCACTCCACCCATCGCCGCTCCCTGCCTTCTTCCCTTCCCCTTGCTCGTTCTTTCATTGCCTTCCTCCTTTCATTTTTTCCTTCCTTAATCAGTCTTTCCCTTCCTCCATCCATCCCACTCTTTTTCTCTATCTCTGTGGCAGTCTCTCTCAGCTGTGTGTGTGTGTGTGTGTGTGTGTGTATGTGTGTGTAAGAGAGACAGGGCGGGATAATCATAGCTAACCCAATAAAGCGTCGCACAGGCCCCCCTAGCCCATCCATCAGTGTGCGTCTGGGAAACGCTTCCCCACGCTACGCCGGCCCCACGTGGACCCAAACCTGACAGCCATATAAATGTCTGCAATATACATATCCCATATAAATATGTCTGCAGAAACCCAACACAGACTAGGGGGGGTAAAGTGTGTGTGTGTGTGTGTGTGTGTGTGTGTGTGTGTGTGTGTGTGTGTGTGTGTGTGTGTGAGTGAGTGAGCGTGCTTGTGCCATCTTTTCTGCGTATGTGTGTAAGCTCGGAAGAAAAACAAATAAAACACACACTACTTGTCACAGAACATATAAAACAAATAATACAGAAGAAATGAAACATGTACATATATGCAAATCTTTATGCAAATCATAATGTCTCATAATATCTGGTTCAACACTTGGGATTCATATGTGTAATAAAGAAACCACACACAAACACGTGTGATGAATGAGCACACACAGGCACAAAGTGTTTTTTTCTCTTTTTCTTTTCTTTTACCTTCCAGTGAGTGGATGCCTTTCTCCCGCGAGGTATCGAAAACGTTGTTGAAGTGATCTCCGGCGTTTGGGTCTGCACCGGCTTCGAGTAGAACCTTCACCACACTGCAAAACACAAACAAAAGACACACACACACACATATTTAAATGCATGCAATAACGTGCACACAGACGAGGCTCTTCACTGTTATATTTAAGTCTTTACAGCCACCAATGCTGAAAGATATAACAAAGTCTATGGGTCAACGATATGACTAAAATCTTTGGTCATATATATATACACACACACACACACACACACACACACACAGGTATATAAAATCGGTATTAATGGAATAGGAACCTCTTTTTCAAAAACACAGGCAACATTACGGGCCATAGCACCTCAACGTATAGGCAGGTTACAGGAAGTAGGATGCAGGACTGTACAGACTTCTTTTATACCTTGAAACATAACCACGACCCTAAAGCAGAATATCTCTAACCTCACAGTCTGAAAACAAACAAGCTGTACACAGACGCAGATGCATTTACCCACACAAAGACTCTTTCTCCCTGATTTACTTCCATTTCTAGTCTGTCCCTGTGTGATGGTCACACTCGAATAGCTGCTTCCCTTCCCTCCCATCACTACACACTTGTCTGCTTCGTAACATGTACATATGTGCACACTGAAGGGGCAAGGGTCGGGCCTGTTTCCGGCGCTGTTGTGGGGGTCTGTGTGTCATAGTGGGTGTTTGTGTGTATCCCTTCATTGGAGCGTACAGCCTTATAGAACAAACACGAGTACCTCGGCAACACCACTCACTGTGACCCAACGGACATTCCAGGTACTGTTTCTCTGTCTACAGAACACACCAGCACACACATTTTACCACCATGAACATGAGCAATGGCTTTGACATTGAGAAGCAGACACGCAAATGAATACACACAGAAACTAGCTAGTCTGTGCCGAATGAGAGCGAGAGCAGGGGCAATGGCCGAAACATGAACCCTGCCAGTACGCTGCCGGCTGTCATTAAACCTGTGACTATGTAATGCAGCCTGGAAGGGAGTGATGGATCATTTTCACCTAAATGGTTATGGCATGGGGCCTGAAAGGGCTTAAATGAAGCAAAATGAATGTTCATAGAAGGATGAGGCAGACGTTTTAGAGCGACTACACCACGTTACAGGCTTCTCTCTGGGATAATCTGTGCTCTTTAGAATGAGTACTGATGTCCAGGAGGTATGACGTAAGAATGATGGTGCAACTCCATGATTCAACTGTCAAATCTGAAGATATTTTAACAGGACAAAATGTAACAAAAATATAAAACACTGGGTTTGACAAGACATTCTAAGCGTGTGTCAACATATGGAATTAGGAATGAAGGATGAATCAGAATATTTGTTATTATTATTATCGTTATTATTGGACTTTTTCATGGCTTTATTGGATCGGACAGCTGGAAGATTGACAGGAAATTGAGATGAGAGAGGGGGAAAGGACATGCAGTAAGGGGCTACGTGTCGTATTCAGGTCCTGATGTGATAACATAGCCTCAAATGAATTACTGTACAAAATGTTTTTAACAAAACAGAGAGAGCTTACATATTCAAATTGCTTCATTCATCCCTCTAAACACAAAAATACTTAGATACATTACATTACATGGGATAAGGGAATTATAAAGTGTCTAGCATTTTTACTTTAAGAATACAACAGAAACAGTCAATGATTTATCAAATAGTCTATTACTGATTTATATATTTTAATAATAGTTTCAGCTTCAAATGAAATCTGGTATCGATGTGTGTTTGGGATATCATTACAGCAGGCCTGGGTGGTATGCCCTTAAATTAATATTACAATATTTTAGGCCACATTGCGACATACGATATATATCTCGATATTACAAAAACATTCTTGTTTCTTTTTTTTACTGTGGTATCACATTACATATCAAGAATCATGGAATTCCTCTGGTATTGGTATTGTGAATGTCACCAAATTTCCCCTCATCACATAATTAAAACCGGAGCAGACTTAGTTAGGTAGTTTGTTTCATGACTACAAAATATGTGTGTTCCTGTGGGAGGGCGAGGCTGAGAACAGCCTGGTCAGGTCTTTGTGTCTGACCTTGCTGAGGGGGTATAAAGGACTATCAGGGGGTCCCCTTTTGTTACTGTATCACTGTGGCTGGGGGCGGCAGGGGGGCCGTGACCCACAGAGGGCTCTCCTCTCACCCTCACAAGCACTTCTACAAACACATGGATGCATCCTCCGAGACACATACAGACGCACACAAACTCAAACTACGGTTGGTCACACCAGGTTGGTCAGGACTGTGTGAAGAAATGAGATAGTGTGAAAAGGGTTAATGGCAACAGAAAGTTAAACACGGTGGGATAAAGAGAGAAAAACAGCAGAGAGGAGGAGGAGAAGGAGGAGGAGTGGATGAAAGGAGGGAAGTGCAGCTAAAAAGATGAAAGAGAGGGAGATTTAATTACACAGGATAGTGCTAAAACTAATGAGCTTTTGAAAACAGTTTATAGTTTTACTAATCAACTGATGATCAAGTGGCTAACTTTATTTGGGACATTAAGGAGGAGAGTTGCAGCACTAATTTGAGGCCAAACTGAAGGCATGCAGAGGTTAATTAGGTTAAACTCCCATTTCAAGAGACCGGGCCAAAAGTTAAAATTACACACTTCCTAATAGGATTTTATAGAGACCGAAACAACATTATCTGTAAATTACAAGATTATTTTATTTTCATTTTTAAAAAATTTCAATTCTTGAAATGTAATCAAGTTAAAGAATGTTCTCTCTGCTGTACCACCACCTACCTCTGGTATCGAGATCTTGAATTAATTATCATTCTTAACTTATCAAGCTGGTTGGTAGACTCCCAGCTTGTGCCAAGTTTACCAGCAGGTGACTGGTGTTTCTGCTCAGAGCTGGTGTTAGTTTCTCATCCTTGCCCCGGAGGGAAGACAGGAAACAGACACTTCCGTCTCTCCTGGGCTATAATAGACACCTGAGCTGAACTGACCATCCATGTCTCTGACCACCTGGCCCAGACGCTGGACCTCACTTGACCTCATCTCACCTGGTGCACACCTGGGGTCACGTAGATGCCAGGAAGAGTGTTTCACTGCACTTTGATACGTGTTCTTTTTTGTGTTAGCTCCATAGCCTGAATCTTCAACATGTAATTTTATTTAGCAGCATTTACTACAATTTACTGTTGTTGTTTTTTTTTACATTATACTGTACATTTATAAGACCTAAATGAGATGGCAATATTTTTGACTATAGTCAGCTTATAAAAAAAATACACTGCAATGTTTTACTTTTTGTACTAAGAACTTGCATCTTAACCGAACCATCACCCATCCATCCACACATCCAGGTAAACAGCCCCTTCCTCGGCAGTCCTGTGGAAAACCATTTAATAAATCATGGCATCATGACTTAAATGGCTACTGTTGGGCACAACTTAGCTTGTTGTGTTTCTTTCCCATCCTTATCAAATAAAAGTCATAAGATGACATTCATAAGGTTCCCATCAGGGGTGGATGACCATCAGGTAGTCCATACAACATTGTGAAAGTGCTTTTCTGTATCTACAGCTCATAGTGTGAAATGTATTCAACAAAACAATAACATCTATGACAATATAAGTATAATGTTCTAAAGACCAACACCCTTTAAAGTTCATTATAACTGAAGTAGATGGGGACTTCTTTTAAAAGGGTGCAATACATAAGAATTGGCAACCTGAATTCATACTTCAGGGGCAGCATATTACCAGAGGAACCGCTAAATGCTGCTAATTATAGCTGCCCTTAGCTAATTCAACCAGTAAGTTGTGCAGCTAGTGATCCGGACTGGGACTCCAGATCAACAGCAGAATGTTAAGATGGGGAATGTTAGCGAGCAGCATTGGAGGACTGACCCAGCCCTGTATTGCTCTTGTGGTAAAGAGTGGTATTACACGTTAGGATGTGTCAGGTCAAGCTGCTTAGCACACTAACTTCAAGGCATAAGATACATTTATTTGTCCTTTTTTGAACAAGGGTTGAAAAACAAACAAAAAAAAGAAATAAGAAATGTATCCAGACTGATTGTCCAATGTAAATCAAGTCTCTGGAAGCCCAGAGAGCCCAAACTGATTTGAAAAGCTGTTAATTACCTCCATTTTAACCCCAAAATCTTCAATGTCGCTGCTAAGGTAGAAGCGTTTGTGTACCCCATCTGACATGGGTGCATGAATTTGACTCTGCCCATTGTTTTTTTTATTTTTTGAAAAAAGTCAAAATCTAGTTATTCAGGAAAATGCTGAAACAGTGTTTTGCTGTGAAGCTACAGAAATATTTAGTGGACTACAAAGCCTGGGGCGTAGCTGAAGACTTCTCATTTGTATCAATAGGATAATCACTATTTTGTTGAAAATGTTGGCAGTGTTCCCTAAATTGTTAAAATTTGAAAACCCTTCGATGTGGCTTTAACGTGGCACAGGACAGAACGCCCCTCGAGTTTTTTATCGTATTATCAGTGAGGGAATATTGTTTGAGTGTACCGGGAAGACACAAAGATATCCAATTTATGATAACTGACTTCTTACCATCACAATGGTGTTGTATCGTGACCAAGTGATGATAAAATTTCAGTGGGAAGTCTCTGGTGAATTCAATCACTATTCAAATCCAGCTAATCCCAGTCCCAAACCCATAATCCCACTCCACATCACTCTCTCTCCACTAAACCATTCTCTCCTCTCTTTCCCAACGAGCCACTCATCCTCTCATACTATCATCCCTCTTGGTTTCGTCCCCCTCCCTCCTGTTGAGTCGCTCGGCCGACAGGTCGGAATGGTCAACAGGCGTTACACTCGGCTGAGCGCTTATTGTGCACGTGAATGCAGCGAGGGAGGGGTGGAGGGACAGAAAGAGAGATGGAGATGGGTATTGTACGTTAAAGAGTGCAAACAGTGGGCCAGGCCCTGCGCCTCCCTGATTTAGCCACACATCAAAGCTAAGCAAACATACGCCCCCTGAAGTCTCACCCTTAATTCTTACACACACCCCTCTACTCCACCCCTGATTCCCTCACACAGCCGCACCTCGACCCCTGAACACAAGAGAGGCTGCCTGGTGAACACCATAAAGCTCGGTGATATCCTCCGCCTCTGACACACGGTTATCACTTCTGGTCCAGGAAAATATAAATACAGTGTGAGAGAGGGGTGAAGTAATTCAACAATAAGATCCATACTGACACTCTAGCTACAGGCTAAACCTTGTTCATGAGTAATGTTCCCTGTGTTTTCACTTAACGGCTGCAAATAAAGTTGTGTGTGACTGAGTAATAGGCAGTTGGCCTGTAAGATATTTGCTATAAACTCGCCTCGTCTGTGTGTTTGTGTGCACATGCGGCCTTACTTGTTGTGCGTGCAGATGTAATCCCGTGTGTGTGTGTGTGTGTGTGTGTGTGTGTGTGTGTACGAGAGGCGTATGTGACTGATGTGTGTGAACTGATATTCTGTCTTCCCTGCAGCAGTGACGGCTCACTAGGGGGTTGGAGGACGGGATTAAACACAGAGGAGTGTCACTGCCTCGCTGAGTTATAGCACTCATAACACACACACACACACACACACACACACACACACACACACACATACATACAAGACAGGGCAGGGCAGGGGCACGCGTGCACACACACACACACACACACACACACACACAGTGAGTACAGACACAAACACACATACAGCCAAATTTGTATCCAAAAACACATTACATGCATCAAAATGTCACCGACAGACAATCGCTCAGCACATGTCATGTAAATATTTAACACTTGGAGCTCAAACATCAACACAAAGTGAAATAATCAAACCATGTGATCATGTTACAGACTAGATAGTGAGTGCAGGAGAGTATAATGATTAATCTTACAACTAATTTTATGATTATCATCTTGGTTGAATATTGTGAACTATGTTCATCAGAATCTCTTTTACAATCATGCAAAAGTGGCAAATTCTCACATTTGAGGAGCTTTAACCAGCAAATGCTTGCTGTTTTTCATCATATATGATTTAATCTATTAACAAACTATCAAAATTGTCAAATTGCCAATTGACTGCATTTCAACACTTCATTAATTTATATAACATTTAAATCTACTACAAGGAGTTTTTAACTAGTTATGAAAGTCTCAAATTAATCCTGATGCCTCAGCATGAATAATAACTAGTCCTGTTTAGTTTTTCTTAACGCCTGCCACGGGTCTGCGTGCACACTGGAAGAGCCTGTGTTCACATTTTCCCAGGCAAAGTTACAGTGTTAGCCAGTTAAAAAGAAGCAGGAAGAGATTTTTCTCTAGATAATTTATTTTTGACATTATATATTGTGGTTTTGATGATGTAAACACTTGTCCACAGAGGCCTCCAAAATCAACCAAATATCAAAGTTCCCTGTAGTAGCTTAAAGTATTGGAACTCTTCAATATAAAATGCAGATCATGCGCTCCAAAGCCTGCAAACATTGATTCGTCTCACATTTCCTCCCGGTCGCATTCACACTCAAAGTTGCAGATGTTTCAGTTGTAGCAGCATTAATTAGGAACGACAAAGGAGCAAATATCTCCCTGAGATTTAAAGTATAATCTCATTTCAACCCATTTTCATATACAAATTTCACATTATGCTTCTCACAGGCACATGAGGCCCTTAAACAAAAAAAGTGACCACACAGTCCTGGTTGTTGAAGAGAAAAGAAGAAAAAGATCTGTAAATTGGATTTGGCCCAGCCTTAACCTCGGCCCCTCTCTGTGTTGTGTGTGTTCTGGGGGCCAGGAGGCTAATTTAATTTGTCGGACAGAGAGATGGGGGGACCGGGTATAGACCGTCTGTCAGTCTGAGAGTTGCACTTTGCACTTCTGAAGACCTACTGTAACAACTAGAGCAGGGACATGGATGACATATGCTCACACCCTAACTCAAGCAGACAGCTGCGTGGTACCCAGACACTGCATTACTGTTACATATGCTCATCAGGGAGGGTGTCTCAGAGTTGTAATACACATGATATATTCAGTGGATGAAACACAAACAGACCTGTGCTGTCGGTTCATGGCAGCAACCATGAGTGCGGTCCATCCGAGGCGGTGGCGGTGATTTGGGTCGACCCCCTCTTTCAACAGTCTGATTGGGAAAAAGAAATAAGTGGTTTTAATTTAATATCGCTATCAACTTCAACATATCCTAGAGGACATCTCAAACAAGTAATAATAACAGACAAATCTCAAAATTAAATGATACTAAAATAAAGATAAGAATATGCTTAAGAGGGAGAAGATGCGCGGATGGAGATATGACTTTCCATCTGCTCTGTGACTGTGTCAAAGACATGCCTTGTTAGAAACACCAGCATGAAACCAGCTCATGATGTCACACACTTGCTCCTTGACCAGTCAATGTGTCTGTTTCTATAAGCCAGGTGTGTGTCGAGTCTTCACCCCGAGGGTACGACATCAGGCACTGGAGTGGCACGGCCCTCATAAGTGTGTGTGAGTGTGAGTGTGTGTGTAAGTGATCCGTCTGTCGTCTCTTGTGCTAAGCAGGCAGACAGTGTGTGTGTTTACAGTCAACACAGTGGCCTCTGTCTGGTCTGCACTCAGCTCTGAGGCTCTCTGGCTCTGTTTTAACTGCCTGGTCTGAATGCAAGTATCAGGGAAATCACCAATAGAGCTCCATGTGAACCTTATTATCGGTACTGGTGTTGTTTGGATCCAACTGCTGAGAATATGCAATACATTTAAAAATGCAGTACTTTGTTTCAGTATTCTCTCTCTGTCTGTACTCACCTCTGTGGTTTTACTCAATGTCCTGCCCCCAGCACTATCTACATGGTTACACATCACATGTAATTGCCTATTAAGACTGAATAAGCTGAATATTCAAAGTAACTAGAAACTAAAGATAT
Organism: Diplodus puntazzo; assembly: GCA_963678695.2. Classification (NCBI taxonomy): domain Eukaryota; kingdom Metazoa; phylum Chordata; class Actinopteri; order Spariformes; family Sparidae; genus Diplodus; species Diplodus puntazzo. The sequence continues at coordinate 19,429,347 of OZ023162.1, forward strand.
GATATAATGTAGTGGAGTGAAAGTAAAAGGCAGGAGAAAATGGAAATACTCAAGTAAAGTACCTCCCAATTATACCTTACCATAGTAACATTCAATCACTGCTTATTATTGACTAAGATTTGAATTTGTATTTAATTATTTTGTATTTTATCAGTTTCAAATATCAGTTATCAGTCTCCTTGATTCAAACAATCAGTGTCGCCTTCGGCCCTGAAAAAAAAAAACGTATCGGTCGATCCCTACTTCATACACTCATTGATGTTAAAACGCTACCTCAAGATTATAAAAGGTTTCACCACAGTTGTAGTACAACTGCTTTTACGCAACCTGTGTGAAAACGAGACCTCTCTCTTCTCCGCTGCCTGTCAGCAGACACACCCTGACACTCTACCACTTCTATAAACTAAACCAAAGCACTTAACACATCTGTGATGTGCTGTCTGGCTGACTGTCTCACCACGCTCTCACCTTCACCATCTGCTACATAGATGCAGGTAACCTAAGCCACCAAATGGAGACACACATGGATAGACACATGTACAGTGTGCTCATGTGCACTGATATGAATACTCAACAACACGCTGCACACATACAAGCACAGATTCAACATAAATTTATATGATTACTGCTACTACTTACTATTTCATTTAACCATATGTACTAATATATATGACTTGTTTTTTGTTTTTTAATATTTTGGAGTCTCAGATTTCCAAAAACAAATTAGAGGATTGTGACCCTGCTTGTGTGTCTGACTACAGTGTGAAGAATTCTGTATGTTTTCATAGTTACTCACAATTTGTAATGCCATATTGTCGAAAGAACAAATGTGACCGAGAAGTACAATCAGCTGTGGAGAGTGCATACATACACACATCTTGCTTATTATATTTGGGAGGCTTTTGTGACACTCTCTGCCTGTGCAGGAAAAATAGGGGGACATTCTATTTAAATTTAAGATCAGCCTCAGAGCAAGGCCACATTTTAATTTGTGCATAAAAACAAAACGAAACAAAAATCCCCTCCAGACACACATTTATCCACACACACACACACACACACACACACACACTGATGGTCCTCTTCTTCCACCTGGTGGTTGCTGGTGGGACTACAACAACAGCTTCGACAGATCGAACTCTGTGCTTTCAATGCTGTAGATGATTCTGGCTGTTCTAGAAACTGGCCTCAGCAGGTGATCTGTGACTTATAAAAGCCTATATAATATTAACAGATGATGGTTAATTTACAAGAGCTGTGTGGGAAATTATTATTTTGATATATAGACAATACTGAAATTGCATTAAACTTGCACAGAATATGGTCTCACAAAAAAGTCACTAATTAAATAAGGCAAGATCTCAAACTAGTCATTTAATTTCACACGATAGTGTTGTCACTGTACTGAAATGTATGACTCCTCTACATTAATGTGAAAAATATCAATATTCGATACCATGTTCAATACCACAAGAAAAAACTGACAAAACTTTGAGGGCATTAAATATTTGGATTTTTCGTTAACTATAAATATAGCAAGGCTTGTGTACTGTGTGATAAGCACAACAGCATTTAAGGTATTTGGGTGTGAGTATGCTGTAAGGGCACTGCAGTGGTGTGTGTGTTATTTATTATCTACACACTGTTTTATACAAACCAATCTTCTCAGTCATACTACATTCGTGATTTTATCACAATATCACACAGTCCTGCTAAGAATCTCTCACTCTTAAAAGACTAAAAGATTAAAAATACTAAAGACAAGAGGACATTCTGTGTCTTTACATAGATGTGCTGCCAAGAACAGTTCACCAAGGTAGTTCCTCCTTTCCTTCTACACAGGAACAGTGTGAATAGTATGGCTAAGGCTCCACTTGAGCCATCAAATTTGAAACTTTTAAATTAACTAATTTTCATCATAATTACAGGAGGTTTTGTTCAAAACACCCAAAATTACAGGTTTAGTACACATTGTTTGAAAGTATTTAAATACTTACTTACTCATAAGGTATAGTGACCATAAATAAAGGTGGAATTTGCTGTTCTCTGGCATAAAGACTAAACTATGAAAAAAATGTACCAGCCATACAAAACGTAAACGTAGCCACCTTGAATCAGGTGCTTGACAATGGAGTGAGCCAAGGATACATATCCATACCATGTTGCTATGATGTGCATGTGTGATAACATTTAGTGTTTGCTTGTGTGTGTGTGTGTGTGTGTGTGTGTGTGTGTGTGAGTGTTAGTGTTAGTGTGAAGGGGGTGAGGGGATACCTGGCAACATCTTGGGAGTTATTGGTCCTTGCTGCCTCCAGGAGAGCATCACCTGGTCATCACAAAGACAGAAACAGATACACAAACATTACAACAGGACAATACAGATAAGTACACATTACCAAATTGTCTATCTGCCAATATGATTTTTGGAAACCAAAATGGTTTGTAATTAGTTATCAATCTATAATATTTTCTATACAAAACTCATCAGTAACTTTCCATTAATAGATAAACCAGTTTGAACCATGGCAACACAATGACAGTCTACCTTTGTTGTCAGAGTCTTTCTTCAGGCAGAAAGCCACGGCTGCAGCAGACAGCACACCGACAGATGCCGCTCCTGCCCGGCTCGATCCTCCACCTGTCCCGCGGCCCTCACCTCCGCCGCTCTGCCCGCTCTCCTCCCAGTACTGGTTGTTGTTGCGCCCTCTGCTGGCCAGAGCCGCCCAGGAGCTGCGGCGGTTCTCCAGGTTGGACATCCATCTAGGGGCGAGGTGGTGGTACTGCACCGCTGGGTTCACATTGGTACCAGCGGTGTCCTCAGCCAGAATGCCCCTCCTGGAGACCCGGGAGGTGGACACGATGGGGTTGCGGTTGGACTCCGCTGGTGTTTCGCGGATGCCCTGGCATGCGGCGCCGCCTGCGCTGGTCTGGAGCACGCGACTGCACGGTGACAGGCTGCGCGACCTTCGCGCTATTAGCCTGGTGGGAACAGATGATAACATGGCGATAAACTCAACGAAAATGATGCGGGGGTTGAAACCCTCTGTCTGGCAGTAACTCCAGAGGGGAAGGGATGTGCTACAGCCCTAACACACCGCGTTTATCCCGATGTAACTGCCGCTATACTTCAATTTACAGGCAGCTAATCTAGAAACACCGAGACGAAAACAACCGCTTCACCTCATCGTAGCGTGGATGTCACCAGAACGCGCGGCGCATCTTGGGAAATTGTGTTTTACTGGGGACTTCTGCGTCAGGCGCAATGACGAGATGTATATCTCTTACATACTTCCGTGTTTGCTCAAACCGGGTTAATGTCAGACTGCAGTGGGGTGGGCCTACACAGGACAGGAAGCAGCGAGTCTCTCACATTTCTGTTCCCTGTCGTTTGCATAGACATATATACGTATACGTGTCTATGTAACGTTGGAGATTTCAGCAAAGACGTAAAGCAATACTAACGAAAGGGCCTCGCGGCGAGTTTAGCTTTAAATTTGCGGTTAGTCCTCTTATGCGCATGCGCAATGTTGACCGTTATTTTTATAATAACTGATGTAATTACAAGAGAGCATCCTTGTATTTGTAGGGCAGCATGAAACAGTGCCCTCCGCACGGCCATTTATTTAGTGTATCCGGGCCGAACAGAGTTGTTTCAGTTTTCTGGTCTATTCGTATACACCTAAGTTTGATGACACAAGCTGTTATTTTGTCAGTGTACTTGTCCTTTGAGAGTTCATCGTGGCCGCCAGATGGCATCAAAGCGCAGTGTAAGTTGGCCATTGCAGGTAAATGTCATCATCCTTATTAAATGCCATCTTAAGTTTCGGACGTTATATTGAAAATGGCTGGATTAATTAGTTATCTTCATTGAAAACAACGTCCAGGCAGAGAAAAGGCTGCACTTTAATTACAATATTCTACCATTATTCTTTTTGTGACTGTAATCTGTACATTTTTAGTATTGAGAGGAGAAAATATGATTTTTACATGTCTGTGATTTATTATAGACTATAAGATATTGATGATTTACCTTGGGCTTTTCTCCCCAATGTGAAAACACTTACACCAATCTAATGATAGATATTTATTGTTTTTCCTTGAGCAGCTCACTGTAATTGCTAAAGAGAGGATAAAAAGATTACTAAAACTTTTTAAAAAATATTTAAACAGTTATTTTATCAGGAAGAACACGTTTACCACACACACAACCACACACACACACACACAAAAGCAGGGTCGTTTCTCAGGTTGAGTGAGTTGAGGGGAAACGTTGCATTCATTTATTACTTCCTGCACAAGAAACCCTACCTTAATATTTCTGATATTATTACATTTGTCGTCTTTAAAGTCTCATTAAAACTAGTGGCGCAAAGCTGCATTGTATTAAGTGGGTATGTTGAGTGCTGCTGGCAGTAATGTGCCTCACCACACATGAACTATGAGAGGACATCATGCTCTGCCATCATAAATCCAATGGCACCTTTACCAGCCAGTTAATTCGAATTCTATGCCCTTGCAGTACAAACACTGGAAAGGTTACCGTGTCATACCAGGAAAATCACAGGTGGAACTAACAACATTAATTACGGCTTTGTTGCAGCAGTCACTGCAATGTAATACAGCATTTAATAATGATATTGATTACACCTGTGTTTGGCAAGTTAAAATGTCTGCTGTGAAAAAGGTCTATTCAGTTCAGTCAGCTCTTACTTGCCTGTCTTAAGAGGTGTGACATCATCGATAGAAACCCTGGAGCTATGACAGCTTTTTATTAACAGTTTAAAACAGAAACACACATTTTTAAATCTCCTCCTCATCTCAAGTCCCGGATGTAAGACATACCAGCGAGGAAACACACTTTGACACAATCAACACAATCTCAATCGAGTGAATGCCCGTCTGTTTTACCTCCTTGGTCTCTATTACTCTACCTCCTCTTTCTTTGCCTCCTCCATCTGTGCAGTTCTTTCTCTTTTGCAGTGTAGCATTTCCACAGTTGTTCCAGCTGTTCCACTGTCACCTGGGGATAACGACCGGAGAAAACAGTGCATCTTCCTGTTTTGGTTGCACAATTGCAGACAAACTTACTTTGGGACATAATTTTGGAAAAAAGAACGGGCTCGTTCTTTTTGACACCATTTGACACATGGTGTCACTTTATGTACAGCCTTTACATGTACAGCAATCGTTAATTGCTTGTCCATTGGCAATTTAAGCAAGGCTGTCACATGGTTAAATGGACTGCGACCACTTGTCACGTTCAGCTGTTCATCTAAACACAATCCAAGAAAAACTGCTCTAGCATATAGAGTGGGTAGCACATGGCAGCACAATGGCTTGAGTGTGGGTTTTAAAGACAGTTTCAATAACCAAGAAGCTGTATTGCTCCTGTTCTCAGCAATGACTCAAGTCCATTGTTGTGGGAGGGGAGCACACCTAAATGACAGTGTTTTTCTGTGATGGGTGTACATGCAGTGCTTAAAGATGACCAGATCAGACTGGTAGCCTGTGTGGGTGTGTTTATGATATAGATCAGGGTGGTAGGTTAAAGCACTCACTCTTTTTTTAATATAGATATCGTTATAGTTATCTAAGAACAAAATGTACGATGCACTTCAGATTTTTTGGGCCTCAAGATGTCGTGAGAACACCCACAGATCAAATGGAGTGAAGGAGGCCGATAATGGGCTTACACACACCAAGATGAAAGGATGGAGAGGGATGAAACAGAAAATGACAGGATGGACTGAGTGAAAAATAGATGGAGTCAGTAGAGCAGAGTGAGTGTCACACACACATGGTGACACTTACATTCATGTTGCATTATAGCAAATGTGTAGGACATTAATTGTTCTCAATAGTGAGATTATTGTTGTAATGAACAGTTAAGAATGACAGAGGACAGACAGAGAGACAGACACGTGAAGACAAACTTTCCACGTCAGCCAACAGCTGCCAAGCGCGCGCCTGGTGCTCCGTGAGCGAATTAGTTTACAAAAAGGTGCGCGTGAACGGCGATAGCGCGCGTTGCGTTCAATTGCTTTCGGTGGTATAAAAACTAGATCAATAAACAGGAGTTCCCTGCATTATTTACCGTAGAAAACTAAAACAGTGGCTCCATTATTCAACTTCTTATTTAAAGGTCCTATCTGTAAGCAAAGTTGAGTTGGGAATGAGACTAAAAAATCAGCTTTCTTACAACTAGGGCCTTTAAAGGGTAACTACACCTATTTGACACATTGAAGTGTTTTCACATGTCTTTGGGAGTACATATGCAGATGTGAAAAATGTAGTATCAAGCATTTTGTTCCTCCAGACTAAGCTGCATGTAATTACCTCAAGCGTTGTCACTCAGTGGCTAGGTTGCATTATTGGTAATGTAATGGCTTCTGGTTTTGAAAAGGAAAAAGAATGGATAAAAAAAAGTTGAGGAGAAAAAAAAGTAATTTCACTTGCAAGACGAGGCATGAAAGCCACTTGATTTGGTTGCTCTAGAAAACTAACCCGGGAATTCCACTAGTTGCATGCTCCGTGCTCCGTGCTCCGTCGTCCGTCAACCCCCACCGGCTCTGGATTTGAGTGCAGCACGGCGCAACGCTGCCTGAAAGCTGGAGTTCCATAAGTTTGTGATGTCACAACTGTCACCGCCCTCAATGCACCCATTATGGTTGCAGAGACACAGAGGGTGGTGCATGATCAGGCCTGTAAGAGCTGACCAACCAGAGCAGACTGTGCTTTTGGGGAGGGAAGCCTTAAAAAGACAGGCACTAAAATGGAACAGGGTGAACAGAGGTGCTGCAGCTACAGGCAGAAAGAAAAAATATGCATTTTTTAACATTAAACATGGCAACACTTTCTTGCAGACCTGAAAATGAGTGTTTTAAGGGATCTTAAAGAATAATTCTGTAAAAACAGAAAATCTTCTTGCTGATAGCCTGTAGCCTACAGATGATGCATACCGCTGTATCTAATGGAAGTTTTCATTAAAGCTGCTGCTAGGAAGAAATATGTTACAAGAAAAAAATGTGCTGGTGTGAGTTTTACGAGGAGCCTCTGAAGGCAGCACAGGGAGGCGTTTCCTCTGTAACCGTGGCTGCGTCACCTGCTTGCTCTGCCGCGTCTCTCCTCCTCCTCCTCCGCCTCCTTTTCTCCTATTTCTCACCGCATCTCCCCTCCACCACCTGCCACAGCAGCGACGCAGCGATGGAGAGCTGCTGCACATTAATGTAAGCCCACCAAAGACGACCACAACTGAGAGAGAGAGGGAGACACACAGAGACAGAGAGAGACGGGAAAAGAAGAAGGAGACAGAGAAAGAGACAGAAAAAAGGGAGAGTGACAAGCGGAAGCACAGAAACATATGGTTTGTGTGGAGAGCGGCTGCTGATCGGGGGCTGAAACTTATTCAACCAACTAATAATGCACATTTGATGCGTCCATCTCATTTTTAGACACTTATCTGCACCATTTTTTCTTCTTCTCGCGCTCTCACCTGTTTTCCGTCCGTGGCTTTTTACACCTGTGTGTGATTAGTTTGTGCCGGCTGGATTGCGGCTGTTGGACCTCCCTGAGCGCGCACGCTCACACGCACACGGATCATCACAAGACGCGGTGCAGCCCTACAAAAGCTTCTTGCAAAGGAGGAAATTGAATTAGCCAAGTTATCTCCACAGGAGGACGAGGACAAGAGTAGCTGTGCTCTCGGCTTCCTTTCCTTCCTACCCCCGGCTGGCTCATCGCGTCTCCTCCAGGGCCCAACAGGAGTCTCTATCAGAAGACCCCCCCCTTCACCCTCCCTTTTTTTTCTCTCTCTCCTCCCCGGTAACGAGCCATGTCTGGACAGACTGTGACCATCCCGGACGACCGGGCATTTGCCAGCTTCAAGGCGGAGTGTCTGTGCGAGGAGGGCTGGAGTGTGAGGTACAGCAAGTTGGGGATCACGGTGTGGAGCCAGGATCTGGAGGAGGGGAAGTCCGTCCACAAAATCAAGGTGAGTTATGTTGCAAAACAACAAAGTAGGCATTTGATCTGTTCGCCCACTCTCTACAGAGTGCTAGAAATATACCCCCCACCCCCCCACAGAAACAATAGAAAGTGCCACGGAGGAAGAAAAAAAAACACTGCTGCACTGTATACTCCAGCTGGCAGGGGAAGCGCTTCATCTTAATTCCCTTACGATTCAAACTGCTGACATGCTTCATCCACTGCTTTTTACCGCAGAGGCTTCCATAACCCACTAACAGCTTATTCATACAAAGGAGAATGTAATTAGATGACACAGCTGGCCCCATGTAACCAAACTGGTTTTAAAGGTGCACTGGGCAATTTTGAGGAAGACATTTGAAACTCTAGATAAATCAACTGTTTGTTTTTCATGACTTAATAAACAAACTGACCTTAAAGGATGAGACAGTTTCATGCTATTTCGCTTTGTTTACATGTGGCGGACCATGCCACCTTTCTAGCTTCAAACAGTGTTCTGGGGACCTCAAACAGTTTGTCTATTCAGTTATGGAAATAATAAATATTTCTGAGTTAGTATTATTACCTCATTCATATCACAAATATTAAAATTAACTACCAAGTCCCAACCTGATGTAAAAAGTGCCACTGCAGTAGATAACTGTTAAGTGAATAGAATACATCCTGGGTTATATTCGCTCCTCTATTTATAAACGTGAATAGTGGTGGTGTCGTGATGCACTCTCTAAGAAATCCCCCCCACGACTAAAGAGAAGTGAGAACAGGAGTCGGCCTCAGGAGGCAGGTCTAATGCTCCGGAGACGCCACATTCCTTTGCCAGTGAAACCGTTTTCAAGCTTCCACCTGAAGGACAGTCTTGCGTGCAACATGTCAGCCTACTTTGGTGGCTTCTGTGGTGTTTGATTCGTCAAACTCACTGAGGGGGAAGTGAACAAAAGCATGCACTGTATTACTGACATGGTACAAGAGACAATAGAAGTGACTAGGCCTGAATGGGAATAGTCAATTAGCTGATACAAAATGAAAAGTATTTTATTCTGTGGTTACATCTTTGGAAATTCGAGGATTTGCTGTTTTCCTCAGTTTCATATTAGTCTAACTTGAATTTCTTTAGGTTAAGGGACAAAATATAGAGGTTAAAGACAGTATGTTGGGCTTTGATAACCTGTGATGGCACACAGTTTGATGTTAGGAACAGAAGGCGCAGTGGGTCGAAGAAAATGTAGCATTACGTATGATTGCATACGTAAAGTAATAATGTGACAGGCATGTGAAAGTACATGATAGGTAAACTTGGTTATCTAGTCAAATAGCAGTCGTGGCAGTTTGATTCTAACGTTAATGTTTGTCTTGGGAGTTGGTGTGGAGCCATCGTGAGGACAGCAATCTCACCTGAGGCTATGGAAAAACTGCCAGCTAATACTTGATGGTTGACCACAGTTTTGAATAATGCTTTGTTAGTGTTCCAGTACAAAGACCCAAAGGAAAAAAAAAAAAATCAGATTCATAGCCTTCATAGCACGTTTGCTGCAAAAATAGAGGAGTTTTCTCTGAGAATATGAATAAACCATTATGAGTTTATGATGAGCCAGATTGTTTGTTAGACAGAACCATCTGGGAATTCACCCTTACATGCTGTGGGAAAAGAGCAAGCTCTTTCATCAACTCTCAGGGGCATTGTTCAACAATTAAGATAAATGAACCATGTTATTTAAAGCAACAATATGTCACTGTCAATATTTAACAACGTGGGAATGAGACTCAACAATAAACTGGCTTGCTCCAGAAAGTTACATATTGTTACTTTAACAGGAGAGTGATGGCGAATACATGTTTTTGTATCAAGGAAAACCTTCAGTGCCATTCTTTGCCTTTCTCTCAATTGAATATGCTCTTCAGTTTTGATGTACCTGATGCTATAGCAGCATCTATGCTAACCTCTTGAGGAGCCGCCATTGTTTTCTAATGAACGGTCTCTTTCAATTGTAATTGTTGGTTCCTTGTAGGACAGTAATTGTTGGAATAACTGTGGTTCAGACACATCCAAACAATGTAGATAGTGTCACTTGTTCCAGTGAAATCTAGCTGCATTTATGGCCTGGAAGCCCCTGGAAATTGTTCAAAGCGATCAAGAAATGAAAAAGAACATGTGTTATACTTCTGTTATACATGTAGTTGACTTTCCTAGTGAACACCGAAGCGTCCACTTGGCCTCAAACCTGACTGATTGGCAATTCACTGCTTAACCGAGTCATAAATCTCTGCAGTGTCGTCACTTCCACGTTCAGACAGATTTGACTTCACAGCTGACAGTTTTTGGAAAGGTTGCTTCCACATTTCCATCCTTTTAAAGAACTTACTCATCTGATGGCACATCTGATTACTGTCACTGTCTTTGGGATACATTCAGGCATAGAAATGGAACACCTTCTCCTCTGTGTAAATGTGTGTGTGTGCTTTCCTGCTGGTACATCCGGGTCTGAGGAGCATGAACGAGCCACCAGGTGTTTACTTTGCTGAATAAAGTGCTGTGTGTGTGTGTGTGTGTGTGTGTGTGTGTGTGTGTGTGTGTGTGTGTGTGTGTGTGTGTGTGTGTGTGTGTGTGTGTGTGTGTGTGTGTGTGTGTGCATGCGCGCGCATGGGTGTGGGTTTGTGTGCATAGGGATGTGCGGAGGGCCAGAGCAGCAGAGGGTTTTTCCCAGCCCAGCTTTATCTTTATACCTGTGAGGCAGATTCTACGTGTGTGTGTGTGTCTGTGTGTGTATGGGGGGGGTGTGTGCATCGGCAGGGAATGAAGTGTGCGTGTAAGTGTGTGCAGAGGATAAGGGTTGTGCTTATTAATGCTTTTTCATACAGGACAGGTGTGTTTCCTCAGGACAGCTCAGCAAACAGAGAGAAAGTGCAAACAGACACACACATTTGGAGTTAGGGTGGGGTTTCTACGTACAACTGAAACTTTATCTTTATGTAAATATGACAGTTACAGGAGCCTAATTTTGCATGGTACATCAGTCTTTATCTGTGGCTTACTTTCAGTGTAATTTTATCCAAACACAAGGTTTTTTTTATTCCTCTGTAAATCTATAGAAAAGGATTGCATTAACTGTGTGCGCTCATAGGTTTATGCTTGTGTGTGTGTGTGTGTGTGTGTGTGTGTGTGTGTGTGTGTGTGTGTGTGTGTGTGTGTGTGTGTGTGTGTGTGTGTGTGTGTGTGTGTGTGTGTATGTGTGTGAGGGTAGGGGCATACAGAGATGCCACAGATACAGCTCGTCTATTTATAGCCAAAATAAAAGCATGCATCTTTGCTGATGCATGTCGAAAGATTAATGTGAGTGTTGAGACTTAGCGCTCTCTTCCTGTTTCAGTTTCCACTCTTGGGCTGTAGCATCAACAGCAGTGAGACAAGAGTGATATAAGTCCAAATCGTGAGAAGACAACAGGCTGGCAATCATCATTATCATTAGTGCTTTAATTATCATCAGCTTCATTTTCATTGTAATCATTGCCACCGCCATTTTCATCAATAATGACTTTTGAGTCACGGTGTGATCACAGCTGTAATCACTCACTCAAACCAGCATCATCATCAACTCATTTGTCAAGCACATGACTCCACACATGGTGCACAGTGTGTGGGTGTGTGTCAGTGTGTTGGTGGTTTTGTGTACTTTTAATAGTTTGACTTTCAGACAGCTGCCCCACTCATCCACACATACACATGCATAGTGGAGACTCCTGGGTTTGCCTCCTCCCCCGCTGTCACACAGGGAAGCCCGGCTCTGGATAACACACACAACTTTTTATTTAATATTTTTTGTAATTGTCTTCCGCAGTCATGTATCAGCACTCAGAGGAGTAAGTAATGAGAGTTGACAGGTTGGCAGGGTGAGGGAGAGAATAGAGTGAGTGAGACAGGGAATAAGGGAGAGAATGAATAGTGGGTGGACGTGAGGGGTCAGAGGTTGTATTCTGAGTGGGCCGTGGGCACAGTGTGGACTCAGACCAGGCACAAAGAAAAGTCTCACCAAACCACACACCCAATGTTCATGTACCTACTCGTCCGCCTTTTAGTCTCCATCCGTCTCTGCTTTATCTTGCTGAACTCTCTCTCACCCGCGTCTCTCTTTCTCTGTCTCCTTGCTTCATCTGTTGTCTTCACCGAATTACAGTCTAATAGAATAACGCACACGTGTACTTAGCTGGCTGTATGTCTTCATTCTGTGCTGGATGTCTTTTTTTCTCCCTACAGTTCTCCCATTTCATCTTTACTGCTCACTTCTTCCTCCTACTCCTGTTACAGTTTGCCTTTGGATGCAACACATATCACTATTAGTGTGAATGCTGGAAGGAATCATAACATATGTTCTTTAACATGTAAAAAGCTGTATTATTATACTTCTGTTTTGTTTGCAACTGAACTCCTTTCACATTTTTTACTGTAGGGACTTTATTCAAACGCAAAATTAGGCTTGATGCTTTTTCAACTCTCACTAGTTTGACAGGAAGGGAAATAAAACATTATTACCAACATTATAAAGGAATAAGACAAAATACTTAAATTCTCCTAAGTGAAGCAGTGTAGTTTAGCTCCCAGCCATTAGTGAAGCAATGTATTTCATCCTTAAGGGAACACTATGTTATGCGTCCTGCATCCCTTTACCATCCGCTTGTATTTACTTATTCATACTTTCAGCCAGAAACTCCAAAATGTCCAATGTTTCACATCTTTCATACTTTCTGGGTATTATTCAACTTTCAAATCCCTTGAAAACCATTCAAAATGTTTTTTTTTTCTCTTAAGCTAATTCACAATTGAAGCCAGTTAGAGAACTCTTCAAACCCACTTGTCTTCAGCCGCTCACTACTCATTAATACATTCAAATAGAAACTCCATTTGAACTTGAAAACATTTACACGTTTTACACACTAACTCTTATATTATATATTATTCATACTTTTGAAACAATTGCTGTTTAAGTTTCATTACATTGTCAGACCATTTAAGACTTATACATAAGTGTTTTTGGCAGCATGATCCTCTGTAAACAGGAGTGCCAATATGCTGCCACGTCAACTCCCATTATAACTAAGAACACACATGTGAGGAGGGAAGCTGAAACCGCTATTTTTCTTACTACCCCAGGTCTCACATTTTCGACACTAACCACACAAATTCCATGCAGTGTTCTCAGCTGTGTCTCCTATTTCTTCGGGTGTTGCCATTTAGGTGATGGGAGTTAGTGCCTTTAGAGGTAGAAGCAGAAATATGAGAGGTGTGCCTCAGCTAAAATCTCTCTGGACTGAACTCTCTGAGCCAGGAGTCAAACCAGCACTTTGACAAGCTTTAATTACTGCTGCGGAAACAATGCTTATATAGGCTTTCTAATTAGTGCAGATTGAAACATGCTCGTCAGGTGCTCAATTCAAAACTTGATAATGTTCTGCATCCTTCATATATCATGAGATCTAGGGGAACACAGTGCACTTTGGAGAAGGCTCAGGGATTTGGGTGTGCTATGAAAATTAAGAAAATTAAAATGTGTGTGGCCCATGTAAGGATATTTTTAACTGTTTGATTTAACAATAGAATGACAGCAAGGGAAAATAAGTGATTGTTAATTTTTGTTACCAACATGATATAGAAACAAGACAACATACTTTAATTTTCTGAAGCAACACAGTTAAACATTCAGCTATAAACAGCAATGCAGCATAGCTCCCAGAAATGTATTAGAAGTATCATAATGCATACTGGTACAATGCAACAACTGCCTATGACCTCTGTGCTAAAACACGTTATTAAATAACACATTATTAAAGAAGACCTATTGATATTTAATAGATTGAATTGGATCCTTGCAATAGCACTTCTTGCCTTATGTCTTATATCTTCCATAAATCAGTAAGTGCCCTTTCCCCTGAATACATATGTTTTAATTTTGGTGCTGAAATTGTTACCTTTTGAAATGATATGACCACATGTGTAGCTCTATTTGGCCTGTGTGCTCTGCACCACATTCACATGATTTTATTCTGTCTGTTCTATTTTAGGTTGTTGACAGCTTTCAGTACGTATTAACCTGCTGTCTCCACCCATTTGTACAATGTCTTGTTCTCAGTGAGGATTCTGTGGTCAAGGGATGTCTTTTCCATTTAGCATTTTCAGTTTTCAGTGTGACTGGTTGTGAAGCCCCATGAGACTGTAGATTTGTCTAAGAGCTATATGAATAAAATTGATTTAAACAGCACTGGCACAGCTCTTGCATGCAGTCTGTACAGGGACATTGTTGTACATGTCCACTCTGGATTCAGGAGCAGCAAAATAACATTTCTTGAACGGGAAGTGGGTCGAAAGCCAAAATGGGACATTGAGCACTATAATGATGTTTGGTCCCAAGACCGTTAACTTCATTCATTTTTGGTCTTGGTATGAAAAAAAGCTTTGGGAAATGGTGACTTTTTGTGTGTCATCCATCATCACTATTATCTTATCTCACTTTACTTAGCTTCCTTTTTTACCACCATTATTTGTCTTTTTCTACTTTGTGGAACACTGACGATGGCAAATTTGTAATTATTTGGGCCTTCTTGTAAATTTAGCATATGTCATACATTTAGTTCTGTATTTAATTTAGTAAGAATCGTTGTGTTGTATGTTTATTTGCCTAAAGTGTGGGGAAATTCGATCAAAAGTGGTGTAACACCGAATAAAACATTTTATTCTTAAAGTTGGCCAACCAGTGACACTCTGTTCCTAGTTTATGCGAATGTTTTTGTGATTAATATATATCTGTTGTAGGCTCTGGAGATCGAAATATTGGTCCGTCTATCAAGTTGCTCAAATGTTGCCATGTTAACATGCAAAACAAAGATGGTAGATGTTAGAGCTATGTTTTATATTTTCAAAGCATCTTAGCAAGTGCTGAGCAAGTTACTTTGAAAATGCAATATATAACATATTACTAGATGCCTTAATTTGAAAGTAATATATTACATTACAATATTACTTACTCCGTAGAGTAATGTGTTACTTATTACACTGCTTTTTGGTTACTTTCAAAAAATGCCAAAATAACTTATCTAGAACAATCAAATAGCCTAGATCTTTCTAAATAAACCAATGACCGTAGGGCCAGGGTTGAGCAGACAGAGGATCAAAGTCTGACATATTATGAGATAGGAATAAATATGTTTGATTGTAGGCTTAGTCATATGAAACACAATAGACCTATACCTTCTATAATGTAGCCAATTATGACACGACAATCACAACTTTTTTATTTTGGTCCACAGAACAACATTGCATTGACGTGTGATTGAAGAATTTAAATTAAAGTGCGCTCACTGAATTAGTCTTCTTCACCTACAAAATACAACTGTATGTCACACAGAGACTGAACTAAGAACTTATGGGCTCGGCTATATTAAACACAAGCATTGCCTATATTAATATGGTCATGCTTGGTGTGGATGGCTTCATAAAAAAAACAACAATAAACGTTCCACTTCGGTCAGTAACTTGTATTGTAACGCAAACGTGATGTTCGCACTGCTCTCCCTAAATACAACCTCACTAGCACAGCTGTCGACCCTCAGTCATATTATGTTATTCTTTCACGTGGCAGAAGTATTAGGCAATGATTTTGTAGATCCATATCTGAATGAGCACTTAAGATAACGAGCTTGTCAACCGCAAGTGCATATTTTGTGCTATTATACCAAAGGTGAGCATGAACTATTTCATAAGCTGGGTTATTATAGGTAGAGGGGAGATCTCCCTTTTTTAAACAGCTGTATAGCCAAATGTAGAGTAAGGCTGGTAATCATTTTCTTAAATTAAGCCCTCAGGGAACAAGAGAAAGGAGGCTGGTGTAGGTTGAGCTTTACACCCTCTGGACTGATTTGTAATGGGAGTTAAAACCACCTGGGACAGACAACCACCCTCTATCAATTTCTTTCTCATTTACTCTTTGTTTCTTGCTCTGTTTTTATGTCAGTCTCTCTTAGCCTCTCACTTGGTCTTAAAGTCTCTTTGTGTCACTCATCCTCCATTGTTCTATCTGTCTTTGTTGTTGTTATTATAAAGACTAATTCCCCCTGACAGTGGTAACTGTAGTAACAGCTGTACTCCTGGGCTGTCTTACATACAGTGCCATCTACTCCAAACCTAACACACGCGCAGGAGTCCCGGTGGTTTCATTAATATGCTGTGACACACCCACACCAACCTTCCTCGTCAACAAGTGCGGATGTCTGAATGATTCATTCCATCTAGATTTTATTTTCAAAATCTATCCCTATGATTTGTCTTAAGTAGGTTTTATGGATCAATTGTATTTGGGCCTCCATCACTTTTTGAGTAATGTCTTATTGAATCTGGATTGAAGCATGAAATGAGTCAATCTAATTTCAACTGCTTTTGTGCAGACAACTTGAGAACTGGATGTTTGTTTTCCACTCGGAGCCCCTTCTACCCCGTCACATTCACAGATCATTTGACTGACTGACTGACTGTGTCCTGTACTGATAGTGTTATTGTTTTTTTCCATTCAGCAGCTCAGATACTAGACCTGAGCTGTTGAATGACTCATCTGTCGTCAGTGGCCTGTCTTTTGATTCTCTTTCTAATTTTTTTTCTCTCTCTCTCTCTCTCTCTCTCTCTCTCTCTCTCTCTCTCTCTCTCTCTCTCTCTCTCTCTCTCTCTCTCTCTCTCTCTCTCTCTCTCTCACACTCACTCACTCACTCACTCACTCACTCTGTCACTCTCTCACACACACACACGCACTCTGCTCTCTGACCATCTGATGTCCAATCTTTTACACATAATTTGCCTTTTTTGTATGTGTTTGCGTATTTCTGTTCAACTGAGTATGTTCAGGATCCCTCAGCACTTACATTCATGCATCCTCTTTATTTATTTTTTTCAGTTTGCATATTAGATTAGTAGGGGTGTTGAATTTTGTGCTTTGATGTGTTCATTAAGGTTTGTTTTCATTTCACACCCACCTCTTTCAGAATAAACAGCCACAACTGTGAAGCTCTCCAACAATGGTCCAGTACTTACTGTAAATTTATGTGATGAAACATAATTAAAATCTATTGGAGTTTCCTGCTGTATAGCTTGCATTGGATAGAGCTCTGAAATGTTTTTTGAATTATCAGTGCAACAGCATTAGTTATGGATTTATATCTGGTTCAGTCAGTGATTTTTTAAATTTGATTTCTTTTACATCTATTGCCTAAAAATTAAAAACTCTGTCTCTCTTTCTGTCCGTCTCTCATTTTCTCAGTGTCAGATGGTGTGTAAGGACGTGTCAGCTGAGACCATGTACGACGTTCTCCACGACATCGAATACAGAAAGAAATGGGACACAAACGTCATTGAGACCTTCGATATCGGGAAGCTCACGGTCAATGCAGACGTTGGTTACTACTCCTGTAAGTTGCACACACGCGTGTAAACGTGTTGTTTATAAAAAGTAGAGTCACACATGACGCGCACATTGATCTGTAATGTCTTGTTTGCTGGGTCTGTCTTGTTTGTTAATAGGGAGGTGTCCGAGTCCTCTTAAGAACCGTGATGTCATCACGCTTCGTTCCTGGCTGCCAATAGCAAAAGATTACATCATCATGAACTACTCTGTCAAACATGCCGTAAGTACGCGCACACGCACACGCACACGCACACGCACACGCACACGCACACATACACATACACCCCCCACACACACACACACACACAGGGCTTATACATGCTCTCAGCTGAGACCCTGCTCATTCACCCCTTTATAACTCTTTGCATGTGTGTTCAAAGGTGCATTGTGAATTGGCCCATTTCGAAATGAGTGCACATTGGGTGAGCACACATGAAGGTTGATCCAGTTTAGGAAGCTTAAGGGCGTCGTGCTGTACGGAAAGAAATCCTTGAATATTTGTGGCAAGTCGGCAGTACAAAGCTGTGTCTGTGGGTGTGCCAGTCAGTTTTTCTTCCTGTCTAACAGTAAACGTACTTTCCCAGAGAATGGTGGCGAGATTAATTGTTATGTTGTTGTTACCGTCACAACAACCAGGCGGCTGTTTTAGCAAGATAAATATCACTAGCATGGATTGGCGGCATCGTCGATATTAGCATGGACCAGCAACATGAATATAAGCAGGGGTAGTAATGGCTGTCCCTCAACCATAAGTTCTTCTTGGGTATTGGGGAGCTGCAGAGTTTATTCATGGTCAAACTGCAACCTAGACTGTGCATTTACTGCCATTAAACAACTTCTGCTGAACCTTCCCTCTGCTCCACAGCTCCACAGCAGAAAACAGCTTTGTATTTGCCGATCAGTGTCAGGAAAGGGCTCAAAAAACTATAAAGTATTATAAATACAAAAATACACTGGAAGGGAGCTTTAAACATCCTCTGCATGCAGGAAGTAAAGAGAGTTTGGCACCATTCCTAAGAGGGAGCACTCCCTTTCCTCGTGCCCCTGATCCCTTTACCTGGGGGAATGATAGATCTACCTTGAGCTGGCACTGCTTCGTTGTAGGTGTAGGAAAGTTAATCGATTGAGTTGAATACATTGTGTTTTTAGTTCAGCTTCCAGTTGTGCTTTTTAGGGGAATGCCAAAGGCCAGTAAAGTAGGCTGATTAGAGACTGTATGAGTGACTTTCAGTTTGGAATCAGGCCCAAATCCTCAGACTTTAGTTTGGCTGCATTTGTGCGTTTCTCGTCCAACTGAAAGAAGAGGACTATCTTGTGTGAAAGCTGTACTCGTCACCTCTTATGAGGGCTGCAACAACTGGTTATTTCCATTGTAGATTAATATGGTGATTATTATCACAATGAATTGATTATTGGGTTTGTAAACTGTCAGAAGATAGTGAGAAAAAGCCTTTCACAGTGTCAGGATTATCATTTTACTAGAACCTAAGACAAAGAAAATTCTCATGAAGCTGGAACCAGATAATTTGTGGCTTTTCTGTGACAAAAATTACTTATTTGTGTAACGATCAATCAACCAAGTCACTGTTTCAGCTGTATCGCTCTCGAAACAGGCTCTCATTTTTCTCTTCTGTCATTGTTTCTTGCTTCTGTCTTTTTCCCTCTCTGTGTCTCACTCTCAGTTTCGCTCACTAATATAATGTTTACAGAAGGATAAGACCTCTCATGTGACTTTTAGCTGTTGACTTCCGCCTCCCCTTCCGCATTCCTGCATTAACAAGTGGTTTGGAAAATAATAGACAGAATCTGTGTGTGTGTGTTTGTGTCCCGTGTGTGTGTGTGTGTGTGTGTGTGTGTGTGTGCGTGTTTGTGTCCCGTGTGTGTGTGTGTGTGTGTGTGTGTTTGTGTCCTGTGTGTGTGTGTGTGTGTTTGTGTCTTGTGTGTGTGTGTGTGTTTGTGTCCTGTGTGTTTGTGTGTGTGTGTGTGTTTGTGTCCCGTGTGCGCTGTATGTGGATAGCCAAGGTCATTCTTGATAGTCATTTGAACTTGAGAGCTTGAATTGTGTAATGCAGCTTAAGAGGAAACTTAAAACATTGCTGAATTCATGTGTCCACCGCCAGGAGTGCTGTATTTGACACCATGTTTGGCAGTCAGTCGTTGGGGTCCTGTAGTAACTGCGGTCTGCTCTACAACTGAACTTGCTTTTGGGCAGAGTGCTTTGAAGTTAGTGCTTGCAAGAGAGGTCTATATATTTATATTAGGGCTGCAGGTAATCACTGCTAATGACCACTAATTACATTTTTTCATTTAATCTATCGAGTCATTTTTCAGCCACAATGAGACAAGGCTCCAGGATCTCTCGGCTTGTCGGTTGCTCCATCACTTTGGTCTCAACTAAAATCAGCTATTGGATTAACAACATTTTGTACAGACATTCGCGCTCCCCAGAGGATGAAGATTTCTGAATTGTCTTCAAACATACTACAACGAGTTTTCAACTGGTTGTCTCAATATGATATCAATGACTCTAAATGACCTACATAAACAAGATATTTCTACAAAATAATTCCTAATGCCTGAACCAAAGAAGCTGCTCTATAGTCTGGTGGTATGACAGCAGATCTTTTTCTTGTAGGTGCTTTAAGAGCTACCATCAGGTCAAAATTTGTCCAGCTCTTCTTTTTGACTAAAACCCCTGCAAAACGAATGGCATTTCCCTCAACCCCTGCTCTACGTAGTGTTTAGTGCTACCTGATTATACTGAAATGGTGAATATGGTAAACAACATGCCTGATAACACTAGCATGTATGCATTGCCATTCTGAGCTTGTTAGCATGCTGAAATAAACATTTAGTTCAAAGCCCTGCAGACCAAAGTAAAACCTCACAGAGCTGCTAAGCATGGCTGTAGTCTCCAGCTCTTGTTCATAATAGCTGAATTCATAATATGTCAAAAAGTGGATCATTGATCATTGCAAGTAACCAAAGTTCAGAGTGATACCTTTTGATGAGTTCTTTTGGCAGACCAGCAGATTAACTAACTGATTGATCATCAATCCCCCAAGTTATGAGATATGAAGTTTCCTGGTAAGGCTGCAGAGGGACACCGCATCGGTGACTAATGCTTCACATTTCCAGCAGTCTCTCCAACAAATCCCTCTCCATTAGCTCAGAGCAATATAATGTTGTCTCTGATTGCCCAGAAACCTGCATGTTGAATTACTCTCAAAAGCCGTCTTTGTTCTTCAAAATTCCTACTACTAGAGAGGTGCAGGCACCAAAACTGTAAGTCAAATAGTGTAGAAAAGATAAAGCAGTTATCTGAACTTCTCCCCTGATAAAGGTTCTTTTGCTGACTGCTGTGTGCCTCTCCCACTCTCCTCACGGTGCCTGTCCCAGTTAGCTCAGGCTAACCGCTACTGAACTTGGTCATGAATAATAATCTTTGGATATATTATGATGAGGCAGCAGTGGAATGGTGGGCTTGAGCTGGCCTTTACTGCTGTGTTATTCACAGACTGGATTTGCATCAAAAAGATGACTGTGAAGCAGAAAATCTGATAGACTGGCAGAAGAAAAATACAGCACAGAAAAACACAGTGGTGCACACTTTGCACAACTTGTATCAACCATTTGATAGATATTCACGAAGAGCTGGAGACAACATGTTTTAACTTTTAGCAGTGATTTCTGAATATCTCTGCTTGTATTCATGCATTAATTGAGTGTTTATTTTAGTTGTACTGTTTAGTTTCCATGTGCTGAAAATGGATGATGTCTATTCTACTAATAATCTGTTAAACTCTGTGTGTGTGTCTGTGTGTGTGTGTGTGTGTTTGGTCTCTACAGAGATACCCTCCTAAAAAGGAAATGGTGCGAGCCGTGTCTCTTCAGACTGGCTACATGGTCCAGTGGCAGGGACCTAACCGCTGTATCCTCACTTACTTGGCCCAGGTGGACCCACGAGGTAACCACACACACACGCACACACACAGACATGCACACACTTACTCAGGTGCTCATGCTCCAAGTTGTAATGAATGATTCATTTCCCTGCCTTTATGTCGGAACATGTCGCCATAGTTACCATATGAAGGACAGAGTCTATTTCGCTCTCCTGCTGCCTTCTCTTTCCTTTGCTCTCTTCTTCCATTCATTAGTCTTATTCTCCCTTTAATTCACTTCTCTACTATCACTCTCTTGCTTGCAAAGTGCCGATTGTGTAAAGCTCTTTAGTCTGGCTGTAGTGAGTAGCAAGTTGCAAAGGTTCACTTTGATCCAGGGTGTCATGACATGTAATAAAGCAGATGTTAAATCCCTATTTATACCTTCCCACATCCTCCTCTTCCTCTGTACTCTCGTTCTCTCTCACTTACAATCTCATCCTCACACTTTTCTCAATCTTCCTCTGTTCACTCTGTCTCTCTTTGCAGGTTCATTACCAAAGTGGGTCGTCAACAGGTCTTCCCACTACCTTGCTCCCCGCGTAAGTCATTTGCAGATTAACACCGATTCTGTGATTGTATTGGGTGTTTGTCGATGTGTTAATCCACAGGACTTGTGTTCATTGAGGCTATGCTCACTTCTCCTTTATATTTCAGAAACATACTGTCACTGCATTTGTTTGTCTGTCTGAGTTTGTGTGCATGTTTGTTTAAATGGGGCAAAGATCCTCTGGAGAGCACCCAGGGATGGAGAAATCCCTTGATGAGTCAGAAAATAGCAGCTCAGCGAGACGCACAAATCCCCCTGACAATAACCATGCTGATGACTTCAACACAATGAATACAAGAAGGCATTTTCTGTCTGGGCTATACAGATTTTTTTCTATTTTTTTATCATGACTCATTTATTATTCAAAATATTGTACAGAGAAAGAAAGATTACCATTTGATTTGACATTTTAAACTGATATTTATATTGAATGAGAGTCTTTTGAATTGTAACCACATCTACATAATGTCTCTTGCAGTTTTGGTACTATGAGAACATTGTGAAGACACTTGATGATTTGGCTCTGACAGTGATGACCTCGAATGTAATTCAGGTTATTGATTATCAGTGCACATTCATAAAAAACATTTTTTAAAAATAGAATGCCACTCAGTAGAGCGCAAACCTTCGCCAAGGCCCAAATATGTCCCCTTTAATTCAATCAAGCCTAATCCAATGTCAAATAAACTGCTCAGTGTTTCCCAACCAATGGCTGTGTACTTGTGTGGGAAGGGTCCAGTTTTTCTACTAGTAAATTATTCGCAGATGGCAACAATATAAAATGCAAAAAAGGTCACCAAATATACTTGGCCAGCCATTAATATACATTGGCGGACTGCCTGAGCAAAATATATGTTTGGAAAACACTGCTTTTAAATTTGCCATATCCAGATTTTAATTTGGATCTGCATCAAATTGTACTCACTCACAGATACTAGCCACCTAAGTACACAAGCTTTTTTTTCATCAAGAAATATGAGCATTACTTTGCAAATTAATGCAAAGGTAAAAAAAAAAACTCCCAAACTCCCAATGTTTAAGTGAGAAAAAAATCCTGGCTCCATCCCTTCATCTGGGTCTGCACCAAATGTTACCAGTGTTTATTCTGTGCTGAGACCCAGTTTTGTCGAAATACATTCAGTAGTTTTGTGTTATCCCGCTGACAAACCAACCAACCAACCCACATACAAACAAACACAAAACACAACCTCCTTGGCTGTCGGATAAGTTATTTTTGTTGTGGTGTTAATCTATTTTGCTCTTTTTAGGCAATGAAGAAGATCAACAAAGCCTGTTTGAAGTATCCAGAGTGGAAGCAGAGACACAACCCTGGCTTCAAGCCCTGGCTCTACCCCGAACAGACTACATTACCCAGCATCCCGCTCTCTGAGCTCAGCATCCAGCGTGCTGAGAGCCTGGAGAAAATTGATGAGAGCTCCCTGGCTGAGACCCAGGATAGAGAAGCAGACAGCGACTAACAAACACATAGTGATGAATTCGTACACACAAACAGAATGCAGGGTTACATGCATGCCTGTTCCATAGTAACACATACTTGCATACATACTGTACATGCAGTTTGCGTATGCATGCATGCTAACAGGCACATGTATGCAAGCATTCATGCACACAGATAAACTCATACATGGCCAACTCATACGTGCATACATAATGTATGAACACATACTATACAACAATGAAACATAGATGCACTCACAGATATACACCCACCCACCCACTCAATCACAGGGGGTGTGAACCTACATATTTTTGCAAGTCAGTAAACTTATCATTGTAAACAGAAAAGGGGCTGTACATGTGATTTTTCATGCGTATTCAAAGGATAAAAGTTTTCTAATCAGGACCTATGCAGATCATCATAGCAAAAATATATTTTCAGTAAGAGGTACTGTTTGAAAAAAATGTTTACAGACTAATCTGACAGTGGAGAAAACACCTCAGTACGACCCCTAATGGGCACACACATACACACATTCACACTTGCATATACACATAGTTTGTGTCTTTCTACCCAGGTTGTCTGTCTTTTACTCATAATGTGTCTCCATCACATTCTGTAAGCACATGATAAAATATGCAGGTGTGCAGAAGGCAGCTGGAACCCCCAACCCAACCTGCAACCCTCTCACACACACACTTAAACTCACACACAAATACAGATTTTACACTCACATGTACTGTCTTGCTCCTCTATTTGAGAGATGTATGAATGTATGTAGAGTTTAAAAAATTAAATACAGATTCCTACAAAGGTTTTCAAATTTCACTGGTGAGCCGAGTCATTTTTTTTTTCTGTGAGTGTCAGTGTCTCTGCTCGAGTTGATGTCTGATGCTACCTGAAGGTTTGCATGGTTGTGCTGATGCTAAAAAAAATATATATATAAAGAATCATTAACCTGATTAACTGGTTGGTCCAGTGTCATACGCACATTCTCTCAGTGACACACACACACATAACCATTGACTTTTAAACCTCAAACAGAACATGGAAAAACACATGACACACAACCTATTGATACATTTCTGTGAGTGCATGCGTGTTTGCGTGACGATTGCATGTGTGTGCCGTGTGTGTGTGTGTGTGTGTGTGTGTGTGTGTGTGTGTGTGTATGTGCGCGCAGTGGCCTAGATCAGAATTAGGAATCCCCCAATCTGTTGGCATGGCAACTCTGAGATCGGCTCAGCACCGGAGAGAGACATGGAGAGACGAGATCTTGCATGTCACAGAGGAAGTGATTTATTACAGGGTCTACGCCCCTTCTTCCCCATGTAGAATTAGACTGATGTGCACGTTTACTGTAAATGCACCATGTGCGCTACGGCTGCACTTTCTGTCTGCCTGCCATGGATTAATTGGATGACCTGACGCTTTTACTTTCATACAACAAACTAACGCAGACAGTAACATGGTTTGAAGTATGGCTAAAGAATGCGTTAAACATATTGGATGCATGTAGAATTATTTGAAAGTCCATAAAGAGGGAACATCACATTGAAATATACATCATGCTTTTTTTTTTGCATGTCATCCACTCTGACAGTTCCCTTTTTACAACATCCGCCTCTGCATATGCGCCTAATGAATTATGAATGATGAAGGAAATGGTATGCGAGAGGTGCAAAAAGGCATGAGGTGCATACTCGGTCCTTTTTTCTTTCCTACAGCTGTATATCCTCCATCCATCCTCAGAGTCTTAACGAGGCCTCTCGCTCAGCCATCATCATTATCTGCATGCGTGGGTGCTTGCTTCTTGTGCACGAGTGTGTGTGTGTGAACTGTGCATCCCAGTGGCATCCCTGCATTGTCTTCCACCCGCCTCCACAGCAGGAGGAGACATATAAGCAGCATGACGGCCGGCATCCCTCTGTGTGTGTGTTACTGCATATGTGTCACACTGGCTGCCACCCCCACAGCAACCCGGCCCACCAGAGCTGAGATCCTGGTGATGACTCATCGTAACCCCACCTCCTCCTCCTCTTCTCTCCCACACCCTCTCGCTCCATCTCTTGTATTTTCCCCCTACTGTCTTTCTGCCCCTCATCCTTTCCTCCGTTTTTCTTCTTCTTTGCCCCTGTTTCTTTATTTTTTGTATCCCCTCATCCATCCTTTCATCTGCTCCTTATTCAGGGTTCTCATCTCCTTTGATCCTCTTCTTCCCCTCTTCCTCTTTGCCCTTTTCTTCTCCTCATTTCCCTTTTTCTTACTCAAAACCATTTGTTCTCCTCCATTTATTCCCACTCTGTCTCCTCCACAGTCGTCAGCCGTATTTGTTTTCTCTTTCTGCTTTTATCACCTCTGCTTGTCATTTGTTTTCAACTTTTACTTCTCCTCTCTCCACCACAACTCACCTTTTACCTCCGTCCATCGCCTTCTGTTTCATTTCCCAAGCTAATCTTTATGACAGCCTGCTGATCTTTATCCCAGGGCAGGAGTGAATAATGAGAAACATTATGACAAGTCACTGACTCGCCACAAGGTGTGTTGTTCATCCAAGCTCCAGAAGGCAATATATTCCCTTTTTACTCATTATAATAGGTCTTGTTGGCCTCTGAATGTGACATAAGAGAGCAGATCACATATGTGACAAAGACAGAAACACAAAGTCCAAAATGATCTTTGAATGTTTTCTCTCTGAAACTCGTGATGTTCAGTAAAAGTTTGACAAAGCATAGTGACAAAGTGGGATATATTTAGCTCATGAATGTTTTGTGTTTGGATATAGGGTGTGACCGTGAAGTTATGGCTTCCAATTTGGTCCCAACGTTTGCCTTTTATTACATACCACCATCCCTCTCTCTCAGCTGCTTTGATCTCGCTGACTCCCGTCGCTGTTGCAATCAAAGGGCCCTTAAAATGTCAGGTCCATTTAGATGCAACATCGTCTTTCTACTTTCCCTTTATTACTTGCTTTTTAAACTTGATACTCCCCCGGTCTACGAGGCTCAATAATATCTTCATGGTGAGTGGTTGCCCTCTTCTGGTTCCTATGGGAGCTTACAAGTAACAAATCAGCCGCTTGTGAATACCACATCTTTGCCACCTCCAAAGGAAATGTCTGTTCAGAGTTATTTCTATTGGTTGTCACGGCACTGACTAGATATTTCCAAGATTATACCAGTTTGTACATCCAGGTGGGCTCACAGACTGCACTGGAACCTATGCAAATAGATAGCTAATTCTTATTTGTCTCAAATATTACAGTAACTGTTATTTAAATGTTGTAGTTAAATGTATGTTAATCAATGACTGGTGAATCTACTCGATTTCCACCTATCCTTTTATTAAATTGTATGCCCTTACATTAGTTAAAGGGGTACGATGTACTTTTGGAGAAGAATTAAAAGTCAGAATTTCAATATTTACAATATTTATGAAGTAATAATACCAACTGAGAAATATTTATCTTTTTCATAACTGAATAAACAAGCTGTTCTCAGAGGAAAATAAGGTCCCCAGAACACTGTTTGAAGCTTGAAAGGTGGCAGGGTCCACCACATATAAACAAAGTAAAAAAGTATGAAGCTGTGCTGTCCTTTAAGGTCAGTTAGTTTATTCGATCTGGTCAGTCATGATAGGGAAGAGAGTTTGTTTATTTAGTTTGTTAAGGCATTAAATAAAGTCAATACATTTCTTCCCCAAAACTACATAGTTAACCTTTAATACTGTTGCTCTCTATCGGAAATTAGGAAGCCTGTAGCCTATAAAGTGTGACTTTTAACGGTCAGTAGTGAGTTATCAAGATTCTCACTTTCAGTTGCCTATACTTTTCTTAAATTATACCTATTTTTAATATTTTATAATAGACCGAAATTGCCTTTTTAAAATATATAATAGAGGGACTTAAAAAATATATGGAGGGCCCATATATTGTTTACAGATAAAGCCTTATCTGTGCTGTAGCTGTTGTTAGTCAAAGTAAGTGGGATAAAAGGTAGTTTGAGTGGATTTGCATGAAAACACACTGGGCTGTCCAGTCTCTCAGTGGTCACATGACGGCCGAACGGAAGTTTTTTGCAATTTTCTTGCATCAAGTGACAAGAAAAACGCCGGAAACACTTACTTCTTGTCCTTCAAAATAAAACGCCACATAAGTTGAAGTCGGTGTTTATTTTTTATTTTGAAACGTATATGCGGATGTTAAATGTTTATTTTATTATCGCTCGATACTGGCTGTGTGAGTCGCTGCTGCTTTTTCACCCGTGAGAAAAATGTTCTCCGCTATTTGGCGTCGCAGTTGTGACCACCAATTCACCTCAAAAACACACAAGGCCGGTTTGTTTCAGTCAGCTGGACCCTTGGACAGTCTTGACAAGGTAAGAGAAGCACACGAATGACAAAACTTTCATGTCAAGACAAACTTTCCCAGAGCAGCTGATGAGAATAGACACATAAACCCCACAAAGTCGCACCAACTGCCCGTTAGCTTGAACGTTGCGGTGAAAATAAGTCGGAGGAAAAACATTTGTGTGAAGACACCGCCGGGCGAGTCCAGTTCTGCTTTTAACGGCTTACTGCGAAATGGAGAGGAGGAAATAACTGAAGACTTTTAATTGGTTAATGTGAAGTTGTTGGACCAGTTTGGTTGTTTCTCCTCAGCTGCCTCCGTCTGCTCCAGGCTCTCTCCGGTAAAACTGGAGAGGAAACGGACCGCTTGCCACACAGGGTTGTTTATCCCCACTGGAATTCATTATCTTTAAGCTGGCTGCATGGATGGACTGACTATCAAATTGCGGTTTTAACTGAAATTATAGGTAAAGAAATTGATCCATGCCTTGTCCTAAGAGAGCTCATCATGTGCCTGATTTTCCCACATCAGTCCGTTAGCAGGTGGGCATGCGACAGGTGGACATCCATCCGTCTACCCACTTTACACTCTTTCCACCACTCCAGTCTGCATTTTCAGATTACACAAGTCCGCCGAACTGCTGAAGCTTGTTTCATCAGCTGCTTATTTCTGGTTTTTTTTTTTTTTTTTTTTTTTTTAGCAGTCTAGGGCAGGGTTTACAGCTTCTGGTTGATAATATGTGACCAATAATGAAACTCTTTGAAAATGCTAGCAGGTAATTTATTAAGCAAAGTGGAAAATGTGAAAGTGTTTCATTTTCAGTGCTATTGCACTCTGTGGACGTTTTGCTTGTGGGCTTGAAGCCCTAAAATAGAGTACTTTCTGCATGTCTATTTCCCCAATTGAGCCTTAAAAATAAGTCAATCAGATGTGTGAGTTGAGTGTTCTCACAAACAGAGCTGCTGAACCATGAACAATCATCTCAGTTGTGATTAAACAGATGTCATTTTATGCAGCATTTGCAGAACTTGGCAGTATATTTGGATAACCTAGACAAGGATCAAACAACCAGTGTGCATTTAAATGATATGCACCAATTCATCACCTCAAAGAGCAACACAAAACATGACCCAGCTATTTTTGCCAGTTCGGGGATATGCAAAATAAGCTTTTAAACCGCGTCACGGCCCTACCGACCTTGTTTTGTCTAGTTTTGGACGTTGGTAAAGAGTATGCTGATGACTGTCTGTTTTTGGCTTTCACTTGTGTGCTGAGTGCCACATATTGCAGTGTCACAGGATGTTGTTTATCTTGGCAGCGATATTAGTATCTCTAAACCCCCTCAACCAATGATTTTTGTGTCAACCAGTGCGAAATGCACGCTAGGTCGAGCGAAATCAAATTCACAATCTTGATTTAGATTGATTGCACTCCTACAGAGGGAGAGAACTCTGAATTATTTATCGGTCATTGACATCAAGTTGCAGCTGAATGCCGCGTCTGTCTTTCCCTGCACTCCGTCTTTCTTTATCCCTCTTGTGTCTGCCACTTTTATGCCTTTTGTTTCCCTCTTCGTCTGTCTCATACGCTCACATGATTACTCACCACTGAATCACTCCTTAATGATGTGAGAGGAGGATCTCGCTGGTTCAGGGGGCTCATCGAGACTAAATGAAGTGGCCTGTTGTGCGAGAGGTGATAAGTGCAGGCCTTTACTATATGGGCGTTGGACTGAAGTTATTAATTCTGCTTCAAGACTGTAGATTTTCACAGGGGAAGAGAACACGTCCTTCAGTGATGATTTTGTACACCCAGTGAAAATGAGATTAGCTTGACATAGAGGAACTCATTTTTATCTTTTGGCCCGAAAGGATTAAAATTGTTGCAAGAGGAACATTAGAGATGATTAATTTGGTTTCTTCAACTCTTTTTAACCTTATTGTAAGTTCAGTCTAATATAACAGCTCTGCAGCAAAGCTAGCTTTCCTTGCAACTGTTTTAGAGAGGTGTCCGTTCAGCTATTTTGTCATTTTGGAAGATGTAGGTTGCAGTGCAGTTGGGGGTGGGAGATCTGAAGGCACCCACAATCTAATTTTGAGGCAAATCATAGAGATTGTGGTGTTAAATGTCATCTAACATGTTTCCAAACTTCAAATAATGTCATTGACTAGCAGATCCACACTCCATGGACATACCAATAGAGTGATGTCGCTAACTAAACGACTATGAAGACTGGACAAATTACTTTGTGTCTCTCTTGGGTGACATATTTTAAACAATGCAACGTGAGTCATAGCTAGAAGCATGACAGATGAGGAGCTTGTGCCCAAAAAGAGCTTTCTTTGATGCAATGCTGTGTTTAATGGCGCTAATAAAGAAATCACAGTCTATTTTAAGGCTATAGTGGCTATAGTCTACAGAGACAAAGATACACATTTGAATTGTGGACTGTAATTTTGATCACATAGATTCTTACTTTTGGAAGCCAGATTGCCCGGTGTTTCTGATATTTTATCCAACTAGTTTATGTAATTGAAGATAGAGTAAATATTTGAACGACCTCTCAGTAGCCTATATCTCTATGTAATTCCCTCAACATTGGTGCAGTTATTTATTTACAGTGATGTTCTCATGAGAGCAGTTTGGCACTTTTTTCTTTAAAGCTTTTAGCTCAAGCAATATGCAAGAGTGGACTTCATGAAAAGAATTATGTGAATTTTAAGTCAGTGGACTTAAACATTCAAAACATTCGTTACTGTCCTTGACATTCTGTTGAAAGTTTGTGGTATGCACAGTTTGTACTTGAGGTAATATCAACTGACACCACGCAAGGCCACATCATGACCCCCAGAGCGTCATACCTAAAGTCAACAAACTGATGACTTTGTTCCCATTAATGGGCTTCTTGAATGTGGTCGGTAGTTTGTGGTGGGTTACCATGGGAAATGTCCTCCTGTGAAATGCACCCTGAAGATTTCGATGCGAGTGTGTGCACACTGATATGGGCTTGTTCACTCGAGGACATTGTTCAGATGCGTTTCTTTACTGGCAGGACTGAGTCACTATTCAGTTTTAATTGTAAGTGGGCTGACGGTAGCAGCGTGTCTGGTGGTGGGCTTATGAGTCATGTCCCATGTGTGTCTGTGTGTTTTTCTAATCCTTATCAGGATATCACCTTGATAGAAATCTGAGGAGGTAAAATCTTCTATGGTGCCTACCCAGCGACTTGTAGTTTGTGAAGTTACCTGGCCTATTGAGCAGCAACAGAGCAGCAAGAAAGGGTGTTCTTTGCACAGCAAAGTTATATTTTGCTGGTGAACAGTATGAAGATTATGGACTACATTCATCCAGTGGCTTGTAACATGACTTCAAATAATTGCTTATTGGCTAACACTAGAGCCTAATTGATACTGGACTTGTGGGGCCATAACAGCTGTGTTTGGGAGTTTGTAGAATCTGAGTTCCATCCATCCGCCAATATAATTTGTTTTCATTAACTTAGAACATGAAAAAACAATGTTTTTGTTGGCTTTTATTGAGACAGTAGAGCTTGACAGGAAATATAGGAAGATGAAAGGGTGATAAGCATCTAAGGACCCTAAATGTTGTGGTAGTTATATACGGTATCCGTCTTAACCACCCAGCTGTTATAAATTGGTTATTGTGACCAAGATACTGTATGCAGCAGATGCAGCACCAGTATATCTGATATGTGAACATTAGCAGATTCAGCAGCCCAGCCAATTTCATGGTCTAGCTCTACTAAATAGAGCTGCAATTATTAGTCAATTAATTGACTGGTCCATTTAAAGAGAAATTAGTTGCCACATTCTTCAAGCAAAAATTTCAAACATTTGCTTTTTCCAGCTTATTTGATGTAAGCAGTTGCTGTTTTTCTTTGTCATTTGGCATGAAATGAAGAGTATTCGGGTTTTGGAGTTTTGGTTGGACAACAGAAGCAATTTAAAAAACCTCACATTAGGCTCTGGGAAATTGTAATGAGCATTTTTGAGCATTTTTCTCAATTTATCTTGACAGTTTTGACAGATTAATCAATTAATTGTGAAAATAGTTGTAATGAATGTAGTCATTAGCTACAGTATAACATGAGTCATTGTTTGCTAATACAGTAGCTATAACAACAGATATTATGACCCAGAAATTTAGCCATCTGTGTATTTTGAATTATAGAAAGTAATGATAATCTATATTTTTCTCTATAATTTCAGTGGAATTTGAATTAACTACAGTCCAATGCTCTTAAGTGGAATCGCCCTGTGTGTGTGTGTGTGTGTGTGTGTGTGTGTGTGTGTGTGTGTGTGTGTGTGTGTGTGTGTTTGCACTGTGGGAATGGAGGCAGTTTTGAACCCACGCATATTGCACTGCAAAGCTGACATGGTCTTTTTTTGTCATAGGAAATGATGCCGTTTCCTCCACATTTTCAAAATAGCTGCAGTACAACTTTAGTTTTGATGCTGATATCTGACGATTTACAACTTTTTACTGTGTTCATGGATGAATGGCTCGGCTAAATCAACATCATTATCTGTGTATGGAATCCACTTTCATACTCATATAACTGAGAGGACATCAACGTAAAGGTTTGCAAACATTCAAATGATAAATAGAATACATAGAATATACATCCACCGGCAAAACACTTGTACATAAAGTAGACTAGTTCCTGATTTGAAAGGATACTCTTAGCAACAAATTGTGATATTCCTGCCAGTGTATTATTCAAAAAGTAATGCTATTATGAGACTTTATCCTACCACTACTTAGTTTCCGTACATATAAAGATGCAAAGGGATCCAATCTTAAACAGCCTCCTATGCATTTATATTTATGAAATGTATATATTGTGTTTATTGAATAAATAAAAAGCAATTTAGTATTACAAATCTGTAAGAATGCCACAGGGAGGAAGGACTGTCTCTGTCCATTTTGTTTAAGTCACTGATGGCGGTCTTGAATTCTCCACATTCTTAGTCTGTTGTTCTACATCGTGATGGCAGTCAGTAAAAAAAGCATTTCCTTTCACTTGACCCTTGTGAGAAATAGGTGAAAGGACATTGTAACAGCAACACAGTAGAGGGTGGTTATCTCTATAACAGCTGAACATCAGGTGTTATAGATAAACTGACGCTTAGGTCTGTAAAGAAAACCTTGAAACATCGGCCATTAAAGGGCACATATCACCTTATCTTTATCATCATCATCGTCATCATTCAGCACCATTTGCAAATTTAAACACTGTTTAGCATTAATTGATTAAATTACCCAGAATCAGCATGAAGTGTGAACTGAATTCCACCTCATCATAAGCCAGACGAGCACATTTGACATCTGCAATGATATGAGATATTAATATTCATGATTCTGTGTGTGTGTCTCAGTACACAGTAATAGTTAAGAATATAAAGCATTTCTAAGGATCTGATACATAACTATTTGTTCAGTAGATATGTCAGTGTAGCACATTGTCTTTTATCCATATCTGACATCAAACCCCCACAGCTAATACTTCTGAAGTAAACTCAGAAATTAGACCAGTCAACCACAACATGAAAATCACCTGCCTAATATTTTACGAGGTCTCCTTCTGCTGTCAAAACAGCTCTGATCGTCGAGATTGGGAGAGTGTCCATCACTACGATGCTGGCAGTGGATCCTTTAGGTTTTGGGTGGGGTCTAAATGGATCGAGCTTGTTCCAGCAAGTCCAACAGATGTTTGATTGGATTGGGTTCTGGGGAATTTGGGGGACAGTGAGTGCCATTGCTATAGTAGTGGGTGGAGCATTGCATTTTCACCAGATGATCTAAGTCATTCACTTCATCTGTCAGTGGTTTCAATATTGTGGCTGGTTTGTGTACATTATATTCAGCATTTGCAAGTTAGATCAGAGCGAGGGGGCCGCAAGTGTTACTTGACCTTGTTTGTCTGTGGTTGTAAACAAACAAACACACATCCTCAAAATTGATTTTTAATGTATATAAGCTATGTTTTGAATAATAATCATATTGTAGGAGCCGCATTTAAATTTTTTATGTTTTATATGATTAACTTATAGTTGTTCTATTTTTGTGACATTTTTTCATTTTTGAGTGTGCACCTTTACAGGTGGTCATGGTGCAACCCTTTAAAAGGCTGCTGGTAGATCATGACGGGGGGAAGGCGGGCCAGCAGATACCGTTATTTACCTCAGTCTGTGAGCTTGCTGTGCATGGTGTCTGGTCCTGTGAAACCTGCTTCAAACCTCTTGCATTTTATTTTGTATTTTATTTAATTTACAATAAAATACCGGCAACAGTGAACAGTCAAACTCTCTCTCATTGGATGTTTTTGGACACAAACTGTGAGTCTGACACCACATCAGCCGCATTCTCCAAGTGGTACAAACACAAAGGAAACACTCTAAACTGGTTTTTGCCACTACACATATAGTTTAATCTTTTAAATGTTAAAAAGGAAACTGTTGCTGTGGCTGGTTCAATTGCACAGAAACTACATTGATGTTCGCAGCCTCACACTACACCTTTTAATATACTTTTTTTTCGGCTTCTGGCCAACCTAACGCCGTTGGTAAAGACGTTGTCACTGTGAATATGTTATGTAGCCTGTGCATGCAACAAGAGCAGGAGGGAAGGGTAGTCTTGCTTTTGGTATCAGTAACGTGTTAAGTTGTTGCTGAGCTCTCATTGCAATTATAGTGCACACACGGAGAAAGTGCAACATCCTCGATATCTGTGTGTGAAGTAAATTAAAAGGGGATATGAGGCCTGAAACACAGTTTCTGAGCTCACCCCCCACTATCTACGCACACACACACACACACACACACACACACACACACACACACACACACACACACACACACACACACACACACACACACACACACACACACACACACACACACACACACACACACACACACACACACACACACACACAAAATATTATTAGGTGAGCGCTTGTTTTGGAGACTGTGACCAGACTTGAACACCATGCGTTTTCCTTCTTCTTGTTACTTGCCTGGGCAACAGAATGCCCTATTGTGAAGGCAGCACAGAGACCCTGTTATTGGCAGCTCTCTGAGTGGGAGGGAGGGAGAGAGGAAGGGAGCGCAGAGAAGGAGGGAGGGAGGGAGGGAGGGAGGGATAAATTAATTGAAATGTCCAGAGAGCAAAATGCTTCTTGTAATCTGCAGAAAGTGAAATAAAATCCCAGGAAAGAAAGAAGTCGGCAGCAATGAACGTTAACTGACTGTGCAGAATTGACAAAGCACTTATAGTTTTATGTAATAAAAAATATATTTTATGTAATCGTGTTCGAGTTAAGGTGAAAGCTCTCAATTTCAGTAGTTTCAGATTTTTGAAAATAGGCATACTTGCCATCTTACAGTCAGTCAGGTGAGAAGATCTATATCAATTTATCCATCTGCATTTCTACAGAAAAGGGTCCACGTCATGTTTAGCCTAGCGGAGCACAACCACAGGAAGCAGGAAGCCCCTTGTTAAAGTGAAGTGAAAAAATATTCCTTGCAGCAACTGTAAAAACATTGCATCTACATGATCTGAGGTAGCAAAGCAGTCATCAGTACATTTAAGAGTCAGCTGGGGGTTTGTTCATGGTCAGGAGAGCTGCCAATGTAAAGGTCCTGCTGAGATTCAAAATTATTAACCCAGTTGCTGGTGTGTTTATTGTGTTTTTGGGTCATCAAAACTAATAAAACTATTTGACACAGTGTTAATAATTTTCTAGAGGTATTTCATGATACTCACGTGTACAGTAACCATTTTGATGCCTTACATTTTTATTCACATGATGGATGACTGTCAAACAGTTCAGAGTTAAAGGTAAATATACAGTTCGGTATATCTGGTTTCTATGTAATGCCTCATGGTGACTTCCATCCAGGTTTTAAGAGAACAAAACAAAAAATGTACCCCAGAATCATTTAAAAGGTGCTTTTATCACAAAACAATTTGGTACGAATGCGCTTAAAATACACAAGATTCATTGTGTAGACAAGCCAGAATTTTATTGTGTACTATGCTGCTGGAACTGTGGGGAAAAAAAGACAACCAATGAGTAGACAATAAACTAATCTAATGTTCCTCCTGATTCCAGTGTAAAAGCTAATTAAGTAAAGCTTAGTACGGCAAAATGTGTTTTGGATATGTTGAGGTCCTTCGTATCTTTGTACTGAATGCCCAGAGATAGAATAGGCATCTTCTGACTTTAGGTATGATGGCAGTTTTTCCCAAGTGAGCATTTCTGTCACTTTAACGCAAACTCCAGAGATGAACAAGAAACTATTTACTACACTATTAAAAGATTGTATTTCTGCCCACCAATTTAATCCCTGATTTTTAAGACCGATGGTCAGGTCGTAGCTCTTATTTTCAGAGTATGTGGAGTCAATAGGTCTATTACCCGCAGTGCCACATTCTATCTTGTTCATCACCCACACTGGGCTACTGTTGGAGAAAAATGTCCCATTAACCTGCCTGAACTCATGTGCTTTAAATTGGTTTTACCACATAAGAAGTTGTGTGTCTGTATTTACAGCTGTGTCACTCAGGTCACATCATCCATCATGGTTTCTAACTGTAATGCAGTTAAACCCACTAAGCTTATAGTCTGCTGGGTTTTCCTCAGGATTTTTTGTTAGATTTTAACAAAAAAAAACAAAAAAACCAAAAAAATAAATAATAAATAATAAAAAAAAAAATATATATATGTGTGTGTGTATATGTGTATGTATATATATATATATATATATATATATTTTTATTATTGAATATTTCATCAGTGAGATCTGCTTTAAATTTTTAAAACAGATCTCGTGATGTGCTTTTATCTCGTTACCTCTTTTTTATTGTGAAAACGTCCTGACTTTTTTCAATTTAAAAAAATGTTCAGTGACTTCCAACTACAACTGTGTGTATTTCAAACTGAGCGGTTCCCATTAGTTTTTCTCACCTACTTTACCATTTGCGCCTCTTGATGTTGTTCCTCAAAGACACCCACACATCACACAAACGGAACACACAAGGCTGATTAAGCACTACGATAAAAAATTGTGTTTTGTGTGTGTCAATAGTAATTTTTGGAGGCAGTATTTGTGTGTTTGGTCGATGATTAACATTCCAATGATGGCTGAAGACCGATGCAACCGTAATTCATTAAATGTTTTGAGTTCCTCAGTTTAAAAATAGGAACTGACTTTAATCAGAGGGCGAGACACACGCTTTCCTTGTGCCCTGTGGTGTCTGCCCTGTTTGACAGGAAATGAAATGCATTCATTTCAACACACTCACACACTGGCGAATACTATTTCTCGGACTGGATAGTGCGGGTGACTGTGTGCTCGCTCAGCCTCCTCAACCCTCACTTCCAGTCTCCAATCAGATCCAGGTCATATTTTTTTATATTTTTTATCAAATGTACATATGCTTAATATAATCATAATTACGTTTGAATTGTTATCATATTAAGCCGTGTGTGTGTTAAGGGAAAGAGTGTTTGTGGCTGTGCCTGAGAAACCAGCAGCTTCCCTTGTGGTCAAAAGAGATAAACTGTAGTGAACACCGTAGGCGTTTAATGATTTCGACAACAACACCTTTCTTAGGTATGGTCCAAAGTTACAACACTGTCAGAATTCACATTTGCTATTGTTTTTTGTGATAGCGCTGGTTTATGCGTTTACAACAGTCCGTACTGTCCTTACTGTTGCGTACAATCCAGCAGGTTTGCATCATGTGAATGCAACGAGCTGGCACTGCCTGCCGTTTGCTAATCAAGGCCTGACATTGTGAAAGATCTGCGTGTTAAAACTTCAAAAAGAAATCCTCATGCTTGTACAGTTTGAATGCTGTTGTAAATGCAGCATACTGCTTTAGAAAACCAGAACCTGGGGAGGATGGAGATGTTTTGTGGAAAGCTGATCTTGAACCTACTTCTGCAGCGTTCAAGTGTGTTAGAGAGAATTGAGTGAGTCAGTGTGTACGTGCTGTGAGTGTCAATACTTGTTGTGTCAATTGCACTTCCTCTCATAGTGGTCTCCTGTGTGATAGTGCCACAGTACTGCCTGTGTGTTGGCTGCTCAGAAGGAATAATCTTTAAGTTAAGCAGTTTTAGAAGTTTTTTTTTGTTCTTATGTTTATGTAGCACAGATACGATATGTTTGTCTTGTATGTGTAACATATTAGGGATACTATTCTAATAGCAGTTCCTTTCTAAGTTATACTGAAATTATGTGAGCTGAGCAGTTTCTGGATGCACAATCATTGTTTGTTTAAGTGAGTTTAAGCTGTATATTGACACAGCAGTGAACAGAAGTGCTGTTGAAAATGATAGTGCTTATCAGAATGACTAAACTGCTGGGGGATCTCAGCGGAGAGGCGCTCACACAACTTCCTCTTTTACTGAGGTGATGATAGTCAATCCCTCATGACAAAATGTGTCATACAGAACTCTGAGGCTGCTGTTAACAGTATATAAAATGTACCCTCATGGATTTGCACAGTTCATCAAGATTATTAATCATATTTATTTATGTCTTTCAGGAAGCTAAGTTATTATTACACTTATTACACGTATCAAAGACGTCTGCAAGTCTCTGTGGTGTGTATGTAGCAAGTGTTTTTCATCATCTAGTCTATAACCAGACTAATGTTACACACAGTGATCTGTTTTTAGGAACTAAAACAAAGTTTTATGTCTAAAACAGGGAAAAAAATACTCATTTTGAGCTGATGCATGCTTTTTAGATTGTTCCTTAAGAAACCCCTGTATTGTGTAATTTATTTCATACAGTGGATTTTGGTATTATATATGTTCATTTGTTTCTGTCTTCCACAGATTGTGTAAGTCATGATCTGAGAAAGTCTGCGTTGTCCCTGTGGATGTAGACTTGCCATCACCGCCGCACTCACACTCATCAGTCATGTCTGAATCCCGTGTGACTGTGTTGGACTGGTTATGTGTGCTTCGTCTGGAGCAGTATTTTGAGGCATTTCAGAGCGCCGGGCTGGCAACGTTACGACAATGTCGAGACCTCACGCCAGATCAGCTGGAGCAAATGGGCATCACTCTGCCGGGTCACCAGAGACGCATCTTGGCTAGCCTGAACAAAACGCATGGTAAGAGTGACACATACTCTCAGCTTGGACAGTTTGAGAGAGATCAGAGATTAGAGGAAACGGGAGATGCCCAAGTGTTGCAGAGTAAAAGACCTGTGCCCATCCCAGGTGAAGAAAAACCTGTCCTTAAGGAAAGGGAGAAAAGAGATGGAGAGACGTTGAGACCTACACCCAAGGAAAGAGAGAAACCAGTCCCCAGAGAGAGACAAGTGCCCAGCGTGAAAGAGGACATTGAAGATGGAGGAGAGAAGAGGCCAGTTCCTGTACAAAGACATGTAACACCTAGAGGAGGAATAGATGGAGAGAAGGATGGAGGAATAGATGGAGAGAGGGAGAAGCCTGTGCCTAAAGAAAGGACCAAATTTCGCTCTAATGCCCAAGCAGACTGTCACCCAAGCTGCAGCCTGTCTCCAACTTCTGACCCCTCTTTGCCCCCTGTCCCCCCTCGAAGCACCCCCAATTGTCCTCCACAGCGCTTCACCACTCCCCTGAGCCCCTCACCTCCTGCTCGAAACGCGGTCTCCCCCAAACTGGACACACATGTGGTTAAAGCCCCGGCTGTATCGAGCAGACAAGCGTCCCAGAATTCGACCCCCACCAGCACCCCTACCCACACCCCCACACATGCACCTCTTCACCCTCCCAACTTCGCCTCCGCCCAGGCTAGGCCACAGACGTTAGCCATTCAGCCAACGGCCCAACATTTGGGTGGTGATGGAAGAAGAAAAAGTTTACCCGGCTCCCCTGTTGCTTCCCCCCACAACGATAGAAATGTTCCACCTCTCCCTCCAAAAGCAGGGGCAACACCTAAAGGCCCTCCACCAGTCCCACAGCGGTATCCTGCACTGTCTCCCAGAACTCACAGGTAAGGCTGATTTTTTTTATAAATGGATTGTTTGTATTTGCTGTAATAGACGACCTGACGATTTAAAATATATTTTACTTACTTTCCAACACTGCCATTTCGAACTGTATGCATGTTAACTTTGAGTGGAGGAATAATTAGGGTTTAAGTATTATGCTGTTCCTCTAACTTTGGTCTGGTATGGTGTTTTCTGAAATTATTTGTGTAATAGTCAGGTAACTTATCCTTAAAAAAGAAAAAGAAGAATGGGGACGATGATATTCAACAAGATTCAAAACATCATCATACTGATGTTCTGCAAAAAGAGTTAATAGCTAATTTTACTCTTGTCTCTAGCTGGGCTTTTACAACGCCTCTGTTCTTTAGTTCTCTGAGGATTGTGCTGCCATCTGTTGGACAAGATTGAAACTGCATCTCTTGTCAACTTCAGTAGCAGTTTGACACCAAGAATGTAGTGGGGACACTTCCTTAAATGTAAAATTAGGCACTTCCTGAAACTGAGTGGCTGAAGCACATTGGTTATGACTGACTGTATGACTGAGTTGACCTAAGGCTTAGTGGCCTGTTGAATAGGGAAATATGTGAACAAGACCTGTTTAGTGTGGCCTATGAACAAAACAAGCTATGAGACTGCTGTTTTGTGGGTGTCCATACGAGACAACTGGAATGCATACATGTGTGGGTTTTTCAAAGGCTTCATAGTGACCTTTTATTCACTAACACATCCCTATACAATTTTCTGTTCTTTTGCAGAGTTAAATTGTTTCACACTTTTTTTGTCCAATTGCAAAATTGGGGCTCTTCCTTTTTTTCCTCACTTGGCAGACCTTTATCTCTGCAGTAGTTTCTCTGAGAAAACTGTAGCAGCCATTTATCATATGTTTATGTAGTTCCTGGTGATGGCATTCAAGATAAGGAGCTCTTTCATTCTTCTGTGCTTTTCGTCACCGGTAAGGGAAAGGAAACTTCAGCCTTGCCTCACGCTTTGGATTGGTTCTTTTTTGAGAAACATGTTCTCTGTCTGTGTTTTAAAGGGAAGCTAGATGCAAAGAGAGGGAGGAAGTTACAATGGAGAACAACACAGAGCGGTTAAAAACTCTCCTCCTCATTAGCTTCTGTGGAGAGAAGGAGAGAGTGAGGAAATAAAGATATAGGGGAAAACAAAAGTGATTTGTTACCTGGAACTGCCTTTTAGACTTTATGTAGCCTTGACCAGCACACATTCACACGCTCTCTTGTTTCCTTGTCAGTATGCTTTTTTGCCTCCTCCCATTTTTAGGTTAGATGGTCATTTCCTCCTCCCTTTTCTTTCTTTTTTTTTTCATCTCCTCCGATGTGTGGGTGTGTGTCTTTAAGCTTTTTGTATCATCATGGCAGAGGACTCCCTTTGAACATGTCGAGACAGGTAATATTGATCCTAAACATATCATTACATGTCTTTTCTCAGCCTGTACTCGTCTTCAGCATGTGCTTTCTTCTTCTCACCCCCCTCCTCATTCTGTTCTGTGGTAGGGTTTCAAACAAGGAAGACTTTTCTTTCTTTCTGCTCATGTTTTCTGCTGTGCTGTATGCGTAGCTGTGTTTCGCTTATTACCAGCTAATAGAAAACAAGTTTGACCGTGTTAAATGAGTTTGTTTTACCTTGACTGGAGGAAAGTTCTTGGCTGAGACCAGATATCCTGCTCTGTCCTTTGACTTTAGGTGTTTAGGAAACTGATATTGGTATTTGTGTATGGTCTGAATGCCTGCGACAAAACCACTCAGATGGGATTTTCCAAAGGTGTCCCTGGTGTGTTTAGTTGTCACGGATATCAGGTGTGCTCTCTTACCTTTAATGTTAGCATCATCAATGACATGGAGAGCATTATTCAAACAGAAATGTAAAATTCTGTACATTGGCTTTGTGTCACAGCATAAATTAGCTTTCGGTTATATTTTGCTTAGCCTACTTCAGACCAAAACAGACTGGAAACACCATAACAAAGGGGTCAATTAGCTTTTGGCAGATGTTCTCAGCATAGAATAAATGTAGCATTTTCCCAGAAAAGGTCATATACACAGAATGTGGGAGGACAAAGTAGCGTTAATATTTTTTCAGCCTACTGTCATCCGTTAGCTAGCAGAGAACAGGTTAAATATAGCATCTAGCTAGCCCCCCTCTCAGCAGTCCTCCTCTGAGAAAAAAAGGAGGAACTGTGTCAACAGGTCAGTTTCCCGTCATTGTGAGTCTTTGTATCATATTTTGGATGATTTATATATTTATATATATATATATATAGATATAGATATAGATATATAGATAGATAGATAGATCACTTTCTAAATGTATTTTGTTTGTGCAGGAACAAGTGCATAACAAAGCAATATAATTTGTTCACAGGGGTCCATTAATGTGGTATATATTGATTAAGTGTAGGTATTTTTCATCTTGACAATATAGACACAACCATTAAGTGCCACTTAAAATGAAGCTAGCAGAGCACTTTATGTGACCAACAGCTAACAAAGCTTACTTCAACAACTTTACATTGAGTATGTTGTCTCTGAAGTACTAAAAATTAGTTTTGGATGTAGAAATATAGAAATCTGTTCTCAAGCTGTTTCCTGTAATGTGTGACTCAAATCTCTTATGTGCTTGCAAGTGTAAAAGCAGATTTTTGTGACTGTAATGAAGGAAATTCACTAAAGATGGAAATTAAAGAGGAACTTTCACAATACTGGATGGACTGAAACAAGGCCTATGTGCTCACTCTTGAGTTTCCTGTCAGCATAACAATAGTGAATGACCGTTTCTAACATCATGGGAATTTATTTCCCTCTGATTGAGTTTATATGTCTAGACTAGCTAAATGATTCATAAGGTGGTAACAATATCAAAAAGTAAGCAAGAAAATCAGTTTTAAAAATGTAATGTGTTTAGTGGTTCTTTATACGAAGGAATACATTGAATGTGCCTTTATGCATAGCAAAAAAATTGCAATGCGAGCAACATTTGCCAAATACATGTACATATGTGCGTATATGTGACGAGCAAATACTCGTCAGTCCATGTGAAATGAATCATCCTTAAGCTGTTGTAATATTTGATGAGTCAATGTGTAATTTCCTTTTAGCATCAGGCCTAATGACCCTTTGTGTATTTGTTTCAGTCTAAAATACAAAAAATCCTTATTATTATTTCAGTTAATATTACAATTAGGCTATACATGTAATGTGAACAAGCAGCGGAGATGTTGTTTACAGGCAAGATGCTGTGCGAGATCCACACATTCCCTGCATGGATATAGATCCTCTCTGGCTCAGGAAAAGCTAGACAAAGTGTGTATTGTAAGTTTCCCAATGTGCAAGAAATAGAAGTGCAATGAGTGTGTGCTGGCCAAGAAAGACTAAAAATGTCATGATAAATGATATTATCACAGTATTCATCAGACCTTCCTGAAATACTTCTCTCAGTGCTAAAACAATGAATAATTGCAGTGGATTTAATCAAACCTTGCAGCTTTGACAACGCTGTAAACAAAAGCCGGATGGTTGTTTATGACGTTTCGATCCTCCGACCTTCATGAGATAAAATTCCTGAACTCAATGGTTTTTGATCCGACCTACCTGTGTATAAGACCTCCTAGGAGAACTTTCTTCTACATGTGTGGTGCTGGGTGTCAGTAGTTAAAGGGCAGATCATTAGGACTTGCATTATGGCGAGAGTTGAAGCTGACCGGGGAGGAAGAATGTACATACAGTGTGTGAGATCCTGTGTGTCAGCCATGTGAAATTCACGCTCTCTCTCCCAACATTACAACTCAGCATCCGCAAACTAGCTTCAGTTAATCCACAAGGTATTGTTGCCTAGTAAAACGGTGCTCCCTTCTGGTGAATATAAATAAACCGGAAAATAAAGTGTTCATTGTGCCCTCTGAATCCAGCCATAATTATGTTAATGTACAATACAATACAACATTTTGTTGTTATTGTTATGATTGGAATCCTCCAGAACGGTATATTGTACAACTGATGTACCGACCCATTTCTGGAGCAAACACACTGTATATGTGTGTGTTTCAGGTGATCTAGGTATGCTGTGTTTACATGGAGATCTTGTAGGGTGAGGCAGGTTCAGACTTGCTGCTTCAAGCAGAAGCAGAGAGGGAAAACAGAGGGGAGGGGAGGGGAGCAGAGGGTCACCCTTTTGCAACAGCTCTGGGAACAATTCTCTTGACTCTCTCTCTCTGACGGCAGAAGACTATGCCGAGACTGCGACTCTAGAGTCAATAATGTGGACTGAATCAGGTTACCAGAGTTCTCTTCATACCAATGTTAGAGGCCTCTGTGTAACTTTTTCGCTTGCAACCAGACTTTTTTTTCTTTTTGGATTAGGAGCTTGGAGTAAATGCTATACATCTTTTCTGAAGTTTTTATGATGGAATGAGAAAAGACAAGACTGGAAGGGAGACAGGAGGAGGGATAAGGCCTTTCATCCCAACAAAGGATGTATAGACTCAGTCATCTGTTTGGGATTTTCACAAGATCTCAGATTACTGGAGTGTCTGAGGACTCATCTCCTGCCCTTCAAACC
This sequence comes from Diplodus puntazzo, assembly GCA_963678695.2. NCBI lineage: Eukaryota > Metazoa > Chordata > Actinopteri > Spariformes > Sparidae > Diplodus > Diplodus puntazzo. The sequence continues at coordinate 19,473,657 of OZ023162.1, forward strand.
TCTGCTGACCTCTCCTGTACCCCTTTATCCAACAGCCCCACCAAGACAGTTGCTGATGAGATGCAGAAAGAGCAAACTCCACAGGTCCCACCTCGCATCAGGACGCCCCAAACTCTAGAGAACACACAGCAGTCACCTCAACCTGACACTTATCCCACTGTGCCTACGAGGATTGTGTCCCAACCTATCTGTGACTCCCGTAAGTACTAAATCAGCATATAATACTACACATATAATTCAGAATATTACATTTTTTGCTGTGGGAATTTTATTAAACCTGCATTTGTTTATACAATAGGAATAGGTTACAACTTCACAACCTGTCAATTTCTGCTAAACTGTTTGAATGATGAAAATGTATGTGACTGCTGCTGAATAGCACTTGTGCATGTACTCCCTTGTGGTGGAAGAGCATGAATGAGGATCAAATCAGTTGTAGTTTTTATTGTACAGATTTGATCATATTCAGGGAATTCTTAGGAAACAAATGTGTCCTTGATGTCTGTCAAAGCTTTCTTAATGTTCTCTTTATCTTTAACAAATTACAATATGTTCTTAACCTTCTCTTACCAGATATTGCGAGTTTTATTAGCCTACTTCCATTCAGGGTTTATTTTAAGCTTCGCTCCACTTAAGCCATAACCAATGACACGGTCGGCCAACCGGATCAAAACTCAGTGTTATCTCACAAGTTCCTCATCTGCAGTCGTTCTTTACTGCTGTGAACCAACAGTACTGTCAGTTCCATGTTAATTGGACATGACCTTGGGGTCTAAAAGTCTGAGACCACTAATGAGGATACTTCTATTTTGCCATTGTTTTGAATGTTATAATAAGTTTTGCTGAGTGAAAAGTTAAATCAATGGAAAATGTGCATGTACATTCTTTCCAGATTTATGTGACAATATTTTAGATTGTCAAAGTGGTGTCAGGCTTTTGGACCCCACTGCATATTGTTATTCCAGGTTTTAACACAACAATTGGTGAGAAAGAACCCAGTTCCACAGAGCCTTGCCCTGCGAAAGATTTATTCCAATTCCCAGAATCAGCCATATGCACACGGTCTCATCTTGAGTTGAAGGAGCCTGGAACACAGTTTGGAAAGGAGCACATTTTATGCCTTACATCAGAGGTTGCAAAAGTCAAAATATAATAAACATAATAAATCATGAGTAAAATGATAATTTCCCATGTAAAATCAGAACCACAATATCTTCTTGCTTTAGGTTACTTTTACTTGAGAACCGGGCTTTGTAATTAAAACAGTGAATAGATCATTTTGACACAACTCATTGTGAAAGTAGTATTTTCACTCATGTCATGAATGACATGTTTGAAAATGAAAGAAATGAAACAGACCCTGCCTGTAAGAACAAAGTAAACTAAACTAAAAGAGAACCATGAAAATGTTGATTGTCTTGCACAAATCAACACTGCAGCTTTGTTTTATATCCCTCCCTTCTACATTTCTCTGATCTTTGTTTGAAGGTGCATTCAGTAAACTAGGTAAGAGATTGTTCTATCAAGTTGGCTCTGAGTTGGCATTATGAAACAGGTGTTACAGGTTTGAAGCTTAGTTGAGCCTCAAGTAGAGTCTCTGTATAGTTCAGCTAAAGTAGTATCACCAGGACTGTTTGTTAAAAGTTAATTTTCAGTGGAAGACATTTCACTTGTGGTACTGATGGACTGTTGTCCATACTGTCACAGACCAATACATTCTTCAACTGTTTGCAAGTGTGCAATGCATTTTGGCTGCAGTGATTAGTAGTAACAGCCTCTGTAAACTTGCTGTCTGTTCTCATCTAAAAAAAAAAGGCTATTTCAGATTGATATTATTGACCTTACCTGACGTGCAGGAGGGAATATGAGTCGAATATTTATTTTCTTGTGTCTCTCAAGCTGAAAAACTAGTTTAGGGAGCTAGAAAATCGTACCACACTGACAAACTGATATCTTGTGATTGCACAACAACACTTTCAGCTGTCTTTGCCAGGTCATTTAATTTCTGTTGGCACATAGATCAGCACAACTGACGCTAATAACTTGAGTAACCGGAGTAATCGGTTATGTTATTTACTTTTGATTGTGTACAGGTTCCCTGTTCTTGCTCTCGTCCAACAGGTATCATACTGCATTTCCAAGAATGGCCTTCCGTAACCCTCAGAGAAAGACTGAAAATGTGTTGAGTTTGAGTCTGGTTGTATGTGTCTTGAGTATATGGATGTTCAACATTAATGGGACATTAAGGACAACTATGTCAGTGTTTTAAAGTTCCTCTGCAAACCAGGCTTACAGATGCACAAATCCATTTCTGCTAATCCTCTCCTCCCTCCCTCAGGGTTGGTTTCAGTCGATGATGATTCTGATGATTACGAGGATCCAGACTTGTTATACCCAGGTGTTCATCGTTTGAACACACCAGACGGGGTAAGTGTTTCCTCTTTTTACACCATTCTTTTTCTTCTTCCCCTGCAGTGTGTGACTGACGTCTCTTTCCTTCTCTAGGATATGACCCTGCAAGTGCCCGGACAGCGAAAGGGACGCTACAGTTCTTTGTGCAGTGATGATGAGATGCTGGATGATGATGAGTGAGTCATGCATCAACACACAAACCATGAACACAAGCCCAGACACCCATGCTGTACAATAGAAAGAAGCAAACAAGCAACCACAGAGACAGATTTGACTTTTGAAGTCAGTACATTGCTGACTTTGGTAATCCACATATAGCTTCATTATGAGGCTGAGTGTTTCCCCACAAGGGCTTTGTTTGCTCATTGAACATAAAAGTATGTATTTGCAGATAGATACATTATCGTATCTCTATGCATTCCAGAAACAGAAAAGTAGAACTGAAAATATGCTGAGTTGGACACGAGTTGAGGGGTGCTCATACTGTTTTGTGCATAGGGGCTGCCAAAATCGATCAAAAATTAAAGTAGCCTTGTAGCTGCTTTAAGTACGTTTAAAATACACTACCTACACTTGAGTTGTTCGTGTCTAAAAGTTATCTGTAAATGCAATTCCTTGTCTTATGAGTGTAGAGGCCTGACTCACAGGATTGTTGTCACTGTTCAGTGTGAAATGTAATTATGAAAGTATTGGAGAGCTTGAAATAGTGACAAAGGGCGGATCTAAAGAAATGTGTTTGTTGTGAGTTAAAACCATCCTTCTGTCCCTTAAATTTACTTTTTTGAACATCTTTTTCATCCTCAAATGATTACATCTTTATGCACAAAAGCAGTTTAGTTCCCTTTCAGCATTTACATCTACATGTATACAGTAAGCCTTGAAGTGCTCACAGATTTTGCCTGGGCCAAATAAGTGTGAATGCACTCAGTGAGTTCCGCCTCCAGCCTTGCTTGCTCATCAGAAATAGCGCAGACCTCAGCAAAAACTATTAACCAGTGTATCTTTTTTGTTGTGAACTATCTATTATTTTTTTTAACATTTACCTTGCTTGGTTAAAACCTGCTTTCGTGTAACTATAAATACTGTGAATATGCAGTGCACGAGCAAGTATACCTGTATATTTACTTTTTTTCTAGCACAATTTATTACAGGAAACAATGAGTTTGTTCAGCTGTCTCAGCTTTGTTGTAGTTGTAAGTACCAGAAATATAACTTCACATATGACCTCAGGAATGCCCCAATAATCAGTGCATTTATATCTGTTCCATACATCTGCTCAGTGTTGAATAGGAATGTCTTTGATAACAAAAAGGATGACTCATTGTTCCTCTTGCTTCTTGCCAATCATTAATTAAACAAAACCACTGTTCTTATTATACAGAGGCAAGTGTGCAAGATGTTTAGAAAGCAGATTTTAAAGGTAATGTAGGTATATGAGGTGAAAATGGACTAAATGGTTGAAATCATGTATACTACTATGAAAGGCTCAAGAGGATTTCCAGTTCTTTTTCTGTTTTTTGAGCTGCTTATTGGGCCTGTTGTGTAGGGGTCTTTAGGAAAGTTTTGGTCATTTTAAGTAATCGGTTTTAACTCGTGTAGATTATAAATAGTTTGTGCAAGCTCAGCTGTTGAGCTAAAATGAATCTTACAATCTCTGTAAAATTGTAATCTAGTCAACAACTTCCTTCTTGTTTCTGGTTGGCATAGTTTTCATCTGACTGGTGACTGTGATGACAGTTCATATGAAAAAATGGTTTGTTTGGTGACAGAACTGATGCTTGTTGGTTTTCTGTCCGATTAAGTTTAATAAAGGTAATTGCACCGTATTGAATGAGTGAGAAAAAATTATTCATTCAGAAAAAGAATACAAGTTCATTGTACAAACATTAATTTCAGGTTTCTTTCTGTTCATATTGTTTACTCTAAAGGTCTACACAATGGCAAGATGGGGGCATCAGCAACCAGCAAGGCAGTGTTTATCTGCCCAGCTCTGGCAAACTGCCTACACCCACTAAAGAAGAAAGCTCTCCGCTCACTGCTGTCATCAAGATGGGCTGGCTGGACAAGAATCCACCTCAGGGGTATGAATGACAACACACACACACACACGCACGCACGCACGCACGCACGCACACACACACTAACACACACACACACACACACACACACACACACACACAGAAGCTGAGGTAAAAAAAAAAACTGGTGCTCCACACAGATATCTGCTGTATACAGTATCACACACAGAATATTATAGTACAAAGGTATCAAGGTATGGCTTCATTGTGAGACAACAGAGCTTTTTCATGCCTTTGATTCTATTATATGGTATCTGAATTAAACAGTTGAATATTAGGCCTATTATTAATAATTCAAATGTAACATTTCTAAAACATTTTATGCTGAAACATCACTACCCAGTTTAATAATGCAAAACCTTGATCCCTCTTGTATTACTGTAAATGAAGAATATGCTTCACACTTTGCCTTCTGTACATGTGTGTTTTTTCTCCTTCACAGTGCCCTTTATTATCAGAGACGATGGGTGAAGCTGGATGTTGACTACCTGAGATACTTTGACAATGACAAGGTAACAACAACATGTACAGTAACTCTAACACGTCATCACTTTAGTCTCTCTTACTGGTATTCTACATCTTAAGTGAAACATGAGCAGTATGCCAGCAGAACTGAAGCATCCAATCCGTCCACAATGACTCCAGCCAAACTGTCAATATTTATTACCTGTGTGTGGGTAGCCAATTAGATAAAGTAATTAAGACTGACTCACAAACAAACACAAACACACGAATGCACTACCTGTATGTTGTATGTAAGATATGACGCTGTAACAGCATAGCGGTTGCTGTGTGTGTGTGTGTGGTGTGTTTATAGGACGTGTATTCTAAGGGGATCATTTCAACTGCCTTCGTCACTAATGTGACTAGTGTCGGAGAGCTGAAGTTTGAGGTCGTCACAAACAACAGAACATTTATCTTCAGAGCTGAAAGTGAAGGTCTGTCCAATAAGTCTGGTCATCTTTGTCTCTGAAAAATAAAGCATCTTACTGTTTACAATATGTCATGTGCATATGTGTAACAAATACACATGTGCGTTGGTCCATGTATTTTTACATCAATCCAGTTGAGAGAAACGACTGGGTGACTGTACTGCAGGACAGCACCAGGGGGCGCCATCCACGCGGCACCATTAGCCCTTCCTCACCTTTGACCCCGGAGTATCAGGGCTATCTGGAGCTCAGAGGGTTACGTTCAAAACTTTATACTGTTGTCGCCTCAGATAAAGTCTACCTCTACAAAAACATAGAGGTAAGGACCCTGTGTGTGTGACTGTAGAGATGAGATGTAACATGCACATGTTTGAATTGAACCTATATTAGATTGTCTATTTAGCTAACATCTCAATTTTACAGTGCAAAAAACATTTTCAAACTAAAAATATATTCTCAATGAAAATAAATGTATAGATGAACACATAAAAAAGAAACTGTAAAGTTAAACATTTCAAATTATATTTAAACACAAATGTATCATTTATCATAATATCTCACCCACAACAAAACCTTTTTCTTACAGGACTATCGTATAGGAGTGGGCATCACATCCATTGAGATGAATGTTGGAAATGTTAAGGAGACAGATCGTCGTTGCTTTGATCTCACCACACCCTACAGGATATTCAGGTAGTTTGACTGATTATAAATATTTTCATTTCAGCCATGGGTTAGTGTTTTCCCACAAGGATTTAAGTGAAAATGTTATCATTCCTCATTGTAAGTCAAAGTCAGGCTGAGTTGGTTGTGGTGCTGGGATACTTACTGGAAATCAGATCATGTTGTTTTACTGAGAACTCCCCCCGTCCAACTATCTTCACAGGCCTCAGCTGGACATCTCGGAGATTGTGAAAAGCCCATTGTATGAGTGTCATTTGTATGTGTGAAGAAGAGTGAGGGAAATGTGCATGCACAAGTGTATGTGTTGGCGTGGTGTGTGTGGTCTTTTGGCTAACAGTGCAGAGCCTGCAGTGCAAGAGCTCAGCTTGACAGGATGGAGGAATCTAAAAGGGCTTGTGTATTTGTGTAAGAGTTGGGACTGTGTGTCAGTGTGTGTCTCGTTGCAAGTGTGCATTTTCTGAAACGTGTGTGTGTGGTTGTGTATTTTAAGGTCAGAGTGACCAACATGTTGTTGCACAGATGAGAAGAGGAAGCATTCAGACATGCGAGTCTGCGTCAAGCCACAAACCTGTCTGTCTGTGTGTTTGTGTGTATAGTTTCCAGTCTTGGCTCAAATATATTTAGTAAAACGAGAGCAAAGTAAGAGTCAGTGCTCAGTGGGCTCGTGAGCATGAGGAAACAAACAGACCGAGCAAACACAGGCTTTGTCACATTTGTCATTTGGTAGTTGTTATCGACACCGTCATGTCGGCTTTAACACTTGGCCGTGCGTTTGTCTCCATTCGCAGTTTTATCGCAGAGTCGGAGCAGCTGCGAGAGCAGTGGGTGGACGCCATGCGGGATGCGATAGGTGAGGCCTTGTCGAATCGTGAGGTGGCAGAGCGGATCTGGGTGGAGCCTAGCAACAGCCTCTGTGCCGACTGCGGGGCTCTCAAGCCGGAATGGGCTGCCATCAACTTGTGCGTGGTGGTCTGCAAACGATGTGCAGGTTTGTGTCTGTTTGTGTGGGGTTAGTACTGTTATCCATGGGAATATTTCTGTTATCTAAGTATAGTATATGTTATCTAGAGTGGTTGCAGCCAGCCTGTCATAGAATTTAACAGTACTGTGATATGGTCAGGATGTAATTTGTCCTGTGTGTGTGTTTCAGGAGAGCACAGAGGACTGGGTCCTAGCATCTCAAAGGTTCGTAGTCTGAAGATGGACAGGAAAGTCTGGACAGAGGAGCTTATACAGGTATTTCTAATACACAAGCGAATGATAATGTTGTAATGGGCTGCTTGATGTAGAAAATTAAAAGTGTAGACTATATTAGCAACTTTGTTTTCATTTTATCATATTAGACAATGTACACATAATACCAATAATAAACAAAATAAATGAAAATAATAACACTAAATGTATACACACATACCTAATAAACAGCACATTGTATACGCTTTGTTGAACCCTCCTTAATGTGGAAATACTTCTCCTGTATCCTACCTGTGGTGCAGGTGTTCCTGTTGCTAGGCAACGAGCGAGTAAACAGTTTCTGGGCAGCTAACGTCCCACCAAGTGAAGCCTTGACACCGTCTAGCTGCAGCGAAGAGAGACGGCGCTTCATCACCAACAAGTACCGGCAGGGCAAATACAGGAAGTACCACCCTCTGTACGGAAACCAGAGAGAGCTCAACAATGTAAGCTGAAATCACTGATTTTATTGTGTTCTTTTATCAGTGTTACCCTCATGTTTGGATTTGAATCTACACTTTATTTATTTTTGGTCAGAGTTAAAGTTGGTCAACACAGCTTGGGTAAGAAAGGCTTTGAACATAGGGAGGGTGTAGCGGCAGTTGAGATGGTTGGTTTAGCAATCTACTATGACTTAACCGCACTTCAGCTTTTTAGAGCATCGCAGGCTTAGTTGTGACTGGATTTTGCATGTGCCTAGTCATGTACTGTACACACAACATACATTGCACATTTGCATTTTTACTACTCAGACCATGACTTAGATTCCAAGAATAAAGAATCGACTATATTCTGTATGTTTAAGTCCTCTCTGGGTTTGTTCTTGGACTGACTTGACAGAGAATGAGGGAGGAAGACAACAAAACAGACTTTTCAAATGAAACCATTTAAAGAGAACAGAAAAAATAGTTCCTTGATATTAATGCACTTTCAAGAGCACAATATCTCACTAACAAAAGCATGTAATCATATTTTAGGCAAATGGGAAAGCATTCAACACACTCTATTAAAATATGTTCCTTTTTTTTTTTTAACATTCAAAGCCAAAACTACATTTTTATTGATTTTCAATAAGAACATACAAAACACATCGACACATACCACACTAATTGCACAATGAGATGCAGTTTTTTTTTTTAAACATTCAAAGTCAAAACTACATTTTTATTGATTTTCAGTAAGAACATACAAAACACATCAACACATACCACACTAGTTGCACAATGAGATGCAGGCAGACCTCGCTTCGTACACACGCATACAACAACAATAAATTAAAGGAAATTAAAACATTTAAAAAATAGAAAAATAAAATTGTCACACTCAATAGCCTTACGGATAAATATAATCTATTGTTGCTTGACAAAGTCCATTAAGGGTGCCCACACCTCTTCAAATTCTTGCACTTTACCCCTAATAAAATATGTAATTGTCGCATCTCTGAGATCAGCAACTTTTAAAATAGTCCGTCTTGTCTTGTCGGCAGTAGGTATTTTTCTCACTTCCTACTGAGTTGATTCCATCAAGCTATATCTGTCACTAGAAACTAAATTGGGAAATTCAAGGAACTGATATGAACTCTCTGCAGTTGGAGTGGAACACAGGTCCCTATATTACAAAAGCTGGCCAAATCCCGATTAAATCCAGTGTGTAAAGAACAGACTGCAATAATCTCTGATGTTCAGAGTTTAACTAAAGGAAACACAGACAGAATGACATTAATGCAGGTTTCAATTAGTTCATTCCTGGCTCGCCCCTGAGTCACTAGTGTTTGCAAAACATTTAAGCGCATACAAGAGTGTAAGAACATAAGCAGTGGTCTCTGTAGGATTGATATTATACAGAGTTCCAAAGGGTCACTTTAAATCCTTGAAAGTTCCTGATTTTGAGGGTGGAAAGAATCTGTTAATTTCTTAAATGTGCTTGAATTTAGATATTTCATGTAAGGAAAGGTTAAAGTATGGTTAAAACATAATTAGCCATGTTCCACTGTCTGCATGTGTCTCCTGCAGGTTTCTGCCATCACTGTACCACAGCACAGTTGAGAAGTGTTTGCAGAACTCATTACATTTGATGTTTAAGAAGGGGGGTGAGCTGTGATTACATTGAGGTCCAGGAATTACTGCACAACCCTCTCAGGATGGACAAACTGGCTGTCTGTCCTTTTCTTTAGGAGATCGGATATAACGTATAACTGGCTGTGCCCTCTCATGATAAAGCTGGTCAGGAAAAAAAAACAGAAGTAGGACATTTGGGAACTGTTTGGGAATGTCTGGAGTGCAGGCTTTTATATTGTCCCATCGCTGTGCTCCACTGTGTGCAGTAAATGCCTTGGTGTTTCTGACCCAGCCTGGTCACTCATTAGCTGCTTAACCCACTTAACCGCAAACAATGTGGACTGCTCACAGACGCACTGAGTGTGTGAGTGAGTCACATTTAGCACCTGACTGCCACTTCTGTTTTTACTCCCTCGAGCGTTCAACCTTGTCTGTGTGTGACTGTTTATGTGTGTAACTGTTGTGAATCACTGCGTTTGGGATGTGCAGAAGGAGATAAAGGACGTTTTCTTATTGTTATACACACACACACTGGTTGTTTGATTTAAAGCTGTTTTTGTCCAGCTGCTGATCCTCCCCTTTTCATTTTGTCCTCCTCCATGATGACTATCTCTTTTTCCCGCAACTATTTTCTGTCTCAGACTGTCTCTTGAGAAAACATTATCTCTGTCCATCTTACTGAATGCAGAAGTTACCCTCATTTCAAACAGATATTTACTCTGATGACTACCGATCTACCTGCTCTTCTCTGCTGGATCAATACTTGAAATTCTTCAGCTCTGTGTTGCTCTTTCCACTTGGGTGTGTCTTAAGAAATAAAAGCTTTTGCAATGTGTTTGTTTTAACCATGTGGTTAAGTGTGTGTGTGCGTGCGTGTGCGTGTGCGCATGCGCGCACGTGTGAGACAGATAGAAGTTAGTGAGCGATCACATTCAGATTTCTTTATCTTGTCCTGGAGTTTACCGACTCTTCTGTTTCCTTTCTTCTTTGTTTTTCCTTTTTTTTCCTGACTGTGACATCATTACTCACTGCTTAAGCTGGAATGTGCTTTAACTCCACCTCCCCCCTCTTGACTCCACCTCTCCTCCTCATTGTTTGGTTGGGACTACTGAGGAAAGTTGATCTCCTCTCTCCTCTCTCCTGGCTCTTTTCTTTATTTGTAAGTAGTAAGTATTCATTTAACTTTCTCCCACACTAAAACACCACAAAGTACATGTTTTTTTTGTTGCATTTGCAACTTTGTGTGTGTACTGCTACTGTATGTTGACTCACATTCTGACAGAGGAGTGATTGAAAGGAACTGAAAACTTACAGGTAAGGCTGTGTGTGCTGGTGAGCTGCAGGAGAGGGTAGTGAAAGTGTGTTGAATTTTTTGTATGTGTGTGATCTTGTACTTTTAATACCTATAAGAAATGTTAGTGGTCACATGTTTTACATTGAAGATAGGTTAGTGTAGGAAAGAATGGACTTTGGATCTGTGACAGTATGTGATCTCAGTGCAGTTGAATGTGTTTGTGGAGCACAGTTTTATCTGGAGACTATAAGGACTGCTGTACTGTAGCTCTATGTTAGTGAGCACATTAGAGTTATTGTGTGTATGTATTTCACTGGAGTGGGCTGAAATACATTAACATGCAGATTAATGTGTGTGTGTGTAGGCATGTTTGTGTGCCTTTTTGCATTTTTGGTGTGTGTTGCTCCCTCTGTGTGTGTGTCCATGTGTTCTCTGTGTAGTCAAAGAGAGATGATCTAGGCTCACCTCGGTCAATGGACATCATTGTCCCTCTCACTTTACTTCCCCTCTCTCTTTGCCTCTTGCTCTCTTTCTTTGCTCTTTTACGCTAGGTTCTCAACTTTAGATGTTATCAACAGTCTTACATTCGTTAATTATGTTGCAAGAACATAGTGTTCATGTTTTTATCACGACACAAATATTAAAATGTGCTTGAGCATGCAAATTACCCAGGGGAACTCGTTCTTGTTTGGTTTTCTGTGTGAATACTTCCTCCATGATTTCTTATAATGTTACACTGATATTTGAACCTTCTTTTTAAAGCCTTTTGATAGGTCTATCAGAAATGCTTTGTTGTTTGGTTGTTTCCTTGATGCATTTGTAAGAAGAAGCCTAAGAGCATGGGGTGTAGCATGACAAGACAGAGAAATGTAGACAGAGAGAAGTGTTGACAGTTTGAGAGTATGTGTGCCAAGGTTTGAAAAGGATTATTATTTGTCCAGGCTCATATTATCATGCATCTTTGCTGAATTTGTTTAAACAAAACTGTTGTTTACCATCTTGTTTATGATCCCTAATTAGATTAAACAAGCAGATGAGTTAACATCTTCGCACCTGGGCCACCACGACTGATCTAAGTCTTGTTGAGCTTGTGTTTGTTGTGCCTATGTTGATATTTATATTGGTACTTATTATAGCAAACTGACGTAGCTCAAAGGCAATAGTAAAAACCTCTTTATAGGCTTGTTTTTGTGCTTTTATAGTTTTGGAAAGTGGCTTCTCCCTCACACTTTCTTTCTGCTGGAGCTCATTCTTTTTTTTCCCTTCTCCAGCTCTCATCTCCTTCACACTGGAGGATTTAAAGTCATAAATCCTTGTCGACTGTACAGGAAGATGTGATCTGGTTTCTTGTTTATTTTCTAAGTGCTTTTCGTTCCCTCCCTCATTGTCTGCCCTTTTCTATGTGTGTCTGCCTTTCTGTTTTTCCTCCATGTCATATTTATTCTACTCTTCTCCTCCCCTTCTACATCCGTCTGGATTTTCACCTCCATCTTCCTGGTGAGGTAATGATGGAACATATGTGGATAACTGCTCTACCTCATCTGGATTTAATATATGGACGTGCGTACACACACATATATAAAAATGTGGGTGTATCTTTGCTTGGATGTCCAGTTTACACTGAAATCGACAAAGCAGAGTCGGCTGCATATGTTGGTATCTGTACTTTAGGGACTCTGAGTGTATTGTGTTGAGTTGTGGCCAAGTACAATCAGCCTCTGATTAATGTGCCCTTCGCTTTCATCTTCCTTTCACAATATTTTTCTTTCTTCTCTGCCTCTCATCTCTCCCTTTTCCTCCATTTCTGTCCCATATAACTGCAGAAGCCAGATGGAGGCCTGTGATTTCAGACACACCCAGATACAATCTCTTTTTCTCTCTCTCCCTCTCTTTCTCTCTGGGGAAATTGGGAAAGATTCTTGAATTCCCTTCTCTCTCCTTTTCTCTCTCTTGCTCTCTTTGTGTATGTGTGTCTATATGCGTTATTACATTACTCCCTGTTTCATAGGCAGCAGATGTTGGAGGGCGTGAGGTCCTCAAACACTCGAACCCATTTCCTCACTGTACTTTGTGCTGATTGGTTCATTTCTCTCTATTGATACTTCATAGGACACTGACCTATTTACGCAACGTGATTTTCAGATGCTTGTCCACGTGGGACAGGGGGCTACTTTTGTTCATTTTTACTTTGACACACACACACACACACACACACACAGTCATTGGGTGAGGAGTATGTCAACAAAAAAAACAAAAAACGTCACATCGCATTGATCTGTACCTGCAGCAATGTACTGCTTCTGACCTGCATTGTGCCTGTGGTCAAAGGACTTTATATTATGTTAGGGTCTGCTCTACAGGGATTGATCTGAATTATTGACTTTTTTTGGCTTGTAGCATCAGTCAGTACAGATAAACATGATGGTCATGTCACAGTGATAATTTAAGTGGATAAAATGGGAGTCAGCAAGTGGGCAGACATTTTTCTCTTGAAGCCTTAGGGATGCAGAGCAGGCTAAAGCCATGTTTTTATTTGTGGTGTACAGTTTTCCCAAATATGAGGCCTTAGTTAAATCTTCCTGACATAAATTATTTTAAAAAAATCTGAGTTAACACTTGAGTTCAGTTCAGTCTTGTGGGGAACAAGGAGTTTGCAGAATTAAAAGACAAGATGACAGTGAGTGCTTGTTGGAGACAATGAGAAAGGAGAAAGTAGAAAGTGTCCACATCCAAGTTGAAAAAGGTGAAAATACAAAATGTACATCAAACCCACTGCAGGGATCAACACTGTCTAGGATGTTGTTCCCCATCGATCCACTTTTCCAAGATGGTGCTGCGTTTTTCCTTCTGTTCTTTCGTGTTGTCGGCATTCAGACTCTGAAGTAAATCTTTTGAACTCCCTCACCTCTGTCTCCTTAGCCTCTACTGTAGTTCAACCCCAATCAGATATAACACTAAGTCATTCTGCCCCTATTCAAAAGTTTTAAAAAATAAAATACCGTAGGTTTTTCCTCTTCATTACTGCTATGATATGATGTGATTAGCTGTATTGAAAGAAAAAGCAAGCATTTACAATCGGTCAAAGCAAACAGGCAGCTAGACTTCAGTACCTGCCAAGAAGATAAGGCAGATTTTTATCAGCGTTTGTAAATAAGGTATATCAGTTGTTTATTTGTAAGGGATTTATTTTAAGATTTAGTAAAAATTAAGAAGAAAGGCACAGAGAATAAACATTTTAATGACATTTTAACACTCTGCATTCAGAACTCTAGTGCACTGATTTTTTTTTCTCCGTCTTAACAGGTATAAAAACGTATAAAACGTATAGTCAAGTCTACAGGTGAATCTGCCTCTTTCAACTGCAACATATATAATTGAAAGAATCTGCTGCAACTCATGGCAGACTGTTGCAGCCACTAAAGTACCTAGAATGTAGATTGAAATAACATTACCAAGCCCTATATACCAGCTCTATTATGACACTCATGTGATCCATATGATGAGATTATTGGAGTGGACGTGTTCCACCCCAGATGGCTGACTGCAGTCTTTTAGTTCAGATGTCTTCACTGGTGCGTGAGACAGAAATGCAGTTGGTCTCGATGTCTTTTATCTGTGTGTGTGTGTGTGTGTGTGAGATGGGGGGCTCTTGTGTAATTTTAATCTGTGTTAATTGGTTTGTTTGTTTGTATGTGTTTGTGTAGAGGCTCAACAGTACTTAAATAGAGGAGGGGTTCTGTCTGAGAAATTCCACAGAACTCTGTCACACATACAGTCAGATCCAACAGAGCTTGTTGGTTTTAACAGAAGACAGACTTTGTGTGTGTGTGTGTGGGTGATATTGCACTAGTCTGAGTTCCTCAGCTGTAAAAACACTGCATCTTCCTTTTCTCAGTCCTAAAATCTTTCCTATTCTGCCTCCCCCCCCTTCTACCTTCTTTACATCTGGGTTTACAGTATTTAGACAAAATGTGTTACTTTAATCGCTTAAATATAAAACAAAGCCGCAGTTTTATCCTTGACAATTGTTGACATACAGAAATCTGTATTTGTTTGTCATCGTTAAGTTTATGACAAAATTATCTCCAAAGGAGGATAATGATACACAACACAAGGAAGTCAAACATTGGTTTTGTCTTCTGCATTCTTTGACATTAGTATGAGGTAGTATTTGTTTTCCACTTTCAACAAATGATTGTTTTTCGGTTTTGCCAACCAAACATATATGCATTTACATCTTAACTCTTTTTTCCTTGGTTATGTGGCTTCATGCTGCACGTTCAGAAGCTTTGATTGGTCCATTTGTATGGGAAGTAGATTTTGGAAATGCCTCAGTAGTTCCTAAAATAATAAACAGCAAATGTTTTACTTCAGTACCACTGAAATAAATGAGAGTTAACGAATCTATCTTTTTATAACTGTAGCCCTACACGAAGAGGAGGTAAAGTTTCTCAGACTAGTTAGCTTGACATTTCCTATTAGATTCATTTCAGCAATGCTCCTATGAAATGAAGAAAGAGCTTCACCTGGACTTACAGACTAATCACTATAAAATGGCTCCAGGTTGCTGTGATTTAGAGAGCGCTCAGCAACTGGCGCAGGCTTAAAACGTTTGAGATATGATGGTGGTTAAATCATAATTATAACCTCCACAGGTTGAAAATCCCAAAATAATGACTTCATTTTTTTTATTGACATCACAGTATTTTTGTATTTTTAACAACAACAAGAAGTTAGAGGCTGTAGATGAGTAGAGGGCCTGCTGCAGGTTTTAAATCCTGCCTACACTGACACACTGAGTTTGACCTCAGCTGTTTCCCTCGAAACAAAGCTGACAGGGGATCACATGACTACATTACATTAAAAGCCAGGTCAGCAGCTGCAAGGCTGTAGTACAAGTCATCAGTTTATTATCAGTTCAGTATCATCCTTTCTCTCTTTTTTTTTTTTTATCTCTTTCTGTCTCCCTCTCACTGACCCTGCATTCTTCCCTTGCACACTCTCTATTCCTTCTGTGATGTTTCAGCATCAGTCTGGAGTTTAATATATATAATTAGTATTACAATTACTATAAGAAAATGAATCATGTGTCTTTCGGTTGTGTTTCTCCTCCTCTCTCCTTCTCTCTAGGCTCTATGTATTAATGTGCAGTGCAGTGATGTGTTGGAGACATTAAGCCTGATATTCTGCGGTGCAGATGTAAATTGTTCCACTGGTATGGCAAGTTGGCCCTCCCCTCTCTCCCTGGCTACCGCTCACTCACAACTTTTACAGGCAGAATTAATAAGCCACAATCTCAACACAGGTACAGTATTACTGTTTATGCACATGTTCATATTGCAGCACCTTTATTTTTAATGATGCGTATAATGGTTTAGCAGGTTTTTCACATGTTTCAGACAATATTTGCTTAACATGTGCTTTTTTTGTGTAAATATATTGTCTGGCTGGTGTGACAATACTACTTTCAAAATGACTGTGTGTAGAATATTTACTCCTTATAATTTCTTCAAAGTGCCAATTTGTTTTCCAGCAATAAAGACATTTTTCAAATGTAACTCTACCAATCACACATTCCTGTTATACCCAGAAGGGTTTTGGGTGTTTATCATTTTCCACATAACTTTACCAGATGCACTTCTCTGTTTTTTTCCTGCAGAGCTACCACGGTTAGAGGTGGTCAGGGACATGGACCCGGTACATTACTCAGCACCAACTTGTGTGTCTCACAATGGCTTCCTGTTCAAGACGGCGTCCATGGCTCGGGCTATCACTGAGCGCAAGGCCAGAGAAGGTAACTTACTCACACTTACATACAATAAGGTTGGCATATTATGTTTGGTTAATCTTCATTTGTGCCCTCCATGTAGAGTTCAGTCGTCGTTGGTGTACTCTGAATGACGGCACCTTCAGCTACTATGAGAGTGACAAGAACTCGAACCCCAACGGAGCTCTGAAAGCTTCAGAGATTGTCTGCTTGGCTGTCGAACCACCCGAGAAACATGGGTACACGCTTACAAACAAAAACTGGCAAAATGACTGTTATCTGTTGTCCTCCTTTTTTTCCTCCTCTGACTCTCTTCCTCATAACATTCTTTCTAACCCATCAGGTATGACCATACCTTTGAACTCTACTCAGAGTCTGAGCGTCTCTATCTGTTTGGCACTGATGACCCAGACAGCCACAAGGAATGGGTCAAGTCTATTGCCAAGGTAACCACTAAATATACATTACGGTCTGGAATCACAAGCACAAATTCTTCTCCTTCTCCTTCTTCTCCTCCTCGGGTCTTACAGAAGGAAGATTTGACATGGTGATGTTATTTTTTTTTGTAGTTAGAGTGGAGAGCTCTGATAAGTGGAACCTTTGCGGTTGCTTCTGTAGTGAGGCAGGAAATGCTGCCTAGTGGTCAGGACAGGACTAGCTAATGCTGACTTGTTTCCTGTGACAGTAATTTTTTCCTTCGGAACAGCTGAGATAATTTCAACTGATGGTGGTGGTGTGAAATGACCCGACAGTTACATTGATCTGCTTCTCTTAACGGCTGAAAGAGAAGAAAATGTCTGTGTTAAAAAATCAGCAATAAAAACAAGTGCATGTGTCAGAGTTCTGCAGCAGTATTTGAAATTATATGGACGATGCTGGATTGGCTGAATGAAGATAAATTGCAGCTATTGTCCGCTTCCGCCCAACAGAGCTTTGCAAGACATAAATGCCAAGATGGTAGATTTATAGTACAGCCATGGCTCCTTCTTGTCTAGCCACAAAGACATTATGACCCGACCCTAAGGTGAATTTGTTGCACGGTTACTGACCACATGCCTCGCTCCATGTGTCTAGCAATCCCCCTACTATTGAAGTGCAAGATTTCTGCTAGCAATTTAATTAGCATTGGTTTTCTCAGAGGGTTTCAGTAATGCACAGACTGAAGTGGTCAAATCATCATCAGAAGAAAAGGGAAACGATGATTAATATGTGTTGTGTCACAAAAGCAACAATGTTCTCCTTTTATTTGCAGAGCTTTATTCCGTCCACCGCAGAGCCTTTACTGAGGTTGGGCTTTGAACGGATCGGGCGTCTGAAGTGTAAGGACGGCCTGAATCTACAAACATCCAAGGTTGGTTGGTTTGCTCTGGTGGGCTCCACGCTTCACGCCTACCTGGCTGACAGCCAGGGGGAGGAAATCCACCTCCGGAAGCTGAACGAACTCTGTGAGTGAGACACATGATCATAAATACACATAGATATAAACACACACAGTGGCAGGTGGAAGTTGTCGGTGTGATGATTTAAAGTGCAGAAATAAATCTGTATGAAATCCAGTAGTTTGAAGCACAAAAATAATGTAAAGTGTTCAAAAGCATGACTATCTGGAATAATATAATTTATGTGTGTTTGTGTTTTACAGCGATTCAGCAAGACAACGAGGTGCTGGTTCTGGTGGAGAGGGGAAGGTGAGAGGAGGGATTTAAATACAGGTTGTTTGTTGCAATGGTGATGCTTAAGTTAAGCCACTTTTAGAAGTGTACAGTCAATAGTATGATAATTTGTTTCTTTTAGAAAATGTAATCGTCATTAAATCATTTTTGGTCTTTTCTCTATTTTTCCTCCTCACTCTCATGCTGTTTTCCATCTCCTATTCCACTTGTTGGATGTTGACGTCTCCCTCTCTCTTTATTTAGAACTCTGTACATAGAGGGAGAGAGGAAGTTGGACTTTGCCGACTGGTGCACAGCCATCCAGGCGGCAGCAGGGAGTGGAGGTGACACGCTGAGCCAGCAGCAGCTGACGGAGACAGACATACCTGTCATAGTACACAGCTGCATCGGCTACATCACACAGTGCGGTGAGAGACCTGCAGAGATTGACACAGATGGTTAAAGAGTCACAGCGCTCACTCCCTCACATACTGTGTTGACATGTGTGCAGTTGTGGTCTTTCCTGCAGTTTCTGTGTACACACACTTGGCACTTTGTGTCCTCATGTGACTATAATTGCAGGAGTTCTGGCTCTGCCAGAGACCAACGGACCGCAAGACAACAAAACAACTCTGTTCCACCTCCATTTCTCCTCTTGCTCCCTCCTTACTGCTTTCCCACTCTTTTGTTTTCTCTTCTTTATCTGGCATTTCATTCTTTGTCTTCCTCCCACCGGAACCAGCTGACCTGCTTTTTTGTCACTTTCTGTCAATGCCTGTTATCTCCCTTTGATCATTCTCTCAGTTTTCCTCCTCTCACTCCGACATTTCCCTCCATTGAATGTATATACTTGTGTTTCCTCTTAAACCACAAGTGTGTACAGGCTTCATTATGCTGATATATTTTGTCAATGTTAATACTTCTGGTCAGTATTCTGGGGAACCAGGGAAAAACAGTCCTGTTGTTTTCACCGGCATGTACTAGCTGCTGTCATTTGTCATGTAATACTGTGACATCTGATGTGATCATCCTTTGTAATGTGTTCAAGTGTAGGGTTTGTTTTTTTCCGTTTTTCATTCTTTTTAGACATTTTGACAATATACGTGACTTCTTCTGAACTTCAGATGTTTGCAGCCATATGAGAAACTTCAGTCCAAGTGAACAGTCATACTTGTTTGAAACAGAATGTTGTATGAATCATTGGCACTGTGAGCAGTTAACAGAAGACCAGGACAGAGGAAAAGCAAGCACTGATGAGCAGAAGCCCTCTGCTGGACATAAATTGCATTGAGCCATTTGTGCAGTGTTTCACACCCAGGACAGTTTATTTAATTGAAAATTTTACACACAATTCAGTGTGAGCATTTTTCTGTTCTGTCCCCATCTACCATCATAAACAATGTCACAGAAGACATCCTGCTGATTTGTTATTATTTACCTTCAGAATTCAGTTCAACTGACAGATGATGGATTATACAGTCTTTGGCATCATTCATTAACATTTTGTATGCTTTAGGTTTAGTGTAGCAGAGTCTAAAACTGAATAGCCTCATTTTGTGTCCTTCTAACTAATCTCTAGTGTTGCATTAATGTGGATTTTGGATCCTCTTAAAACCTCATCTTCATAATTTCGGCTCAAGGAACTTTTTTTCTACAAAATAAGTCTAGTTTTCAGTTGGAGAACCCTGTATTCTTCTTGTTTTTAAGGTCTTTTAAGTTCAGTTGACAAGATCTTTACTGGACCACATGATGCTTCTATTTAAATTGAGAATATCATGTCAGAAAAACAATACTTTTTTTTATTTAAGCAAACAGTGGTTTAAGATTAATTCCTGTCTTTATGTGTATTGCCTGTGTTTGTAACATCATGTTTTCTGTGTATGCTTGTTTTTGTTTCCAGGCTTGACGTCTGAGGGCATCTATCGCAAGAGTGGTGTGAACTCCCGTGTGGCAGCGCTGTGTGAGAGATTCCGTCGTGACGCTCGCAGTCTTCGACTGAGAGAGGGAGAGCACCAGGTGGACGATGTCTCCAACACACTCAAACGCTTCTTCAGGGAGTTAGAAGAGGGACTGTTCACATCAGAGGATTCCAGCACCTGGCTCGGTGCTGCTGGTGAGTTTTATAGGGCTGTTTTTGTGCTCAAGCTGTAATGTGAGGATGGTGCAGTTCATCCAAATCACAAAAAACACATTTCTCCACTTACACCTCGTGGTATCCAGCTATGTGAATAGTTCCATATTTATTTTATGAGGTTTGGAGACACTGCATTTGTCTCAGAGGCTTCTGCTGTCACACCAATACAATGGAGGTGAAGAGTTTTGACAGTTGAGGGACGATTAAAGTAGCAGTTCAAACAGACTTGCATTGTATTGATGTGGCAAGTGACGTCTCGGTGCCTGTCATCCCAAACCTTTAAAGGCAGTTATATCTTACAGGGGCAAACACCTGTGGAAATGGTGTTTTCAAATCCAGACAGTCTGAAGACGTTTGGAGTTGTTCACTAATGAAACAGACTGTGCATCAGGTGTCGTTTTGTTTGGATGCAGTACTTCTTACATTTTCCATCCATACACCTGAACTTGTTTGCATGTCACTTCACAAGAAAATATGGCCTTGGATTCAGAACACAACACAACTCTCTGTCAGGAGCTTGTCACTTTTAGTTTAAATTTGAATTAGTGATTTACATGATTAGTTGGACTGATCATTGCTACCCTCGTTAGTTTGCACTTGAACTATTAGTCAGCTAAACATATTATTTTGATAATGCACAAATTTATAATCCATATTTACATGCACTGAAATGTTATTGCTTTCTAAAAGAAAAAATATTTTTCAAAAAGCAAGTGTCATTTTATTTTATTCAGTATTGAATTGCACTGGTCAGACTGTTTATTCTCCTTTCACTGACTGACTTACACATTTCATTCTTTCCCTCTCACACTTCCTGACACTCTGTGTCTAATCCTGATTCTGATTCATAATTTCTCTTTTCCTTCCCCTCGCTCTGTCTTGTACTCTAGCCACTCAGGATGAAAGTATGAAAATCTCCCAGTACCAGCTGCTGTTTAACAGACTGCCTCATGTCAACAAGGCTACACTACAAGCCCTTATCAACCACCTCTACTGGTGAGTAACACACACGCACACATGCAGAAATCCTCTTGTATCTGTGTGTAGGTCTGTTTGTGCTCATATGTGTTCTCCCTCCATGTCTTTCAGCGTGCAGCGTTTTTCGGAGATGAACCAAATGAACCTCCATAACCTGGCCATAGTGTTTGGCCCCACACTGTTTCAGACCGACGGGAAGGACTACACTGCTGGCCGCGCCATTGAGGACCTCATTCAGCACTACACGTCCATCTTTGAGGTCAGACTCACAGCTCAGTGGCAGACAGGGTGATGACAAGAGGGCTTAACATTTGTTCTCTAAGCTGATTCAATTATCTTAAGTGGTGACAAGAGGAAATGGCACACAACACAGCGGAGAGTGCACAGCTCTAAAATGTTGAAATGCCAAAGAACATGTAAGCCGAAAAAATTATAATCTTGAAAAGAAATCGATCCTAACATACGTAATTGTTAATTGTATGGTGATAAGATTATGTTCTTAGATAATTTTGTATTTATTTCCAGAGATTCTTTGAAGAAGGATGCTAGGAAAGAGTAAGAGTAGGAACCTAATGAATCCCTGTGGTCACTGTCAAAATGTACGTCTCTTGAAAGACAAACTGAAAACTACAGAAGGCACTATTATATAATTATATCATTATTAGCCTCATTATTTTGTTTTGATGAGATTAAAATAAAGTGTCATGCAACGACATTAGATCCAACATCAGCAACAATTAATCTGTAGTTTCCCGCTGATTTAGGAGCAACTTTGAGTAAATAAAGAGGCTTAAAATGCCGGTGGGGATTTCTGCTAGCGATCTAAAGATCGGCATGAGGCTGTAATTAAAGTATTATGTCAGTTGATGACTGTTTATGTGAGTGAGTGATATGTGCATATTTGTTTGCAGGTGGATGAGCAGCAGCTAAAGAGACAGCTAGAAGAGATCACCGCTATCATCCGAATGCGAGAGAAACTCAACACAAAGTTTCCCGTGAGTCACACACACTCACGCAAAACAAGTTGGTTCTCTGTAGATAATGCATATTCATTTAATTGAATTTGTATGTGTTATTTTTGTTTCATTTGATCTGTTTCATTTTTCTTAAGTATTCCAGTTTACGTAAAAGTGTGTGACATGATGTGTGAAATGTAAGCTTTTTCAGTCCTGATTGAATTGGAGACACCTGTAGTTACTGGTGTAACAGCACATGTGGTTGAATACAACTGGTCACAGGATTGTAGGCAACAGTAAAACAAATTATCAATGTTTTAATAAAGTAGTTCTTTTTCATCATGCTTAGAGCATCCGTGATCTGATTTTATGCCATGAGTGTGCAAGAAGCAGGGCACAGTGAAGGAAGTTGAGGGTGTGCAGCCTGTCACCCGCAGCTCTTCATCTAACAGCTTATTGTACTTCTTGTTGCATTACTCCTTGTAATGTTTCAAACTCAGCCTGTATTAACAAATGCCAAACATGATCAATGTCTTATTTTGAAAAGGCATTTTTGATTAAGCAGTATTAGTACTATCAGTACTATTTACTTCTCAATTCATCCCCCACACGCCACTTTATAAAACAGTTTGTTTTGTTTTCTGTGATGTAGTATAAAGCGACTCGATATCAGTTTTGTTTTGCAACCCCTGTGTTGTTAAAACGAATAACCTTAAAATCATTATGCATTAAGTCAAATTTACATACAAAACATTTTGTTTGCAAATATGTTTGCAATTTGAAACATTTTGTAATTATCTGTAAGCCGATATTGTGTCCATGCCCATGTATTCTGCAACTGGACATCTAAACATGCTGTTATTTGTTATCCTAATGCTGTCATCTTGTCTGACCTTTTGTTTGCATGTTTGTGTGTGCCGGACACTTCAGAGTACTGAACCAGGCGGGCACTTCATCTGCACAGTTTACCTGGAGGAGAAGAAGGACACAGCAGAGCAGCATGTGAAGGTGAGCTAGACTTCACCAAATGACAAAATATAACTTACAACTGAAACGTTTTTTGCACCCAGTTCCTCTTCTGTGTGGTGTACAGTAAGAGCCATCCTTTTGAAAAACTCCTCTCTTCTCTTCCTTTCTGAGATCCCTGGTTCTATGACAGCAGCAGAGCTGATCTGTGAGGTTCTGGACCGGCGTAACATCATGGTTAGAGACAAAGAGTACTGGAGCTGCTGGGAGATCAGCGACAAGGAGGAAATGGGTGAGATTAAATGAAAGACAGTCCGTCTACTATCTTCCACATCTACCTTTGTTTTTCTCAGAGCACAGAGCTATATTTATAACCCTTTTTGTTTGGAAAGCAACAAGTGTTTGCATGTAAAATTCACATGAAACATGACAAGGCCCACAGCGAAACAGAACAATGACTCAAAGCTTGTGAAACACTCTCCACTCAACCTGCAGTCTGACCTACTCGAAGTGACACAAACTCCAGAAGAAAAAGGATGGTTTTCAGCAATGTGACTGAGTGTCGTGGTTTGTTTTGAGCCTGCTATGCAGGCCATCTGGTTCCCTCCTGGGAATCCCATAGATGTCTTATCAAATGCCAGTGATATTCAACTTAATTGGCAGATTGCCTATCACTGCCCAGAAAACCAACCTGCTGATTACAGGAGGATGATACTGAGGAAAGGAAATACATTAGAAAGAGGATGAGTGACGGGAAGAGTTGGGGGGGGTTTCTGTGAGTCACATGTTTACTATAGACGTCACTTTTAGTTTATGAAAACAAGAGTTTTTTCAAGTTAGGTATATAGGCGGAAAGCGCCAACTGTTTGCAGGAAGTTCAGTGACATCAATCAAAAAACAGATCTGCATTTCATTGTTCGCCAAAATAGAAACACAAAAACAACAAAAACAAAACATTGTTAGTGCATCAGGAGCTGTCAGACTGTCTGACTGACTAAAAAGAAGGTAAAAATTCTTGATTCCATCATCTTTAATTGACTTTGAATAATCGACAATGAAAATAATCATTCATTGCAGACCAACTTCCCTCAATAACTATAAAAGTCTTCATGATCATGTAAACAAATGATTCGAGGCTAATTCAGTTGTGGTGTATTTCACTGTACCTCCCTCAGAACGTCCGCTGCACTATCAGGAACGAGTCCTACCCATCCTTCACTCCTTTGGCACTGACTCGCATCTGCTCATCAAGAAACATGTGGCGATGGACGCCATGATCGTCTATCTGGGTGAGCACACAAACCAAATCGCCAACAAAACGATTCTCTCATTCTCTCCATAAATAAATGTAATGTTAGTCCTTCATTTGATGCTTGTTAATGTCTCATTCTGTCCTCCAGCCAGTAAAGTGGATGCGTCCAAACACGGGATGATGAAATTCAGAGAGGAGCGAAGCATTTTAGGATTGGGACTCTCCTCTGGAAGTTTCCATGACCGATATTTCATCCTCAATTCCAACTCTCTCAGAATGTACAAGGAAGTCAGAGTAAGATGATTTACTATGTAAATTTGTTTTAATTTTTCTATCATCACACTCTCTCACAGGCTCATTCACTGTGTCTCTTTCTTTATGTCAGAGTAACCGTCCAGAACGTGATTGGCCAGTGAAAAACCTAAAGGTCTACCTTGGTATTAAGAAGAAGCTCCGTCCACCCACATGGTAGGTCACCAAGCAATCCTCCTCACAACTACTGAGTGCCAGAGCAACAAGTAGCTGTTCTCAATGGCGAGAGCTGTTATTCTGTACCAGGAGGATTCAAGACATTTTTTTAGATCTTTTCACCTGCATTGTTTAAACTTCGCTCATCTTTATGTCTGTGAATAATACGAATATTCACTTCTACTGTGAAAAGTCTGATTGCCTTATGATGCACACCACTTCTATAACTTTACTATGCAGAGTATAATATCTCTGCACCATTGCACCTTCTAGATACAAGTATTAATACACTACCAAGCAAAATGCAACGTTTTTATTCTAAATTCAGATCAAAAGTACCTCTTAAGCTTTCAGCTGTGTGAGCAGATTTTTATGACTGTACCTTATGAAACCGCCAGTGATAGTCACAGTGATGGTAATGAGCAAATGGACTTTTATCAAACATGGTTTGATTAATGCAAATAAATGCCAGAAAGACTCAGAAGTAGGGATGCACCGATGCATCGGCTGAACATCGGTATCGGCCGATGTTTGCCTCGTTAACTGCCGATGGCCGTGGCCGATGATTATATCTTGATTTGCGGCATGAACGCTGTGCTCATGGAGAAACTCTTTTTTTCCCTCTTTTTTTTTTTGGAGAAATCCGGAAACGCAGCCCTCCCGTTTTCATGTGGACAGCGAATCCGCATACTTTCCAAAACAATGACGCCATCGCTGCGTCTCGCAACGTCCCATAACAACAACAATGGCGGACCGCATGCTCGTGTTCGTGCCGCAGAAGATATCGAGCCTTTCTCGCAACTTACCCGCCTTGTAGTTGAGTGTGAGTCTCAGCAGCAGTTCGACCTCATTAACGGTCCACACAAACGATTCTGGTGTCCTTGCACTCGCCATTTTTATCTTCTTCTTCTTGTTGTGTTCGGTTTCTCCGTCTACTGTCTGTTTACAGCGCGCAAGTTTACTGTGCATGCTCCGTGTCTTCTTCTCCGTGTTTTGTGAATGTCAAGCGCCACCTAGAGGCCTGGAATATGAACTACAGCGTTTTCGCTCATTTTCAGTGGGTCCGTGTTGACGCAAATATTCTTAAAATGATGACAAGGAAGACGGAGATAAAAAAGATTGTTTTCGCCCGTCTGGACGGCCCCTCAGACTTCAATTGACACAGCATTTAAGGAAAGGCAAACAGCTGCCTCCAGACAGCGCCAAAGCAAAACAAATAACAAACAAGGTGATGGAGTTCATTGCTTTAGATGACCAGCCTTTCTCTGTAGTGGAGGACGTGGGGTTTCAGAGTCTAATAAAGTTTATGGAGCCACGCTACACGCCGCCGAGTCGACGTCACTTTGCCAAGGTCTGTCTCCCCGAAATCTTGTCATGTGAACCAAGGTTATCTTAAATGTCAACCAGAAAGTGACATTAAAGGTTGTTTTTGTTTCATAGGTTGGTCTCATTGGATTTGTGCTCATTCAAGGATAGTGTTATGAAGAACTGAAAGACTTGTATGTTTCTGTGGCACAAAAAAAAGGAATAAATAACAAAAAGAAAGAACATCGGCATCGGCCATCGGCCAAGCTGTTATGTTAAACATCGGTATCGGTATCGGCCCAGAATTTCACAATCGGTGCATCCCTACTCCAAAGTACATTTATCAAGACGTCAGGACATTTTATGTAATTTTAATGGACATTTTCATTAGAGTTCATTAAAATGCCCCTGAGCTTACATTAGAATTAATCTTTTTAAAACTGTACACGGGTTAAAAGCCAATTCTGTAACCCCACATGCTCTTCAGCATAATAATTTAAAGGAATTATAATGAACCAATTTTTAGATACATTTAATCATCTGCCTTATCTTCAAGAGCTCATGAGGGCTTATATACAGAGTGACAACTAGGGGGCAGACTGAGCCCAAGAATCTTAGGCTGCTGCTGGTACATTTATAATCATTCTGCTGATGGACTAATTTCATGTTTCTGTCTGTTTGCAGTTGGGGGCTGACGGTGGTATATGAGAGTAAGAAACAAGAGAAGCCAGAGAGACAGCAGTGGTGAGTAGCTGTAGTAGCGCTCTGAGTATAGCATGTAGACCTTTCATATATAGCCCAGAGCACACACAGCTCAGGCCCGGCCTGTTCACGTTCTCAGCTTCAACAAGCACACATGCTTTATTCTGTCCTTATTACAACCCTACTCAAGATCGATTTGGTGCGGGGGGCTGGACTCTCTCTATAGACTTAGAAAAACTGTCCCCTGAGAGACATCTTGTGGTATAGCACAGAAAATATAGACACATTAAAAAGACGCAGACAGAAACAACAATAGCCTGAGATCATCTGTAGCAGCCACCATGAGTGTCATCACAGTCCGACAACTCCCCATGATGTGTTTCAGTTATGTACTCATTGAGTGCTGCAGGGCTGTTTACAGAACAGTCTCTTAATTCCTCTGGTGATTATAAATGACCTGTAACAGCAAATGAGACCATCAGCGAAAAGACTTGTATATATTTAGTATTTTTATATGGTTATTATTAATGCCCGATCACAAATATCACATATAAAATCACATATGAATGCACTGACCCATTGTAATCCATCCTGCAGTCTCTCTGTCACTTGCTTCCAAAACATTTGCATGCGCCGCTGGTATGCACTAGCAAAGATCTTTACACCAGCAGGCACCGGTGTCGTACAGCTTTTGGCCAAAGGGGGCGCTAGAATCAACAAAAACTGAAAGCTCCTTGTTCCTGAAAAGTTTGGAGTTAGGATAGTTTGCCAGTAAAGTCCACCCGTAAAGATGCACTAGTGAGAAGATAAGTGTTCGCATTTTGTATGATTGCATTAAATGTCAACGATTACCTCTGTGGTCTCATTAAGTCACCTGTTAGCAACCACCTATTTTAAGACATGTAAAAGCTTTAAAATTCCCCCGTGGGGTATTTACTGATGTATTTTATGTTGTGGAACAAAAGATGAAAATCTCTTAAGCTTGTGTTAACCCACAGACTTTATTGCAGACATCTAAGCTCATTTACTTCTGGGATTAAGGACTCTAGCAGTCTATTTCAGTATGAAGAACTAGACAATATTATTGTTTCCTTTTTTAATTCCCATCCTCCTCTTACAGTTAAAACATCATACTAGCATACAACCAGAACTACCGTTTTTCATCTCTCTGCAGTAGTACGCAGCCTTCAGTACAAACTTATTCAGACATTCTTGCACGCCTGCTGTTGATGCTGAGTGATCATTCCCTTAGTGCCACTATGTATTTTTGACATGCATGTAAACATGACCACTATTGGAAAAAGCTAGTGGTTTCTATGTAGGTGGAGAAAACGGGTCAGTTCCCTGCATGACAGTTTGGTGAAGGAGGCATACAAAAGGTCGGCTCCACCCAGGAGGGAAACACACATGAGTACACCTGTAGCCATGCCTCTATTATAATCCGGGTTTGTTCACATGTCCATCCCTGTGTGTGTGCGTGCATCAGTGGAATACGTTGTGTACATCCACGTGCATGCTCCGTGTGTGTCCGTGTGTTCATGTTGCAGCGGGCTCCACACTGTCAACAGCAGTAGACATCAGCGCTGTTGTAACGGGAGTGCTGCTCTCGTCACGCTGTAGGCAGTATCATCTCTCGGCTATGCTTCATCGCCATGTCGCTTACAGCAACAAAAACACACCTGAGAGGAAGAAACGGAGTGAAGGAGGGAATGTGTAAGAAAGATAAAGAAGAGATGTGGGGGGCAAAGTGTTGCACTAAAGGAGAGAAACTTGCACGCTATTGCAGGTAAAAGAAAACTTAATGAGTAGAGGAGTGTATAGAGATAAGGGAGAAGTGAAAATATTATTTGGATGGGGAGATCCCTATTTAGCCGCAGTCTCACAATCCTTGCCTTAAAGTTGCTTAGTTTTACCCTCTTTTTGCTTTTATCCACATTAAACTCTAAAACACTTAATTTAAGTGTTAATTCAGAATAATCTCCCTTTTTTGTTGCGCTCTTTTATCAGCATATTCTTCCAGTCATCTACTTAAAGTCAAAGAGATGTTGATAAATTCTCAGAATATTATGTAAATTGTATTCCACGTCTTAACAGAAAGCCACGATGATTAACGAGCAGCATTTATTCCTCTGCAGCTGATAATGTTCTAGATTAGCAGCGCAGCTAATTGCACAGAGTAGATGTATTGTAAAACATTACTGCACTGTATGTGTGCATGCTACAACAGAGTGATTGTCCTTCTTTGAATCCCAACAAGCTTTAATGAGGACCGCTGGCCCTAATGATGCAAACTAGGGAGAGGGGGGGGGCTGTGTGTGTTTGTGTGTGTGAAGTGTTTTAGCATGTGAGTCAAGTCTCTTGACTGCTGCTAAATTTATGTCAGTACATAAATTTAGTATACCGCATACTGTTTAGTTCTTAAGTCTGCGTAGATGTTTGTTGTGTCTCAGTGGAGGGCACTTGAATAATTGTTGTAGTCTAAATCTGTTCTCATAACAATAATAATTGTATAAATAAAGCGTATTTATTCTGCACCACAGCATGGCTGATGACTCAGAGGGCTATGTGACGGCAACCTGAGTGGCATAAAATATGCACGTACACACGCACACACACACACACATTACAGAGACACAATTACACTTTTCCCGGACACAGACGCACATGAACGCCGAAAGCTGAAGGTCCCAATCAGCGTTTCTCTTTGTTGGGAGTTTAAATTAGGAATCACACTTAGTGTTTACGCCTGTGGCGCTACCACTGGGTGCCATAAGAGAGGATGTGTCAATTTCAGTTAATATCTTTGAATAACTCTCAGTCTTTCTTCTGGTTCTCATTCCAATTTCCCCTTAGTCTCCAAAAGCCTCCCTGCCTCTCAGACTTCTTCTCTTCCAAGACCACAAACACACACAAACACCACCTCATGATTTTTATCACACTGTCTCCCTCACTTCATCATCCTCTCTTTATTTACAGGTATCTCTGCTGTGACACCCAGTCAGAAATGAGGGAGTGGTATGCTACTTTCCTCAGTATCCAGGTGAGATCTCACTCACGTGAACAGACACACACAAACAATAACATGAAGGCCAGTTGGATCAACTACCCACAAGTGGCCCTAACGGCTCTGTAAGAACACTCCCACGCAGAGTTTAAAACCCTGCAACTCCCTCCAGTTAGGCCTTGGATGAGATGGGAAACATCTTCAAGAAACTGAAACACATCCAGTTGCCTACAATATAGCACAATTAGCACAATAAACACCCACATGTTTAGCTTTGCTAGCTAGCCTCTTGTCCATGAGTGGATGCTTCTGTGTGGTGATACAGATAAAGTTCAGTTCAGAGAAAATGTTTGTTGATTGTATTTTAATATTGTTAAATCTCCTCCGGCTCCCTCCCCTCCCCTTACTAAAGTACGACGGCGACTTGTGGCCACAGGACGGACTCCAGCAGACGCGGGTGAGCCGTGTGCTGCCAGACGCACGTCACGGTAACGTGTCACTGATCCCGCTGCGTGGCAGTGAGAATGAGATGCGGAACAGCGTTGCAGCTTTCAGCCAAGACCCGCTTGCTGTGAGTTAACCCAGCCAATCACTGGGACTAATCTTGAACAAACCAGGAAGCTCAATCTAAGAGCTGCTGGCTAGTCAGAGACATTCATGCTGCACAGGTGGAAAGGAGAATGTATT
Organism: Diplodus puntazzo; assembly: GCA_963678695.2. Classification (NCBI taxonomy): domain Eukaryota; kingdom Metazoa; phylum Chordata; class Actinopteri; order Spariformes; family Sparidae; genus Diplodus; species Diplodus puntazzo. The sequence continues at coordinate 19,504,218 of OZ023162.1, forward strand.
TACACTGAATGTGTAATATGTATTTTGCATTTTAAAGGAAAGAGCTCCTTCGAGAACTCTACTTATTTAAACTTTTTTTTAGATATATGACAACTGCATATTATTTGTCATTTATCTTTATTATATACTCCCGCCAAAAGACAGGAGTTGGGAATTGCACCTGTGCAGAATCAATATTCTCTGCTCCATGATTCTTTTTGATTTATTTCATCATGTAAGATCTGGGTTCATAAACTGTGTGTTTTGACCAAATATAGACAACAAGCCTCTTCCTTGTGGAACACAAGTGTGTGCTTTCATGACACTGGACTCCAAGAGAAGAGACTAAATTACTAATATGTGTCTGGGTCTCAAGCATATTTAAGAATCCAGATGATGTGAAGCGGAGTAGACAGCAGCATTTTCATTTTGTAGGAGGTTTGGACCAAGAAACTGAATTTCAACAAGAGTTATTCTGGCCAGGCTCAAAACACCAAAGGAACAACAGAAAGAAAACACTAACACATTTCAAGTAAACTCGTGCCTGCAGGGAAACTGTGGTTAACACTGTGTTTCACAGCGTTCACTGCTGCCATGTCAGCTCACAGAATTGTGTACTTGGCAAGAGTTTGGCAAACATCACCGTTGGTTTGTTCAAGCACTTTGAGCCAGACCTGTTCAGCAACATCAAAATCACCCTCTCCATCTGTTCTCTTGTTTTCATAGACGATTTGATTGCAGCCATCCATGATAACTCACTCTATACTCGGTCTTGGAGCTAAATGTCCACAATCTGATGATGCGGTTGTCTCCTCCTGCTGTTTCTAGCCATCACATGCCTCTCATGAGTCTGCTGCCGGCTGCAGCAACACATAAAGAATTCAATTCAGTCTTTGGCAATAACAGGATTCCAGTGTTGCTGTGTTGTTGCCTTCCAGATATTTTCTATTGATCTCCACCAGTTCAGTGTATTGACTGGATACAATTTTTGTTGGGTGTGTGAGAGGAGGTGTGATTGCTTTGGTTGTGGGGCAGCAGCAGAAGCTAGCGTTATTTGCAGGATGTTTGTGGGTGTAGGCGAGAGATTCACTGCATGTTGATATGCCCAATTTTCAACGTGAAGTGAAAGAGTAAGTGTGGCAACCTGTGTGTGTGCTGTTTATGAGACTCAAGGTGAATCCAATGATGTTTGGTGTGATTTTTTAAACTGAATATTACCACATCCCTCTTTCTATTTTCTCTCACAGGTCTTCACTCCTCTCTTGTTGTTTACATATAGCCTACTATTAGCACCTGTCTGTCTCTTCATCCTTCCTTCACCCTACATTTCCCTCCTGTCTGCAGTCCATCACTGTCCTCACCTCCCTTTTTTTCCCTCTACCTCCCGGTATCTTCCATCTGTCTGTCTCCCTCTCTGTCATAATAACCCTTGTGTTGTTTATCTTTCAGCTTTTTAGAGATGTTCGATAATGGTCGCTGCAAGACAGGTAAAGCCATTTCACACACAAAATAAATACATAATGATTCCTACCACTCAAAGCTTTTCACTTCAAAAATGTGTTTTTTTTAATACTACTCCCTCCAGAGAAACTGGTTCTAACCAGAATAAAAAGAGAAGTGAGGGGCCCTGGTCAACTAGAACGCCAAAGGGCTGCAAGGCTGTAATTGCTGCAAATGTCTTTGACAAATGTAAAATTGAAGGACAAAGTTTAAGTAAAATTTATTATTTCATGATGTGTCAATGTATTTTTGGAAACTCATTTTAAAGTACCGTGTGTAACATGTAGTGGCATCTAGCAGAGCAGACTTGGCAGAAATGTGGTATGTTTTAATTAGTGTATAATCACCCAAAAATAAGAGTCATTGTGTTTTCATTACCTTAGAATGAGCTGTTTATATCTAAATAGGGAGCAGGTTCCTGTCCACAGAGGTCACCATGTTACACCGCCATGTTTCTGCAGTAGCCCAAAACGTACAAACCTGGCACTAGTGAGGGCCAAAGACAGTCAAAGTTATGACTTAATGTGACTCTGTGACAAACTGAGGAAAAATCCACGAATCACACAGTTAATAAATTCAGAGAATATTTTTCACTGTGCCCTGCAACTTCTTATTGACATCCTTATTATTATTATTTTCTTTGTTATAATCTGTAGTTTTATAGACTAAATAATCTAAATAACTTAATACCTCTTCACCTCGTCACTTGAATTAGTTGAAATAACCAAGGCTGTTGTGGACAGACAGGGAGGGTTGAAGGAAACCTTTTAGTGGTAGTATACATAAGAAGTGTTTAATATCTTTGCGGGTTACACTCTGGATCCGACCAAATAAGTTGTTTAAAGATGTCAGCTTGGACTTTTAATTTGCGTTTTAGTTTCTGACATTTTACAGACAAAATAATTGATACATTTCATGTAGTGCCGACAGCATGTAAGAGCTTTGTGTTGAAGTTTTTATAACAGAAGTTTGAGTAGAAGACAAAGCATTTTCTTTGAGTTTAAGCAGATGTGTTTATCTGTCATGATGTGTATCTGGGTTTATCTGCTCTCTTGACTGCTGCTTATTGAGTCCACATCTTGTCAGCAGCCTCCTACCTGGTTGCCATGGCTCCAAGACGTTGGTAGTCTGGATGAAAATTTTAAGCTTGACCTCTCAGGGGACTTGAAAATGCAGTGAAACTGATTTTAGGTTGAGGGATAAAAGTTTACACCAAATATGAATGAATAATATCATGAATAATGGTAGCATTTATACATGAAAAGTTAAGGGTCTGACAACCCTCTCTGGTTTTCTGTTCTTTAAAGGGTGGACGGTCGACCTCAGGTGACATCCCAGTGACATCATCATTCTGTAACTGTGAGGACCAGAGTGATGGGTGCTCATACTCTACGTGGATTTTGGTCTTACACTGCCATCTGCTCCTTCTGAAACTGGCTGTCACGGAAACTAACGGAGATCCGAATAAACAATAAACTGGAATAAACGATATAAAGGACGACAGGATCACATGTGGAATCAAATCGCCGCTGGTTCCTCAGCACAAAAGAAATACACTTGACTTGATGTACATTAGAAGCAGCTGGGAGCTGCTGTGGCATTAGAAATTGAAGAGGCACTTCGATGAACCACAATCACCCTGAAGATTTCCTGACTGGCTTCCAGCTTGATGAGTGACAAGTCTGAACCCAGCTGCATTGCATTGTGGGACAGAGGCATAAAAGAAGGAAAAACTGTAATTTTTTGTTTAAAGGAGGACGGAGTCGGGTTATTCTAGGCACTAGAATTGAGTGCTTAGCAATTTTTTAAATAGAAGATTGTTGACTTTGGTTTTTAGCTCTCTTTCTGTACAAATGCTTAAAGAATTGTTGGGATCATCCTGCAGTTCAAAATTCTCTTGCAAGCAAAGATGATGTCACAGGAGACAGTGACCTGATTTTGTCCAGAGTGTGCTCCACGGGGACAAAGAGCCCGGCTGAAAGAGAGGCTGAAAAAGGACAGGTGATGGATCCGTGTCCGTTACTCTGCAGGACATTTGCCAGCACCGTGCAAAACCTCGGCCAGAGTTGCATGATTGTGTCAACAGTATGTTTGAATACGTGTAGGTGCGTTTGTGAGTGGATATGTTTTACGTACCTATTTGTTGATACTGTCACTTTTGGGCTGTGAAGGAAGGAGAGGCTGTGCTGAAAAAACTTCTCTTCATGTTGAGAGAAATATGAGAAGTACTTGATTTACTATTGCCCCTGATTCTGAATCAAATAAGTATGTCAAACCATATTGAATATTTAAAACAATGTATTACCCCGGCCTTATTAGTTGTCTTGTCCATCTTCTTCCTGTCCTCACACAGTCCTCAGCACTGCCTCTTCTCTGTAGGTCTATATCTAGCCTGTGATGTTCAGAGGTAATATACTGTACAGTTTATTGACAGTTCTATGATTAACCAGCAGTATTTATGAAGTTTTAGATTATAAATTAGTCATATTGGAATAATTTGTCTATTTTTTGTTCAGTAAATATCATATTGTTGTAGTTTGTTCTTTGAAGCAGGGCTCAGAAGCTCTTAACTAGTGTAAGCACAAGAAACAAATTAAAGTGCATTATAATCTTCTATCATTCTTTCTACTTGGATCCAAGCTTGTATATAGCCTTGAAACAATCTGTGTTAACCATATTAACCTGCCAACAGTTGCCTTACCGGCTGCATCGAGCTCTTCACTGCCTTGTAGGTTTGCCCTGTTGTAAAGAGTTTTTTTTATTTATTTGGACAGCAGAGGACGCTGGCTGCTGTGCCTCTGCAGGTGAGACATCATGACGCTCAGCCAGATGTTAGTTTGTGTTAAAAATGTGTTTATGCAGTATGTGTGTATGAGCGTGTGTTATTAGCTGCCCTCCAGCTCAGGCCTCAGTAGCAGTCGAGAGAAGACTCTGTGATTACACTGCCTGTAGAAAGTGTTTATTACCTTCATTTACTTTTTTCCCCTTTTTTTTCAACATTGAATCACCTTTGATGTACTGTAAGTATTTTTAGACGCTGGTCCTCAGAAAAGGTGAAAGCAGATATTTGCAAATTGATTAAAATGAGGTAAAGACAAAATATTTTAGCTCTGTCAGGTCGCAGTAAACTGTGATCAAACTGTCGGCTTCACAGAGTTTGTATGAATGAAGGTTTCCTTCAGTCCTTGCTGCACTTTCACTTTCACAGTCTCCTCCTGGCAAACATGTCGAAGTCATGAGTTCTATCAAAAGTCATAAAGCAGCAGTTGAAGCACCAGATATATTCGTTGTTCCTCACATCATGCAGAGTCCACAGGCCTCCTGGAGGCCTTCTTAGAAGTGCCCTTTTTACACAGTCAGATGTTCTGGGAAGATTTCCAAATGTAGCATTTTTGTTTTTCCCATTTTCATGTCACGACTATTACTGCTCTTTTAGGAGACTTTAATTCTCTGGGACTAGTTTTCTTGCATCTTTTCCTCACAGATTTGTTAAGAATGATCCTTTGTCTTTATAGTTTTATAAAAGACCATAGAGCTCGCCACGATTAATGGATTAGATGCCAACCATTGAATTCAAACTGTTTTGATAATCAATTTATTTATTTGCGTAAATGAAAGTCAAAATTCTCAGATTCCATAAAATTAGAAAATGTTCTGGTTTCTTTAAGATTTTATTACAGTAACTGAATGTCTTTGGGTTGTGAACAAAACCAGACTTTTGAGGACGTCATGTTGGGCTTTGGGAAACACGGATGGACATTTTTCACCCTTTTTCAGACATTTTACAGACCCAACAACAAATCGATTGATTGAGAAAAATGATTAACAGATGAATCGACATTGAAGTTAATTGGTTGTTCCAGACCTAGAAAACTGAAGCTCATTTAAAACTACCACAAGGAACGTTGATATTTAAGTTGATTTTGGAGGCCCCTGTGGACAAAAGTGGTGGAGGTAGCATCATGACCGCAACATGTAATATCCAAAAAGTTAAATAGTTATCTTCTTGCTGATGGTCATCGTAATCAGGATTCAGTTGAGACAGTTTCATAATCAGTTTAAACTCCTTGTAGTTGCTTTAACCAAGTTGCTTTTTTACACCTGCCATACTCACAAATGAAAACACTGGCGGCAGCTGTGATGGGCAAAAGCAATTATTATCTTTCATATGTGTAACGGATGTGGATCTGTTTGATTTCATTTGAGATCTTCTTTTTTTTTACGTAAGTCTATCAAAACGTTCTAAGTACATGACAGTGATTCAGTGTTGTAAAACAAAGTCTTCAGTCCAATGGTGAATACTTCTTATAAGTAGTGTATCTTCTCTCTTTCTGGCTCTCCTTGTTTGGTTACTCTGCATTTTACTGCATCTCTGAAACTTTAATAAACACCTTCAGCTAGTTGTGTGTGCATGCTGTGTCTTTATGAACATGCATACTGTATAATTACTGTGCAAAGTCACATAGTTACTCTTTTTTTTTTAAAAGGTTGATACCCTCCAGCTCTGCTTTGCCCTTACGGTGATGCACTTTTCCTTCAGCGCTTTTATGAATTTCATGTTTAAACACACACTACGTCAAACTCTAATCCCCCCCTGCAGTGAAATGGGGAAAAATGGCAACAATCATATACACACAACGTAATGCGTGTACATATACCGTAAACACAAATATATAAGGAAGGACACTTTTGTGAGGCCTGTGGGTTTCATGACAATGTCGTGCTACAGCCATGAATTGGGAGCCTATAGATGTGCTTCGAGGAAAAATGTCAGGAGTGTGTGGCCAGGGTGCAGTGATCATAGGGAGAGCCCCGAGGAGGTTTCCTCTGTGCGCGTGTGTGTGTGTGTGTGTGTGTGTGTGTGAGTCACGGTGGTCCACCAGCTCTCTGTTCATTCTTCTAAGCAGAGCTGACACATCAGGGTCACTCTGTACCTCGAGACACACACCGGAGAGCCCCGCGAGGGACTCGCCTCCACTATGCCGTTCACACACATATGCATAGGAGGCCCAACGGGGGAAGCACAAACACACACACACACACACACACACACACACACACACACCAAAATGGCTGTTGCTACATTGTAGCAGCTGCATAAAGCTGAACAAATGTATGACGGAGATAAAATCACAAGTGAAGAGTTGAGCTTCAGGAGCAGACCTACGGGGTGGCAGGACGTGCCAACTGGCAAAAATAAAATATAGATTTTCACTGAGCACAGTCTGTAACATCCCCTGAAATAGGCAAACAATGGGAGGGACAATAGCAGCGGACAATCTGGACATCCACCTGTGTGAGCCAGTTCCCTTCATTTCCACTCAGAGCACACATCCACACGACCAGCGTGAGGGAGTAAATTGACTTTCGCTTCATGCCGCGCCATGGACGCTTCTTTAATGCCAAGTTCAGCCTGAATCAGGACCGCAGTGAGAAGCAGGTGTGGGTCTGGGGGCAAAATGACGGTTTGCTGTCACTGTGTGTTCCAAGATCAGTGGTGGCATGTACATCCATTTGAGTACTGTACTTTAGTAAATGCAAGTGTAACTACCACACATTTGTTCTTGTCACATTTGATATGACAATTCCTGTCAACTTTGTCCAGTGAACACCATTTTATCCAAATTTGATGATTTGGAATTGGAGGTGCTCTGATAAACTGTGTCGAGCAAACCGTCCTAATTGTTAAGCTGAATAAACTTCTGGTCACACTTTATGAGAACCATCATAAATAGTAAACAATCAAAATGAACAATTAAACATTTTTACTAAGCAGTTTTAAAGTTTTATAAGCGTCAGTTAAGACCATACACATGTGGTTTATAGACAAACACAGCGTTCATCAACTATTGACAAGGTATTGTAAACAGACGGCTGTCATCATCGGGATGTATTTGGTTTTAAGTCAATCCAACTGCACAAATGTTGGTATATAGTAAGAACAGGTTCCAGCTAAGGGGCTGAATATAAATGTTTATTTTTTTCAGTAGACTGGATATTTTTTCAAAATGTTTGAGCACCTCTCAGCACCGGTGACATGTCCCACACAAACACAGAAATGATCCTGAATTTGGTCTGCACCCTTTAAATATTTAATTCAAGTAGTTTTACTTCCTTTATTTCACGCTCACCTCACTATAAACTGTCATCTGATTTGGCAGCTGCCTTTTGTTGTCTTCTGTCAGTTATCTGTCTGATGACATTGGAGCCTGTGAAGTTCAACAAGTACTGAACTGCAACATTGAAGAGCTTTAGAAGGCGACCGCACACAGCCTGAAAAGGGCACGAGCTGTGAGAGATGCTGGTTGTTATGAAGACCTTCACCTACAGTACTTCATCAACACTGTCACACACATTAATTTGAACACGTACGTTATTTTTTCTGTAATTCCTCTGTATTTTCTTGTGTCCTTCATTGCACCCGCGCCATTCACCTGCAGCGTTCAGCTGCATGAGGCATCAGTCCAGATTTGGATAATTACTTTGCACCCTGCCAGAACCTTCTGCCACCCCCTCTGTGAAACCTTCAGATCCACCACTGATGAGCGTTACACCAGTTTTGCAGAAAAACAATCGATTGGACCCGTTTGTTCAGCTCATATTCATAACACGCTTTTCTCCTGTTCGGTCTCAGATGAAAACAATCATTTCAGCCTCAAAAAATCTTCTGCTTTGCTGTCAAGGAAACCAGCCAAGCAAACATGGCTCACATCAAAGGTGTTGATCCTTGCAGCATTTGGACTATAAAAAGCATTACTGTCAGAGGCCACGCTGTATTTTTTCTTTAATGCTATGCTTCAGATCCGTAGGGTGTGCTCGCGGTATCGAGCTGCATCATCAGGAGGTTCACACGATCAGAAAGCAGCAGCAGGGTGTCTTTTCTTTGTGTCGTCTGAGCGCTGAGGTTCACAAACACACAGTAATCCAAATCAGCTGTCAGGAAGATTGAAGACGTGTGATGAGACGTGTTCATCATTCATCAACCTTCTGCAAAGCTTTTTTGTTCTTTGTCACTAACTGGATCCTTGAGTAACTTGACAGTTAGTGAGGATAATGAGACGTGAGTGATCAAAAAGTCAGAGCGACTCTGTCATTGACTCACAGTCTAACTTTGGTGCAGAAAAAAACAGCTCAGTCAGGAATCTCCTCTAAAGGCATTTATATAGCAAAATGAGGATAACACAGCAGGCGGGCTGGCTGTACAAAACATGTTCAAATCTTATCCATGCTTATTATTCTTTGCCTATTATTGCCTGAACTGTGACTTACATTAACGGAGTTGAGGCAAACATCATATTCACGTAATTTAAAGGGTTTTTGAGATTTTAAACCACACAACCTCCAAATTTTATTGAGTGTATTTGTTTAATCTCGAGTCAAAATATCTTATTTTGCTTAATAACCGCACAAGCACATCATAGGAAACATTTAAGTGATTTGATTTAAGACATTACATCTTATTTCAAGAAATCTTGACAAGCAAAATGAAATTAAAAAAAACACTGTATTCGTCCTCGTTTCACTTGTTTTTGAAGTGCTTTTCTTTTTTCACGGTGTAAACAAACCTCGGGAGCCACTTTCTCATCACTATTAGCAGAATGTCTTAACAAGATGGCGAGGAGAGGAAAACAGCAGCTGGAGAGATGAGAGGAGGAGGGAGTTCGTCCCAAGAGAGCAAGAAAACATCGATGCAGAATTATGTTTACATAAGACCCCTTAATTAATGAATGCAGTAGATCATTCATCAGCTCTCTCAGGTCAGGAGCCAGACGCAGAATATTGATTTGAAGTTAACATGTTTACCTAGCAAACATACAGCAGGCCCGCAGTAAATCTAGACCGCGCAGACTCATATTTAATGTCAACAAAAAGAAATTGAAACGGCAGAGGACATATTGATTTTAATGACACTGTGGCAAATCACGGCACGAGGGGCACCTGCAGATCACGTAAGAATTCACACCAAACCCACACATGAAAACACAGACAGCTTAGTCACATTCTCCTCCTACTGGCTGAAACAACAACAGGTGAGCTGTGAGAACAGTGAAAGTGTGGGCAAAATGTCAAGCATGAAAATACGACAAAAACATTGTAAAAGCAGAGACTTCGAAGCCTCGGAGGCTTCCAGCTACCCTCCCGGGATGCTACGACAGCGTCACAGCTTGAGTCGACTCAACAAGAAATTGGCATTTTGGATAGTTCACAGTAGAGATGCAGACGGGAAATCAGGTAACAAAATGTCATCTTAAAACACTGCCTTAATAAACAATTTTAGATTCACAATTTTTGCTTAATTATAAACATCATGATTTGGTGCATGAGTCCAGACAAACCTGACCTGTTTCATTGTTTTATTTAAAACCAAACAAACTTTTATTCACTTTAACAGTTATACAACAAGACAAGAAGTCCTTGGAGTGCTCAGAGGAATGGAAATGTGAACATTTGACATCTCCACCTGCTGAGGAAGGTTGTGTGATACGATCAAAGGCTCTGCAATGCATCAGAAAAAACATCAAATAATGATGATGTGACAAGAAATCTCTGTCTGTCTGTTATTCACATATGTCAACAGCCGTTCCTTCCAATCTACTTCACATGGCAGTTTTGTTGCAGCGGCTGGAGGACCTTGTGCAATTTCACGATGAACAGTGAACACCACTCATGCAGAGCGCGGCTGGGCTCACACCTGCACCCTCTTACGGGATCTTATGGGGAAGCAGACGTAAACAAAATGGAGATTAGCTTGGTGCAACAACCTGCAGTAGTAACCTGTTGCAGTGAGCAAAAAAAAAAACAAAAGCAGGAGGTTAAAAGAGTCTCGGTGAGTGAAGAGACGCAGTCATCACAGGTTTTCTATTTTTTCTGTCAACAGCGGTAATGCTAGCTAACGTTAGCCTCAAGGGCTAGAATGTTTACCGTCACTTGGAAGCACCGTCAGCTTCTCCGGACACTTCTCTCATTGGTTGTTGTGGTCCAGATCGGAAAAGTACGTATGTAATATTGATATTATCAGGTGACAGATTTGACAGTCTGTATGACAGCACCTGATGTGGGAGTCTTGCAGGAAAATCTCAAAAAAGCATAGTGGCCCTGATGTTCAAAACACTGCAACATTTCAAAAAACACAAGAACATTTCTCATGGCATGTGAAATGTCCTGTTTCCTGACATGTTATGTTCTGTGAAACGTGATTCTTGTAATGTGTATTTCTATTTTCTACTTTTAACACAGAACCCCTGTATACAGTAAACACGCACACTGGCTGGTTTATCCTGTTCTCTGAAAGGTGAAGTGTGGAATACAAACAGCTTCTCTGAGAGCTACGAAATCTGAAAGAAACATGAAAAAGCACACAGCCACAAGGCCTGTAGTCATATCTATTATGCATAGCTGTGTTATTTCCTACTTCTGACAACAAAATAAATATATGCTGTTCTCCTCATCCCACTCTATACTCTGTGCAGTCGTTCGTACCCCTGCAGCCCGTCCTGCAGGCTGTGGCCACAAATGAAAAAGGAGTTTGAGTGAACTTGTGTGATCCTGAGGCGGTTCGATGGTCCGCACGTGCCGTGTGGAGCATCTCGCAGCTGGATGCAGCTCATCTGAACAGTTTCCTTTCATACATTTCATTAACACCTCTTCCTCAGTCACCTCCAGCTGACTGGAAAACACACACACACACACACACATGGACACACACAAACACACACATACACACACACACATACACACACACACACACACACACACACACACACACACACACACACACACACACAAACACACATGCAGTCTTCTCTCCCACTATGCCTTCATCACAAAGACACACATGAGCACTTCCTGAGTCCTGCAGCACTTCTTCGGTTCTGCGAAAGCCGTCGTGCTTCGCTGCGTCTGATTGCCACCCTCCAGCCCCTCCCTTCAAGTTTATCACCAATTACTCGTCCTCGAAAAAAAAAAAATGGAGAAAAGGCCACTCTCGCCTCATCCCCATGGCAACCCCTCTCCTCTTTTCCTGTTCTGCACAATCAATCAGACAGCGACTGTCTAGCTGTCCTGCCCCGACCTGGCTAAAGAGGAGAGGTGCAGGAGCCAAATATCACTTTCAGAGGTTTTGGTGTTCAGGCTATTTTTGGGTCATTTTCACCCACAGCATGCTCCTCCATCTTTTCCTGTGCTTCTATTTGTGTGTTCCTTTGTCACTTCTATAGAACAAAAACATAGACAGCCAAAAAACGATGATATTTCAAAAATCCTTATCCTCATAGTATTAGTATAGTAGTCAGTGATACCTCTACATTTACTATGTCTTGTTTTGACTGTTGCTTCTTGCAACAGGCTACTCAAAATCAAAAAAGAGAGTTTGACTTGTCAAAAAATACTCTTAACTAATGTTGGCATTGTACTTTTTTCTACAAACCACTTGTATGTTAAAGGTGGTATTTGAAACAAAAGTTGCTCTAATTGAGTCTCATTCCAAACTCATCAAAACAACACTTTGGAATTGTAGGATCACTTCTTGCTTGTACAAAGTAATATTCCGAGACGGGCTGGGGCAATCGAGTGAGCGTACTAACTTCAGTAGACATCTCTGCAACACAGAACGAAGATGTCTTTGACATAACACCAACACACGCACACAAACGCAACAGAACAGTTTACCCCTGTATCCAGTTGTTGTGCTAAGCTAAGCTGTCACACTGTTGGCTGTAGCTTCATTTTTACCTACAAACATGAGCGTATCAATATCAATGTATAATGTATCAATACTCTTATCTTACTCTCTGCAAAAAAAAGTGAATACATGTACTCAATTACAAGCTGATCCGGAAGAGTGATGACAAGGGAGCATACAATATAAATGCCTCTCTGTCTGTCCAGTTATTTTTTCCCACTCTTGTCCTGCTCCCTTCCACCTGTCGTTTTTCTCTGACTTTATCTTTCGGTCTGCCCGTTTTCTCACCACCAGCAGCAGTGACAGAGAAATACAGTAGAACATTTCGTGTGTGACACGCTGCTTATCGCACAGATACAATCACCATGAAGGGACTCGGGAGGTGGTGGGGTTGGTGAAGGAGGAAGAGAAGGAAGAGAGTGGTGAGGCGTAGAGGTGTAAAAGGGGATAAGAGATGGCACAGGAGGGAGAGGAGGAGGAGGAGGAGGAGAAGGAAGATTAAAAAATAAAACATGTAGATGTGGAGGGATGAGGAGAAGTTCAAAGGCTAAAAGGTTGGTGAGGTGATGAATGTGAAGAGAGGGGACGAGGAGGAGGATTCTGCAGGAAAACCTCTAGAATTTATCCAGCTTTTGTCATTTCATGTGATATCCTCCCTTTATTTTACAAAAAGATGCTGAACCATAACGATCAGGAAACCCCTTCGAGGTGAAATCGATGGAGGAGGAGATGGAGCGGAGAAGAAGAGGAAGGGAGTGGTGAGAGGGATGAAGGAAGAAGGAGGATGAAGAAGGAGGGGGAAGCAAAGGTCTGTGAGACAAGTGCTAATAGTAAATTAGTCACCCTGAAGATGCTGTGGGCTAGTGTGTGACAGACTGACAGACTGAGGAATTTGCCCCAGTTTAATTAAACCTGATTGATTTGATGAACACACACACACACAGACACACACACACACACACACACACACACACACACACACACACACACACACACAAACACACACACACACACACACACACACACACACACACAGCTCCACAGGGCATTTGATGTCACTCTATTATATTCTAAAGGCAGCTGTAGCAGCAGGCAAGTCATCTGCCAGCATGCACATTTCTCCCCTGACATAGTCGCATAAATAAAAGCTCTGTGTTTAAACATTTTGACAGTGACTCCACCTTTTGCTCGTGTGTTGTCTCCCTCTTACTTCTCTCTCTCTCCGCTCCCTTGGCCACACAGATGGTGACATATTACAGTGTGTGCATTTGCGTATTTCGTCGTGTTAGGGCCCGCTTGATCCTTGCCACTTCAGGACAGCTACCGACAATACAAGATCATGTTGTGTGGACAAACTGTTCTTAGGAAATTACAGCAACCATGTCAAGCTGTATTTTTTAAGAAATGTTTATGGGGGGGGGGGGGGGGGGGGGGGGTCTGACCTGAGTGACGAGAAAGGTAGTAGTAGGCAGGCATGAGGAACTGTGTCCAGGTATAAGAAAAGGTGTAGTGCAGTGGTCTCAAACTGATCGAGTAAAGGGCCGCTGTGGCTGCAGGTTTTCATTACAACCAAGCAAGAACACACCTGATCCAACAAATCAACTGTGTAAAGACAATTCAGTTGACTGAATAAGTCGAGTCAGGTTTGTTCTTGCTTGGTTGGAATGAAAACCTGAAGCCACAGCGGCCCTTTACTGGATCAGTTTGAGACCACTGGTGTAGTGTACAAAAGCATGACACCATGTAACATGTTAACGTTGTCAAAAGTATCACTAGATATGATTTACTTCTCAAAAACACATACATTTTCCCATACTGTCCAGTTCTGCAGCACTGTATTCTCCCCTCTGTCTCTTTAAGGCTCCTCCTCCTGAACACCCAGTCTGCTCTGATTGGTCAGCTCACACACGCCAGAGCAAGCAGCCGCTAACAACAACAGAGCAGCTGTGCTAAAATCAATTCTTACATGCTGAACTAGCGACTAGGCACACATTATGCAAATGTCTTTCATGGTGACAAAGTGTGATGTCACAGAGTCACAGAATTAAAGGTGGGGCTACTGACGAGCGATTCAGGAGCAGTGTTTTCTGTGGGAGAGAGGAGCATCTTGGAACCAAAAATATGTACAAAACAAAAACAAAAACCAAAATTAACACTTGACATTTTGTAACTTAACAAAAACAAAAACTGTCACAACTAATCTCAAACCACGTGCCCACAGCTACAAACTGACATCCAAGCCTGTGAGCAACTGCTTCAACAGACCCCTCCAGGAGTCAATCTAGGCTGCAGCATCCCTACAGGTAAATCCAATACCTCTCCTGACACAGGTAAATGATAATCATTCGTTTACCCTTAAAGTAGAAACACTTTTCATATAACACACATTACCAATAAACAACAACCAAACTTAACATTACTGCTCTGTGTTTTACTTTTACCAGAAATGTTAGTAATGTAAGTGTTAAAAAACGTAACTTAAGTCACAGTATATCTGCAAGTTACAGATCAATGATGGAACAATGTCCACAAAATATGGGGAAATTTTAACCCTGGTCAAAACTTATAAATTGAATAAAAAATAAAAAATACAGGTGAAAGAGGTTTTGAGAAATTTTATGTTCAGTAGCATCCATACCATACATACCATCGCTAGTCTGTGAAAAATCATGGAACTCCAAAATGTAAAATCTCTCAAGTTAAGAGAAAAAACATCCGATCTTTAAAATAATCTGACGGGGTTAAAACTGCTTCCTTCAGTTTAAGAAATTGATGGATTTTCACAACTCATAAAGGAACACCCAATTCCGCCATTCGTCTAAAAGTATAAAAAAAATATGAATGGACAGTGTTTACCACATACTGAAAGGATTTTTATGAGCTGCGCATTGTCACATGTCACATTCAGACTTTTTGCTTGCAGTATCTCATCAGCTTTTTTGGTGGGGGAGGAGTTCATATGGCTAAAACAGTCAAGAGATGATAATAAAATAAGAGCTAAAGATGGACAGAGCCCAGTCAAGCCTTCATGCATCATATGTCTGCAGTTGGGATCAGCCCTCTGAGCACAAAGCAGCATGGGTCCTGTTCAGGGAACGAGAGGGAAAATAGAGAGACTCTGCAGATGATGTAGCCACAGGGCCTTCTCCTGTGTACGTGCGCATGTGTGTGTGTGTGTGTGTGTGTAGTCTGGGTTATGCTCTCTGAGTTACGTAAGCTGTTTGGGAAAAGGGCTAAACTCTACACACAGTAACAGAGAGGGAGAATGGTATAAGAAATACAATTTACAGGGGCTGAAAATAACCCAGATTTTATCCCGAATTACACACAGGCACAGGCACAGGCACAAGCACAGACACACACACACACACGCACACACACACACACACACACACACACACACACACACACATATAGACAAGCTACAGTAATTCCACAGTCTTATTCCATTATGATTCTCGAAACTTCTCTGCCAGTTTTCTTAATTCGTGCACAACTTTCGACACTGTCGCCTAATCCTCTTTTCTCTCCTCATTTCTCTCTTTTCTGCAAAGTCACCGCCCTCATCACTCTCTCCTCTAACTTCATTATTCGTTTCGCTGTGCGTCTATCGGCTTTTAGCATGTGCGCATACACTAAACTACTGTAGGCTGCCGCGTGAGGCACCAGGCTGCCGCTAAGCCGGAGAAACATATCAGCTTTTTGCCACAAATGCCACCATCTGTGTAAAATTTCCGATGCCAGAGTATCTGTGTTGCTCTGCACTTAAGGGATAATCCCCTTACTTTTATTATTTGATACAGATGATACATGGGATTAAGTGAAAAGTATAAAATGCAGAAGACAGTAAATTGCTGTGGTTGGTTTACGAGTATTTATGAAAATGTAAGCAAAGCAAGATTTAGTGGTCGACTTAGACCTTGGTAGCAGGAATTGGTTCTTATAGCGTGGTCCTTGTTTTTTTTAAAAAGCCTGAGCTGTGTGAGGTTGCTTAGATCAAGTACTGTGCACTCCTCGATTCCACATGTTCTCAGACTCAATGCTAAACTAAGCTACACACAACAAGGTTCTACATGATATCTACGCAGAATGGAAAAGTAAGGAATTAGAGTTTTGTCATTTCTAGGTCTGGATGAAGATGGACAAAATATTTTTTTACCACAGAGTTTGGAGCAGAGTCGCCAAAATGTGTGAGAGCGCAGGCCAGAGTGAGATGAATGTTGTCAACAGATAGGACAAAAAGTATGGCATGCAACTCTGCCTTCTAGGGGGCCCTTCAAGTGGCCATAACATGGTCAAGTACTCCCTCTTCACTTTCTGCATGCTGCATGCAAATGATACACTTTTTTTTTTGAGTTATGCACCGATGTAGTTATCCTAAAAGTAAATTGTCCATATAAGGAAACTGAGTTCATCTTCATTTCCAGTCCACACAGTGATTAGACAAGGCTCCACATGTTATGAAAATGAAAAACTTTTTTCAACTCAGTTTGTTTTAATTTATGAAAAGGTCAGGAAACAATAGAATAATATTATTTATTTAATATGTATGTCCAACTTTCAGCGTGGACTGAACAGCCACACTGGCTAAATACGAGGGCCAACCTTGTATTAGATTCAAAATGGAAAAGAAAAGCTAGATACCAACTTTGTGTACTTATGTTGAGCTAGGAAAATACAGAATTTTGAAATGTAATATTTGTAGGAGCCCCAGTCTCAGATTCATACTTTATGCTCAAGCACTAGATGGGTATTGATCTCTTTATCTGACTCTTGAAAGAAAGCAAAAAAACACATTTCTCAAAATGTCAAACTTTCCTTAAAATTGCTTTTCCTGTCAGGATAAGGTTTACTGTGATTGCATGCTGCAAAGAGGAAAACACAGAAAGCACTAAGGTCTTCCAGTATGAAGTGCTGCTATTGTTGGATTTCTGTTTTAGTCATTGATCGAGTATGACAACCTGGTAAACGAAGATCTCTCTTACATGTATATTTTACCAGAGCAGACTGAGCCAAAACTCAATGAATGACTTGTTTCATCACTCTGGACATGCAGGTGAAACAGGCTGACTGTGGATCATGTTTTTGGGGAGCTGCCTGACAGGCTCAGCAGGCTGAAAACCATTTTGAGTTTGCTGTGAACACCTAGAGGACTCTGTCCAGAATGATTTCATCTTTCATCTCCCTGCAAACTTAATGACATGGAGTCTGGATGGAGCCCATTCAAAACCACTACCATGTAGGCAGCTGCATCACTCTGTGGCCAAGGGGTAGTCTGAGCCTGTCATGGTGGTGGCCAAAGACCTAAAGGAGGTGCTGACTGAAGACGGAGACCTTCCAAGGCTGGTTGGCGTGGACTCAGCAGGGAGGGACCAGCGGGCCAGAAAGGCTGCAGATGGAGTAGCTGCAGAAAAGAAACCAGGGAAGCATGAAGCAAGAGATAGATAACACAGGTGACAGATGATGGCATCTGGAAAATGACATACCAGTGAGTGTGAGAGATATAGGCTAAGACTGCAGGACGAATTAGCTATTTGGTTACTTAATAACATTAACTGAAAAGTGTATTTTCACACATTCACAACAACAGTGAACTCTTCACACTGTGGGACACAATCAAATTTGATGCAGTCTTAGATTTTATTTTGGGTGACTACTTGAATATGTTTACATGCTTTAATGCTCAAAAACACTCGTATTAAACCCTCTGTATTAAATGCTCCGTTTTAGCTCCTGTCTCTTTAAGGCCTGCCCTCCTGAATACTCAGTCTACTCTGATTGGTCAGCCCACACATGCCTGAGCCAGCAACGCTAACAACAACAGTGCGGCTGTGTTAAATCAATTCCTACGTGCCAAACTCGCCACTAGGCATAAATTATGCTAATTTGTGATATGAGTCTGGCAGCAGCATTTTGAATCAGCTGAAGTTTATTACAATCAAGCGTTGATGCGTTAATGTTCATAAGGAACATTAGTATTTAAATGTTGATTGATGCAGAGATACATCAAACAGCCCATGCTTATTAAGCCTCATTTAAACAGTGGAAGGAACACAGGTGTTTTTCTGGGACTAAATGGGTTGAACTGGAAACATGCAAAATCAATCTGATGGGCGTTATGGCAACAGGGCTAAGTATAATTTGTTATGTTACTTGTTCACATAATCTTGAGAACCAAATTAAATTAATTTGCCTCCGCCACAGTCGTCGGCATTATGAGTCAAGGTCGTCACGTACTGTAGTCAAAGAGCCATCAGACACATTTAGAGGATCAAACTGGCAAAGCCCTGAAACACTTTTGCACACACAGGCAACGCGTGTGTGCGTGTGCTTGTGTGCTTGTGTGCGTATGAGTAGGAGAGGCTGGTGTGCATATCAGGCACTCTTTTTGAAGTGTATTAATGGAAAGATAAGCACAACTGTCTCATATGATTTCCTTTAATTCATGCCGCGAAGTCAGCCGCCAACCATCTGGCTCCCCATGACAATCACACACAAGCAGACACGCGCACGCACACACAAACTCAGGGGGAATGACAATCCGAGGGCATGAAGTCAGAGAGGATATTATGACAGGCGAGAGCCACCAAAACTCTGGGCTGATGGCGCATTCAGACACTTCATACTCTCTCTCTCTCATGCTCTCTGACACACAAACACACTTACACACCGCTGACAAAGTGATGAGAAAAACCTGCCCTCTTTTGTCCGCCTGGAGAACAAAGTAATTCATCAAGTCCTATTTCTCTGTCTGTCTTCAAGGCATTTTTTAAAACTATCCAAGGCTCTTGACTGACCCTTTTTGGCCTGTAAATCCACAAAACCCACTCAGTCCATCAAGGACGATGTAGAGGCCCAATTGAATAAAGACAAAATCAAGACCTAGTGCTCCTGGTGATAGCTGTTGTGTTAAAGGGGCACTATGTGGTTTTGGAGAATAAATTTAACATCATAAGTTTAATATCTACAATACTGATGAGGTAATAATACAGACTCAAATATTTATTTTTTCCATAAGTGAATTAACAAGACATGTTTGCCAGAGGACATTAAGGTCCCCAGAACACTGTTTGACGCTAGACAGGTTAAAGAAACTGCCACATATAAAAAAGTAGAAAAAGTTTTAAATTGTGATTTTTGAGTCTCATTCCCAGTGTCACTTTGTGATGACAGGTGACCTGCCTTACAATCCCAAAATGTCATAATTTTAGGAGTTGGGAATGAGACTCAAAAATCAAATTTCTTACAAATTGCACCTTTAAGGTCAGTTTGGTTATTCAGGTTATTCAGTCATGTAAACAGAGACAGTTTTTTTTGTATTTAGTTCGTTTAGGTATAAAAGCTTTCTCTTCTGAATAAAATTTCTTCCCCAAAACTACATAATGCACTTTTAAAGCTCTGCACAGTGTGTGGTGCTGTAGTTGAAAATGGGTGTTAACAGTGGCCGTGACAAATTCAGCACATGACTAACTGCATCAGCTGGCTTTGCACTGACATTAAACTCAAACAATGTAGGTTTTGTTGAAATATGTTTGGGAACTTTTCCACAACATCTCCTCAGAAAGGTTTCCATTTCTAGTGAAGTTCTGCATGACACCCATTATTTTATGTTGCCTGAGGTCTCCTGCTTCAGCACAAACCAGTCACTCAACAGTTTACAATTCAGGGACTGTTTAATCCAGGCTGACTAATGAGTCTGACCAGGTCAGAGTGTCAGTGTCTGCAATCCCTCCATCCAAAGAGATTTAATGACAATGGTGTTAATCATGCAGATGATTAGAAAAAACCCGTGTACTGTCCCAGCGACCTGCTTTGTGCTTTGAATTCGACCACAGTTTAATTCTGAAGCTTGATTTGGAACGAAACTTTCGAAGCCCTTGATAAGTTATGCATCTAAAGCGGACTGGCTGTTGAAATTATTAAAATATGCTCAAAGAAAACAGCTCAAGTGGAGGAGTTGTATAATGTCACATCACTTTTCTCAGTGTGTTTGTGCTGCTATCGCCTGATAGGATGAACTGGAAGTTCTCCAGCGTAGTTACAGGGGGCAGAGTAATGTCAGCACAGTTAAAGATCACAGAGAAATATGCAGGGATAGCCTACTATCATGTGTAAGCACATGTAGCACACACAGTAAACATGTGCCCATACTGATGAACAGGAAGTTGCATCTCTATTCATTATGGAGGCTGATGAAATCCACTTTGACCAAAATGCAATGTAGAACCAGTGTCGCCCGGCCATCTGAACTATTTCAGAAAGGCATGTGGGCTAACTTTGTGCCCTGAGCTAGCTGGTCCTGCACACTAGCAAGGTAATACAAATGCGGAGGATGAACACTTTGAGATGGGGTTTAATTAGTTTTGGGAAAACTCAGCCCTGGGCTGGGGATAACACTGGTCTGCAACTGGCTGTGATAAAAACCCACAGAAGATCAAGTGAAGATGGCAGAGCCCATAGGGCTTCCAGTTAATGCTGTGTTTGGATGGCTGTGAGAAGAGGCTTACAAGTGCTGGGGACGGCAGGATGGCAGGATGGAAGAATGAAGGAAGGAAGTAAAGGAGGAAAGAGGGGGGAAAGAAGAGGCAGGGATTGTAAGCTACAGGAAGGTATTAAAGCAAGCGCAGCAGGGATGGAGAGAAGGGGAAGAGGATGGAGGGGGAGAGGGAGGGGAGCCTGGTGAAGATTAAGATAAGGGGAGATAGATAGGAGGGGTGAGAAATGTCTGAAAAGCATGGGAGCTCAACAGGAACTAATTTTCTTTGCTGGCAGTCAATTTATTTCCAAAGATCCGTCACACCTAAACGTTACGTCAGGTGGTTTGTCACCTTCTATCACGAACCAGACGACTGCTTCCAAAGGGACTCATATACAATATAAATAAAGGCACTGTAGGTCCAGAGGTTTAGTTAGCCTTATGGTCAAAGCGGCTGTTATCAATACGTTCATATTAACATTGGATCACATAACAAATTGTCCATGGAAGAGGCAGTATATGGAAGCCCATTTGTGCCAGTTAAAGAAAACATTTGATGAAAACTTCCTGCTTGCAAAAAAGTCTAAGTTATGAGAAAAAAGTCAAAATTCTGAGATAAATTATGGCTTGTTATTTAAAGAAATTTTGTTTTATCTCGCAATTTCAATTAATTTAATTTTAATAATTGCTCCTTACGATGGGAGTATTTCTTTTTTTTGTCTTTCTTAACTGGCAGAAAATGACCACTGAAAATATATCATCAGCATTTTTTGATTTATGGCCTGTAACTTCACTGTAATGGTTTATTCTCACTGCTCTCATTAGCATTGCTTCTAGCAGGGGTGGGCGGATTGACCCCCAAAGTATCAATGCAGCTGGTCTTGTTTTGAGTATTGATCCCAGCGTCGTTAAGATCAATGCAAAAATAAAATTGATCCATCGCATGTTACATCACATCCTGGACACTCTCCTCTGCTGCGGTTGCGACTGACCCACCTTTTCGATTCATGTTATTCATATGATTAACAAATTTTTGTTTTAATCCAGACAACAAGCATGGGCCATCTCTTTATGGTGATAAATGAGACAAAGAAGACTGTTAAATGCAAAATGAATGACCTTTCCCAACCTGTAGAATACAGTATGCCACACCCTCTGATGACATCATGGTTTGCAATTTAGGACAGGGGAACCCTGATATGTTTTGGTTCCAGCTGGGGACCAAATTGTATGGTTTTGAAGCAATTTACTTTTAGTCAAAATGCTTGGAATGGTTAAAAAAATTAGATGCACGAACCAAACTTGTTCCATGTTGGTTGAAGAGGGATATAAGAAAGAACAATTTGCATGGCAGCAAGATGTTAATTGTTTGGAGAATGTAAACACTTCATCTTAAGGGAGTTTCCTAGGAAGGTCACTGGAAATGTCACTCGGGAGGTTATTGGGGAAGTGATGTCTGCTGCTTGGCAGAACTAGTGTAATAAATGAAGTATAATAATAACTAACGCACCAACAGCACCTTCAGTGTATCATGATATCAGAAATTGACATTGGCTCCGCATAGATTAGGTCTAGCAGTGGTTGTGTTTTTTCGGCATACGAAATTATCCATGCTCTGCAATAATTGCACAGCCCTAAGAAGGCCATCATTTGCTTCTTGTTTTGTGGTTTCGGAGCGTCAGCTATCGCTTGTTTGCGAGTGTCCTGTATCTCTCGGCCTTCAGCACTGACAGTGGATACTGTAGATACTGAATTCGTTCTCTCACCCATTGTAGCTTTTGCTTTTTCACTTTGTTTCCTGTTTTTGAGAGATGTTGTAGCAAGGCCAACGAGTCTGCTGTGCAACTGCCTTTATCGGGTGAGGCCACTAAAATGTCATCCATGTACACAATAATTTGGCTACCTCTTGGTGGGTCGAAAGTGGATAGACAACTATTCAAGACCTGCGTGAAAATGGTTGGACTGTCACAGTATCCTTGAGGTAGTCTAGTGTAGGTATAAGATTTACCAGCGTATGTAAACGCAAACCAAAACTGCGAATCAGGGTGGACAGGTATAGAGAAAAATGCATTACTGAGGTCGACAACGGTAAAGAATGCATTTTCTGGGCGCAGCGTATTGAGTAGTGTATGGGGATCTGGTACAAGAGGCGCACGTGACTGTACGGCCTCATTTATTTGTCTCAGATCTTGCACCATTCGCCAGTTAATACCGTCTGCCTTCTTTACAGGGAAGATAGGAGTGTTACAGGGTGAATCAGGACATTCTCTGATAACACCGGCATCTAGGAATTGTTTGATAACAGTTTGGATGCCTGCGAGGGCATCTGGTTTTAGAGGATACTGTCTCACTCTCGGTCTCCAGTCAGATTTTGAGGTGATCTGTACTGGTGTGGCTGTTGTCATTAACCCTACATCTTCTGGTCCTTTTGTCCATAATGAGGCGGGAAGACCTTTCAGCTCTGTCTCCTCTTCCTCAGTCAACATTACTGGGGTGAGTCAATTAGTAACATCGTGCAGTCCCGGAACTGCTGTAGTACACCACCCTAGAGTTTTCCTGTACATTTGCGCGGATGGACTATAACTCCACCCATCTTCGTCAGCCACGCCATAATCAGAGGCTCGTGTGGCTCTGGCTGCCGTCTGACCTAAGTCTTTCCATTCCACATTGGGAGATTTAGTGAGTGAGATATGTGGTGGCCATCCCATGTAGAATAATGATTTTGCTTCCCGGGAGAGTGTAGCTTCAGCTACTGCGATTGCTTTCCTGTCCGAGTACAAATAGTACACTTTAAGTTCAGTTGTTTGCAAAGCGAACAATCTCTCTTGATACTTTTCGTCTGGTTTTAACACCACATTCATGGTTACATGTAGCTCCTCTGCTTTCATCGCATCATTTTCCTCTGTCAGGGAGCTTTCAGCTTCTCACAGTAACTTTTCAGTAATGTCTGTGAACGGGTTTTTAGCGAGATCTAAGGAATAGAACATTTTGTTCGAGACACCGCCCATGTGATACAATTCCCCTGAATCATCATCCAGTCTCACAGCTTTCATCCCACCGGGTGTGGGGATAACCCCTATCTGCAAAAACTGCATCAAATCTCTGCCCAATAGATTTATCGGACAGTCTGGTGAGATGACTACGGGCGCTTTCGTCTGTTTTCCCGATTTGTTGTCTTGTATGTACAAAGGCTTTGACATACGGTTCATAGTTATTGCTCCATTAGCTGATTTTACCCAGATCACTCCATTTGAGGCTTGGAGTCCGGGAACTTTGCTTCTCGGCAAACGGTTTTACATGCTCCTGAGTCGCATAGGAAAGTCACGTCTTTTCCATTTACTTGTAGGATAATTTCCGGCTTAATAGACATCGCATTAAACACTTCCCACGCATTGTACACATTTACCAACATCTCATCTTTGCTTTTATCGTGTGAGATCATTTAGCTGGTTGCGATATGCACCAGTTAGTGTGGCATCTGCGGGATATGGTATGATAACACTTGCTTCGGTTCGTCCTGTATAATCCCCTTTAACTCTGGCCCATCGCCTTCCTAGAGACGATTGCATCGCTTCGCCTGCTTCATGCCCGTTCAATCTATACGAGTGTATGACTTCTTCCATACATCTGACCCATTCATCTGGATCCCGCTCGGGGCTTGGAACCCCTGCTACTGCATTTGCTGCTTCAGTTAGGGTCCAAGGTCTAAAAACATACATTGTTTTTGGCTCTTCGGCTTCTCCGCCGTTCGGGTTTGGGACTTCTATCATTGGGTATTCGCCAGCCTGATATCGTGATGGAGGCCTTAATTTTGCTTTTGGTCGTAATTCTATGTTGTCAGAACTACTTTGCTCTGGGCCTTTTTCATCAGTTACTCCTTCTTCATGTAGGTCTGGATAAGCTCGTTTAACGCCAGTCCTAATGACGGCAGGCAGCTAAATATTTTGTTCTGCAGCTGCTCCTGAGGCGGCGACCTCGAGGTCAGCCGGAGGTTTGTCATTCCTCCGTCTGCCCTTGGTCACCCCCTCGTTATCTTCTCTACGCACGAACAGTACTTGTGTCTCATCTTTTCTCTTTTGCTTGTTTTTTACTGCATTTGCTTTCCTTTTACCTCTTCCTCCTTTTTGCGTCTTGATTTCCCCTGTTTTACTGCTACACTGACCTCTAGTTTCTACGGAGCCCCCCTGGTGACATTGAATAAAAAAAAATAATAATGCGTGGCCACGAGTTATTATCTCGTGGCCACACATTAACTATCTCGTGGCCACGAGATAATAACACGTGGCCACGAGATACTAATGCGTGGCCACGCATTATTTTTTTTTTATTCAATGTCACCAGGGGGGCTCCGTAAGTTTCCCTACTAGGTCTTTAAATTCTTCCACTCTCAGTCTCCCAGTTACTCCATACTTCTTTTTCCATTTAGGCAAAAACTTATTACAGCCTGGATGCAATTCTGTCATAAATTTTTCATCCCCTTTCGCCTCTGATCCTTCAGTGGTTCCGCCACTATTACAACAATTGCCCATTTTAAGGTATTTTATTTCTCTTCTGCTTGTTTTAAAAATTCATGGTCTACTTCAACAGTCCACTGATTTATGTTGACACCGTCAGGTTTCAGTCAGTGCTGCTGCTTCGACTCATAAATTCTGTTTTACTTGTACACTCGTAACCTTTTTCTATTTTATTCCCCGTGGTCCTTCAGCGCCACTATTCTGCTTGGGTTATTTCAGCATAACCATGCTCACTTGTACTATTTTATACCCCGTGGTCCTTCAGCGCCACTATTCTGCTTGGGTTATTTAAGCATAACCATGCTCACTACTTACTCTTATCTGCAGTCCGGTCTGGTGTTCTCTGTCCGGATCCCGTCAATCCAGCGCTGTTCAGTTGGAGGAGACGTCTATATCACCGGCCGAGCGGAGAAATTACTCCCCCAGCTTCCCTTCAGGTCACCTGTTTGGTCCTGGCCGTCAACGGCTTCGGTGAGTCGTCCTCCTTCTGGCAAAGCTGGGTATGTTGGGATCCGGGTCACGGCACCAAAGAATGTTAGGTTTAACACTAATGAACACCATGAAATCAGACACGGACTCAGAGTATTTTGTCTTTCTGGGCAGAGGGGAAGTACGGATGTCAGCTCTGTGAGTCTGACCAGCAGTCTTCCAAAGATACCTTCCCCTTGCACATCCTTTTATTCAAGAGCAGTGGCCGTGATCGTAATATGACTGGTTAACACAGAATACAGATAACAACATTGTTGTCGTGCGGATGAGCAGATATATGTGTCTTGTGGTTAGCCTCGACCTTCTGTAACATTCCACAGACTTTAAGCAAAGCAGGGTAATGAATTGTAGCATGTGCAAAACTGATAATATTCATGTATTTCATAATTCCAACAGGGGCTCGGAAAAAAAGTGGATATTCCTCAGCTTCTAGTCCTTACTCCGCATGCCCTTAAAATCCGTGTCTTCGTCTCCGCAAAGAGAACCTCATAAGCTGCTGCTGCTTGTAATTTGTTGCTCGTTGCCGACCTGAAGCCGCGTGAGCAGAACGAGCTGGAGTGGAAGTGAAAGAGAAGGACTTGGAGGTTGTGTTGTTTGGACAAGGTGATGCGTCTTGCCCTGTTGGATAGTTTTCCTGCCAAAATCAAGCACTTACACTGTCAAGGAGATCAGGAGGGAGATGTCTGTGTGTGTTTGGTAAAAAGGGAAGTGGACTGAGTCGAGTAAGGCAGAGTGATGCGAGCCATAAACACACAGGAAAGAAAAAAACAAAACATCCACAGCTTTGCCAGCCTTGCCCAGTCCGACCCGCAGTGTGTTATCTGAGTTCAGTCCAGCTGAGAGAGCAGATAAATCTTTCCATGTGAAGGGCAGGTAAGGACAGCAGCTACATTTCACCAGCAGCTTTCGAGACTCTTTACCTCGATCCTTTTGATATTTTTACAACAATATTGTCACTCCATATGTCTGCTGCAGTCACTGTGGCTCATCACAGTCTGTTGGAAGATAACGTTATCACTGTTATTGTGGCTCGACAGAGAGCTATTTACCAATCAGGCCACGGGTGCAGAGAGGATCATAAATAATTAAGCGTCCGTTCAGTCGGCACTTTCAAATTCCAGGAAGTATTAACGATTGCTTCGCTCATAAATGTCAGTAAACACTCCAGGTTGAGGACAGAAGGTCTAATCAGGTTCTGATGCAATCAACCCAAGGAGCTGATACAGGAGGAACACTCCGGGGAACTCAATCAACTGAAGCGTGACACAGTTTCTTCTTCTCGCTGCGCGGCTTTGTTGAATCATGACGAGAGGATTTTATCTTCACGGTCACTAAACTTTTCTATCGATGTCAGGGGAGTTGTCTTGTCTCGCTGTTCTTCTTATCTGATTCACAGACTTTCATTAGACCTTGCAAAGGGACACTCATGACAGGCACTGAGTCTGGTCGTGATATTGATCCTGCTGAGCCATAAACTGCAGCACATCTCACATTCTATGGGGCTTTTTATTGCCGGATTATAACATAATATATATATATATCACCACTGCTTTGCACTTTCAACACACTGGATTTGGGCTCAGGGGGGATGAAATGTCTCCAATTTTAGTCTTATATAACAAACAAATCAGTTTTTAATGAGGGGGAGACTGTTCGGGGTCAAGTTAATGGGTCACTTCAGTTTTAATCACGTATTTAAAGAGTTTAGAATGAACAGAGCGGTGGCTGGCTGCTCTGCTCATCAGTCTCATCTTATTTACAGCAGCAGCAGCTCTGCTCAGTGTGTTTGAGTACATGCTGGAACAACGGGAACTTCCCCGCTCATAAAAATAAGCTTCACTGCACTTTATTGCAGAGCACTGGTCAGACACTGCTGTCACCCTACAGCTGCTGCCTCTCTGTGCTGGAAAGCCTTTAATCCTTCTGATTTCTCTGTAAGTACTGACAGTATGTTGGTTTCTCAGCATCATGTCCACAGGGGGGATGTGTGAAGAGTAATGCGTGAAATTGTGATCTCACAATTTTGATCTGTTGTGGCAACCAGAAATGCTTGCTGGCCTCGGTTTGTTGGTCAGCATACTGATAGGTTGAACTGAGAAATATTTAAATTAATGAGATTTAACAGCATATTAAAGAGCCCTCTGATGAAGTGACACTGAAAAACACAATTATTTGGGCTCCATGGATGTCAGTGCTGGTTTGTAGTTTATTCCAGGCTGACCTATCTTAGCAATTTTTTAGAAGGATTGCCACAGAAGTTTTCCACAGTCGTGGCCAAAGGATGAATCTTAATATGACCTGGTCTGACTCACCGGATATAGACTGTGGGTTTAAGCCTACCATTGTTTGACTATTTCAGACAGATCGCCAGATGGGAAATGTTAAACTATCGTACCAGAGGCTTAAAATGATATTATTTGAGGAAAAAATATCATACAAACAGACATACATACACATGTAATCTTACAGAGCTAGTATTTAAAAATAATTACTGGTCCATTCAAAACGACTCAACTTGAACACAGCAAACCTTTGTGAGAAAGTCGAAGCACCACCTCAGAACCAAGCAGCAGGGGAGAGAAGGGAAAGTTCATTTTTAAAGCCCACATAAAGCATGATTGGCTGAAAAGAGGTAATGTCATTATTGGTTGAGCATCGTACAGAGGGTAAAATTAGCATACAAATCACGCAATAACTGTGTCTATCTGGGAACGCTAGGTGGCATTCTCCTCCCTAATCACTTGTGTTCCACCAAGACAAGTTCCTGCCAACATTATTTTGCAGGGGCACCATCACTGCGTTCTTGGTTTTGAGCCGCTCAAGATGATAGTGATCAGTTTATAGAAAAGCAAACAAGCCAGATAATTGTAATGGGTGCAGCCAGACCATTCTCCAGCACTGGCTCAGCGCTGTTGAAATAGGTTTGTGTGACTCATGATCCCCCATCTCCTCCTCTGCAACCACTTTCAGGTCAAAATTTTTGTGTCGCCCAATTCTGCATGATATTAGCAAAACTAAAAAACATTATCATCTGCCTCGGCTGCACTTGCATTGCATGCTAACAAGCTAAACTAAGAAAGTGAGCATGATAAACATTATACTTGAAACACATCACCATGTTAGGATCACGTTAGCATGCTTACAGAAAGTTAGCTTTTGGCCTAATGCTAATTCATGGGTGTTAGATATCAGATAAACCCACTAGGAACACACTTTACGATGGAAATATGAGATTTTTGGGACAGAAAGTCAAAAGGAAATAGGCTCTCGGTTTCTTACAATAAAGTCACATCTCTTTCCCATTCAACTGCAGGGCATCCTGATCACTCACCTGGTGGAGCGTGGGCCCCAGATGCTTGGGTTTGACTCCAACCTGCGACCTTTTCCTGCATTTCATCTCTCTCTCTCTCCGATTTCCCATCACACTCTGATTCACCCTATCTGAATAAAGACTAAAAGCCCAAAAATAATTTCCCCCAATTTTTTTTTTCAAGCTGCTGCTGTTAATTATATTATAAAATAATTAAAAATAATTTATTGATGCACGAGGAGTTTCTAAAAAACACTGGTATAAATACCTCCTCCAACTGGTGTTGACAGTCCACACAGACATTTCTTTGACCCGAGTCCCAGCGGAGGATCTGTTAGTGTCCACACTGACTGATCTGAAACCAGGGTCCTCAGGCCTCAGGGAGTTCTGCCGGACAAACACACACACAGATACATGTTGAGACACAGCTGAGCACTACGGATCTGTACGCCAACACACCAGATGTGACGTACACACACACACACACTGGCAAACTTGACATGTCAATCATAAGGTTCCCGGTCTCTCCTCTCCTGACCCTTTCCATCACTTCTGCATTATTCCTCCTCTCCCTCCTCCCGTGTTACCCTGTCACACTCTCTTGTTCTCTTGTCTTCTCTCCCTCCATGTTGCTTTTTCCCTCTCTGTCTTGTCCTCCTTTGTAATTGACAGCTCCTGCTAGGAGACCTGAGATGACTCTTATTAAAACTGCAGGGCTTCACAGACACTTCGCATTGTCCCTTTTTGTTTTCCAAAAGATTTACACTCTTCACAGAATTAGGCACAGCATGCCTCCGGCTGGTGGTTCCCTACATGACAGCAGAAGAAGAGAAACATCCTGGCTTCTGAATTGACTACTTTTTTTAAAATGCTGTTTGACGCTAGAGTTTAAGTTTTGATGCTTGAGCACAATCCATGTTTAGTCCTCTGCATTGATACAAGATGATGGATGGATTTGGACAGAGACACTGGGATATATTTACACAGGACCAACAGATCTGATTTTTGGACTCCTTCTGGTCTACCTCTATTACAGTGAGATAGTCTGGCTTAAATCAGATTTTATCTGTTTAGACAGTAAAGTGGAGATGATCCACATGCCACAGATTATAAATAAACACACTTTCTGTTAGGATCTGAAGATAGCCCAAGCAGGCCTGTAACTACCATAGAAGATAGTGAGGTAGTGTCAATTCACATCACACAAATTACACAATTCATCAAATAACTTTTAATATAATCAATTATAACTCCTGTATAGAGGTATAGTACATCTGCACACGATTTAATGGCCACAATACAAGAAATAAAGCATATCCCAGCCTAAATACTGTACCAGTTGTTTTCTATGTTTTGACACAGTGGTTTCAAACATAGTGTCTGAAATCGCTGTAAGTGGACATGGGATGAATTTAAGGGTTTACAAGAGGATTACTGGGACTGGAAAAAAGTGAAAAACAACATTGCACAAATTTGTGTAAATGTTTTTTTCTAACTTCTTTGTTTGTGAAATATTGGCAAGCTTTACCTCCAACAATTAATCCATAGCCTTAAGAGGAAGACCGAGCCATCCTCTACTCAAAGGGTTGTCTATTTGATCCCCGGCTCCTGTTACGTGTCAGACGGCAAGAGAGCTGGGGATCTTTCCAGCTGCATCTGTTGTGACTAAAACAAGATATTTTTCACAGGAAGTCGGGCTATCTCCAGCAGTGGTTTGAAAGAGCTTGAGATATTTCCAGCTGTGTTTGTGGTGATCATAACAGGTATTTTAAACCACACCAAGATGTTTTCCTAATCATAAACAGGTGTTTTCTATGCATAAACCTAACCAGAGCATAAGCACAGTGTTGTAACAAGAGACGAATAGAAGATTGACTAAGGTACATTGTAATGTATTAGTCATGACACAACACAGGGACAGAACATATATAGTTATTAATGTAGAAATACACATAAACACGCAGTGCATCCTTTGAATCTGTGTTCGAGGGAATGTAAGCAGCAGCCACGAGATGATGATGATGATGATAATGTGGTCGGCATCTTCATATTAAAAGCTCAACATCTGGGAAACACTGTCCATCAACTTTGACTGTATATGAGCATCGAGCATCGATGTTAGTCCACCTCACCTGGGCCAGCTGTAGTCCTTCGCTCTGTCTGAAACAAACTCAAAGTCGCAGCGCAAAGAAATGTGCAGCTTGAACTTGTCTGTGGTTTTGCAGAAACAAACATTTACTCTTGCGATCGGGTGAAAGCGCTGTGTCACTCCTGATGAGCAGGTCAGCGCTGTCCATGGCAACCTCTGATCGCGGGTGAATGTGGCAAGTGTTGTAAAATGTTCTGAGTGGGCGGTAATTCAGAAAAGCCCTAGCATTTATATGTGCAAGTTCATTTGCCAGTTACATCCATTACTGTCAAGCTTTCCACTCATAACACCACTATCATTATAACAGCATAGTCTCACAGTTGTTACAGATAAGTAAACCATTGTCATACACTGTAATCTGCTGTGCTCTGCACGGCGTGTTCTCTGTTGTAGACAAAAAATGTGCATGGCAGGCATTTTGACGGAGCCTGTGTAATTGATAACGCTAATAATAGTTCATTTAGGTGTGCCAGTTCAAGGATTCCGCCACTGCAGCTGCATGTTGGTGCACCAGTACACTGAGACACTCAGTGGAACAGACACGTCGGCAATCTTAGCAGCTACACCTGTTTTTTTTGCTACAGTATTCGACAAGTAGTAATGTTGGTCTTGAAATGTGGAGCAGACCAATCAGTCTCTTCTAGTCCATTTCAACGCCATGTTTCCATCTTGGTCTCTTAAAAGAAAACAGCAGCAGTGTAGAGACAGACTTATTGCTTATGACGGAAAATATGGAGGTGAAAATCGGGATGTGCTGCTCCGCATTCACACAGGTGTTTGCAGTTATGTCTGATTAGTCCCCTGCTCGGGTTGGAGTTGGAAGATGGCAGACATTTCCTGAGGTCACTGAACTCATTAGCTAATAATAATGATAGAGGCCATGATGATGAACAGATGCAACAAGTGTTGGGAGGCTGTCAGAGATGTCAATCAATCACAGTCTGTGCATGCTCCCATGCACCCAGGCAAAAGTAATTGAAAACACCTGTATAGGTGGACTTCAGGTGGTGATTTGTTTACCTGAAAAAACTGATTTCATTTTAGTCTTATGTGAATATATTGCACAAAAAAAAATCTCTAGAATGTAAAACAGCTGACACTTGAAGGGTATTTTGAGGGCTTGAATGTCAACAAACATGTCACAGGCTCCTGTTTCACTATGCAGCAGTGTGTGTGGTGAATCCAGGCTGCTTCCTCGTGTGCACACTGGGCAGGCCTTATAAGGCAGAAGATCTGCGTTGGACCTTGAGACCTTTGTCCCGTGATAGACAGACTGGAGTAGGGTGCAGTGCAACATGTGGTTTATAATGAAAGCTGATAAGACCTTTACAGCGCACTATATGAAAGCAGGAGAAGGGGAGCGTGCACGCGCGAAGGAAAGCAGCTTGAGGCGTGAGATTTGAAATCTTTTCGCAACGAGACGACTTTCACTCCCGACGTGTGAAGTAGTGGTGGTGTTCGCGGAGGAGCCGGCATGAACCGAGGAGGGGAAGGAGGAGCGACGTGCGCAGCTCTGCTCCGCCTGACGCGTCTCTGACTGTTTTGGTGTCCATGTGGCGGTGAGAACACCGGCTGGGCTCTCTCTCTCTCTCTCTCTCTCTCTCTCTCTCTCTCTCTCTCTCTCTCTCTCTCCCCCAGCTCAGCCGTTATATCCTCGCGCACCCACAGCTCGAGTATCACTTACCGGGTCCCGACCAATCCCCGCGCGCTGTCAGAGCTCGAGAGGAGAGCAGACCGTAGAGAGGCGGACAGAAGAGGAGAGGAGAGGAGAGAGGAGCACACACACATACACACACACCCAGCCGTCTATCACCTATATCTCCATCCATCGTCTATCCTCCGTCACCTCCTCCCAGCACGCGGGCACCCCTCCCCTCCAGGTCCTCCTGACTGCAGCTGTTTGGGTTAACCGGGGAGGCGCGAGGCAGGATGCGCGATGGGACAAGCGTGCGGACACGCGCTCCTCTGCCGAAGCCAGCCGCCGTCCTCCGAGATGTAAGTGTGTGTCTCATCATAACAACGCGTGTTGTGTGTGTGTGTGTGTGTGTGTATGTGTGTGTGTGTGTTGAGCGGCCGTGCGGACACATGGCGCCGAGCGCTGAGCCCAAAACAGACTGTTGTAGTTCTAAGTGTGACCCCGCTGCTGGGTGTCCTTATCCCCCCTCCTGACAGGGGCAGCGAAGACCCCGTGTGAGCCGCGCAGGCAGCTGTCAGTATGAACTGGTGGGTTCAAACCCTGCAGCTCAGCTTCATCACTCTGGAATCATCACTGAGATGTTCTCACGCTGCCACTACAGAGAGTTTAGTGACCTTATCGTGCCTTTGGTACCTTCCTGGGTGTCATAACAGCACTGTGATGGGCTACTATTCCTCGAATATCCCCATTGGGACACATACAGCTGCTGTGATGGCCTTTCTAGTTCGGTTCTTTCCATGACATTCGTTTATAAATCTGTGGTAAATTCACTGTCCAGCATAACCCTAAAATGGCAATACTTTCTAACATGGCTCCTTATAACATGTGTAAGTTGCAGTTAAGAGCTTCATTAATGATTGATACATCAATTTATAGTGCCTTACAGATCAACTCTAAACTGACTGAATCAGTAAGAACAACTTTTGGGTTGCCAGGTTGGGACCAAATCTCTTTGATGGTTTAGACTGACTTCATACAGTAGACGAAGGCTACGCAGAAACTGGACCAAGATCTTTTTATTAGTAGCTGTCTGGCTCTACTTATTAAGGATTTACAACTGACATATAAGACATTAGTGTGTGATTTACTGACCATTAATAAAGAGTATCTTATCTTTAGAGAGTGTTACCCATTGGCCATTTTAAGTTTTTTCATAGATAAACTTGAGGGTAAATGCTCCTCCAGTGTAGTTTTTTGCTTTGAAACTTCCAAAATGCACCTTCATGGAGTTAAGACAAGGCTGTTTCTCAGCAACAAAGTTCATTCTGGACACTGCGGCTGTCTTTCATGTTCATGAAACTTCAAATATGTGCCGTGGCTCAAGGGCATTTGATGTCATCACTATAACAGTTTAATGCAATAAAGCAGCGCAGTATTGTATCCTGTCTTTATTAAGTGATTATCACACGTGAGGACGTCTCAGGGAGGTGTTCATTAAAATCTGTGGTAATTATTTGGACCATTACATGTAGTGGTGTTGTTCACTTCATGTAAGTTTATCTTGACTTCTCTCAGCGACACCTGTCTGCATAGATATTGACTTTGAAATGTCAGGGTCAGACTCTGTGCTCAGCTAAATGTTAGTTAATAAAATAGAGCCCTCTTGATATTGACCCAGCTTTTTTCTGTTTGAAATTAAAGTTTGCCATGTAAACACACACACACACATTCGCGCGCCCACGCCCACTCTCAAATTAAGTGACGCATCTGCTGCTGACGGAGGCAGGTGATTGTGATCAAAACGCAGGGCTGATTCAACAGCGTGCACATATTGTACAGTATATATGGCGTGAGCTTCCCTCAGGACATGTCTTGATGTCTACACTGTGTGTTGTAGTTTTAATCCTTTTAGTTGTTCCCCCCTTTGTGGATAATAGTATTGTGATGCCATTACACACTGGCGGCACCTATTATTAGAGAGATCTTCCTCATATCAAGTTTTAGCCCCTTTTTCTCTCAAAATTGCAGAAAATCCTCACCTAACGTGTCTGATTCTCTTTATTTCGTCCTTCATTATTGGTTTGAATTCAATAAGGGAAATCACTGGAGGATGATGGCTTTTATTCACCTCACTAGTGCTTGTCAAAAAAAAAGATTTAAGCCTCTTACAGTTGGCATTTGTTGGCCAGTTCAGAAGAAAATACCCTGAGTTGTGGAGGAGTAATGAATCTGCCGGGTGGACGTCAGTGATCTCTGACACGCAATTAGTTTCAGTCGCTGGTCTCACCTGCTTCCTTCAAGCTGGAGCTGGTTTGACTCAGAGATTCAGAATTGGTTAAGGTCACGAAGTGTGATGCTGTCACAAAATAGACCAGCGCAGATGTCATGTCTGGACCCAGTGGGATATGTCCTGCTTTTGTGTTTGAGCAGTGTGATCAAGGCTGGACATCCACGGCCTTGTTGTGCTGGTTTTCTGGAGTCTTGGATTCCTGGTTTGAGAGCCTTTTATTCATCAGGAATATCGACCAACATCAACATTTTCAGCAATCACATATGTATTCTGTCAGAGCTTGGACCTCCCTTCAGTCTTAGTTTGCTGTGTGGGTTTTTACAGCCTTTTCAAAAGGGGACGCTAATATTCAATGCACTCTGTTCATCTGCTGTTACCATCATATAATCTGTATTTGGGTTTCTGTGTTCATGTGCCAGTGGGTGTGCACGTGAACAGTCTTCAGCCTGAAAAATAGTGCAATTTACTGGATAGACGCCAGGAAGTCAGATAGCCTAAGCCTCCTGCTGCTCTCTCTCACACACACACACACACACACACACACACACACACACACACACACACACACACACACACACACACACACACACACACACACATACACACACACACACAAAATCACACAGTCACACATAGAAATGCTCAGAAGTACACATCAGCAGCAGCAGCAGCAGCCGCAGAGTTGTAACCCGACTCCTGATAAGTGAGCATGTGTGTGTGTGTGTGTGTGTGTGTGTGTGAGAGAGAGAGAGAGAAAGAGGGAGAAAGGATGCTGACGTTGCACTGTGTTATCATCAGTAATGGGCTCATCAATACTAAAATATTCAGAGAGAGTAACAGAGAGGAAAGAGGAAACAGAGAGAGTCTATTGTGAGTTGTGTTTGCATGCTTTTGCACATGTTTATGTGAGTTTGTGTATCTACAGAATGTGTTTACTTCACCAAATTAAGCCTTCAATTGGCCGATTTATCTGCATTTGAGCCCAAATGTCTAGAATTAACATGTAAGGCCAGTGAAAAGTACAACATGCGTACATTTAGTTTGGAAGCGAGCAGTAGATAATAAACCATATAATTTGTTTAATACAATACAGATGATTCTGCCGAACAAAAAGTCTTGTCTTCCAGTTGAAATGTAAATTAAGTGTGCAGTCACTTTTGAAATACAGAACTAAATGAATATCAGTTTGCTCTCTGCCATTAATATTCTGCATATGTATTATGAGGTGACTGGCAAAGCTGAATCATCAGATGAGCAACTGTGTAAAAAAAACTAAATCTGTCTCCATAATAAAGAGTTAAAGGTCAGGAGTGTAATACCTGTTTCACACATGATAAATAACCCGCTAACATCTGGCATTTGTCTTAAATGAGAATGGGTACAACTGCTATCCACTCCAGCATCAAATGACTGTGCGGTAGTCAAGGCTACGTAATGGCTCCAGCAACAATCGGCTGTGATTGTGGTAACACAACACCCACGCAAATTTTTACCCCTTGTCAGGCGCAGTGCTGAGGGGCAATGAAGTTAAGACCGCTACCTCATTAATGCTTTTAAATCCATCGTGAACGAGAGACTGAAGTTAGATATTAACATAACTACCTCTCAACATGGATGAGAAAAAAGGGAGATTACCCGATCCATGTGTCTAATGCCGAATATTATTGATTAAGACTGTTTCAAAGCATGTTATAACATCTTCTGGATGTAGTCTGATGAGGAATATTATCTGTTGCTGTCCAATTTTCCCTGTTTTTTGCACATCATGACAAGAAAAACAGATAGGCAAACTCGTCTCTTGACAATTGGAAAGGAGTCTATTGCCTACATTAAGCGGTGCGAAATGTATTTAAAAAGTCTGCGTATACGTGCTAATTTCTTCTGTAAAAGTGGTGTAAAAGAAATCAAGTATGGCTCCCAGTAAGTTTTTAGGCAACTATAAGTCAGTCAACAAGCTTATGGTCACAGCAACACTAATGGTCCAATGGCAGGTTTGTGATAGAGAAGATGCTTTGCAGAACGTGATCAGGGGCGTCGCCAGGGATTTTGGGCCTCATGAAAAAAAATCTAGTTGGGCCCTTGTATAGGTTGCCCATGTCTCAAAGGGCCCCCTGTCAGTGCCAGACCCTTGGAATCGTCCTAACCTTTCCCCCCCTGGCGGCGCCCCTGAACGTGAGAATACATAAAGCAGTTTTAATGAATTGACTTTGGGATTCAGGGTTTGGTGAGATCAAAAACTGGTGCAGTGTTTTGTGCCTGATTGCAAAGATGAAGCATTCTTCATTTGATACAACCCTGATCTGGCCATGCCAAACTGAAGAAGAAACTCTATTTCTCTGAAACCAAGATAAAACAAATTACAACTTCACAGTATAATATAATCCTACAGTAGTATCATCGAATTATCCAGGAGACTCTCCTGGATTTAAGAGGTTGTCATTGAAAGATAACCCCAACGCTAATACGTGGCGAGAGCACTGTTTCCCAGCCCTGCTCTGCTCCCTTTGCTACTGCTCTTCAGTTTACCGTCCACTTGAGATTGAAAGAGAACCAGATGAAAGAGAACCACTGAGATGGGTGAGAAAAAGGTCACCTGAGTCACACACACATACACATGCATCTTATTTTCCTGCATACCTCAGCCAACAAATAAACACACACTTCAGATTTCAGAGCATGTCGAGGCGTGCTAACAGTATCAGTCAGCGAGAGAGAGAGGAAGCCCATCATTTGCTCCATGTTGCTACTGTCCAATGTAAAATTTCATGCACATAATTTAGAGCTGTCACAGATACAACTTTCCTCAACATGTTAATTTAACTTTTAACACCAACATTCATAGACTTACAAATAAGGGACAGGTGACATAGATACGCTAGATTAAACATTAAAGTATTTCAGTTTCAAAGATGAAATCAAAGGAAACTTGACTCTTTCTCCCATTCTAGCAGATGCACATGTCAATAAAGTTTCATGAGCTGCAGTCCAAATCATATTTCCTTTGGTGGGGTTCTGACGGAAGGTCACACACCAGGATAATGGAAAAGACTCTTTTGTATTCAATGGAAATCAAGGCAGTGCAAATGAGTGATACTCTATGGAAACTGTAGCTACACCACTACACCAAATTGATTTGTGTGTGTGTGTGTGTATTTAAGCCTGAGGGAAGGAGATGGATGCACTAATTAAGTGATGCCAACATGCTGTTTAACATTAATGTTGAACAGAGTGTAATCTATGTAATAAGATGTAATATAACTGTCAAAGTGGAAATCCATTTTTTCATTAGTTTGGTTCTCCTTGACTTGGCCTGTAATCTCCCAGTGATTTCCTATTTTATCCAAATTGATGCACCACACTAATAGCTATTTACTTTAAAATAAAGCAATAAAGCAAATACTGTGCCCCCTAATTGAGATATAAATGGAACCAGTGTGGGGTGAAGGAGATGATGTATATACAGATGTGCTATGTTTAAAATGGTATCTAATCTGTTACAACTTCAGCTAATCCAGCTGTTCAAATTTAGCAAGGGAAAATTAATTTACATGCGCTCATGTTGACTGATTTTTTTAGTCCCGTTTCATATGAGTGAGAGCTTCTAAATCAACATCATGCACAATCTGTCCAGCTGTGAAAGAGGATCAAGTAGAAATGAGACCAAAACTTGAGATCTGCAGCCTTTTGCATCAGCTGTGTGTTAAAATTTAGCCTACTTAGAACATAAATTATTACTAAATTGTTATTTACACATAACTAAAGATCAAAGCAGCTGCATCAACTCCAGGGTTGGTGTAAAATGTCAGAATTATACTCACTAATGGTAAAACAGCCAGACAAAACATGCTATTCTGCAGCACAGTAATCCAGTAGAGGCCTAATTTATTGATCTTTCAATATCAATCTAGCTTGCTATGATGTGATCCAGTGCCAAGTGGCTCATGCCAGCCAGAAAGCTAATGAGGATTGGAACTCTATCTTTATACATGATTAGCCACTTGCCTTAATTATGACCTTCCATCCAAACTTGTTTGGTTAAGCCCCAGGTACTCATGATGTAATCAAGTAGCTGATTTAGTTGCAAATGAACTGTGAACTATAGTCACTTAGCCTGTAGTAGAC
This sequence comes from Diplodus puntazzo, assembly GCA_963678695.2. Taxonomy (NCBI): domain Eukaryota; kingdom Metazoa; phylum Chordata; class Actinopteri; order Spariformes; family Sparidae; genus Diplodus; species Diplodus puntazzo. Next base: position 19,543,364 of record OZ023162.1, read on the forward strand.
TTTATGTCATAATTTAGGAGGGCAAATACACATAGTTGTACAACCTAGTGCTGATAGTTGGCATGAAGCGTAGGTGCCATTGGAAGTCTTTTACTGTGAAGCAGCTGCAGGCATACTGTATGTTGTATATAGATAGATTCAAGATGAACTTTTCCCCCCAGCAAGGTAGGTTTCTCTGGTTGGAGACATTCAGACATAAGGTTTCCAATAGTTAAGTTGCCAGGGCCAGCCACCCAGGAGTGCGGAGTCAGGGTTTGAGAAGCAGCTTGTCATTAGAATGAGAATCGCTGGTCCACCTTAAAGGTCAGTCCACCTTAAGTAAGGCTGGGTCAAAGTTGGCGCTAACTCCCTTCACTTTAACCAGCAGTACACAAGCAAGACACATGAACCTGGCTTGGGTCTTTAGGAGTTGTAGCTAACACACTTAACTGCTAAGTTCACTGCTGTAACATCAGTGCCATATTCATACTCATCATCACCTGCTTTCTATCTTTCTCTCGCTGTCTTGACCCCACTACATGCTACATTTTTTTAAAACCTCCCAAATGCTCAGGCCTGGCAGGGAGTCAGTGCCAGTCTGAAAGTCTGTTGGTCTTAATACTTTCTACTAGTAAAAACCCTGAGAGGGGTTTTAACTGGTGGACTGGTTTGCATCATTGGAGGAGAATAATGCTGCTCATCACAAACTGTGGCAGTGCGTAGTGGATTTGAAAACAATATTAATCTATGACCCTAAGGTACTGTTTATGAATTACACCCTTTTTTCCCCTGCAGACCTATCCTGCAGTTGTCAGACAGTTTATTACATTTAATTCGCACATGAACCACTGCAGAATATAAATATAATCAAGAGTATGTTTGCCTCTACATGAAATGTAATAATGTCCCATCCATTATTGTTCCAACCAATAGCTGACGCAGCATTGCTCTTCTTTTCCTTCTTATTTCACCTTATTTCTCTGTGTTTCGTCTATCATGTCAGGGTAAATTTGAGGCAGGAGGGTGTGCGTTTAATTTTTCTAGAAACTGTGTAAAATCTTTTGTGGTATCTCTGCTGTTTCTATTGTGGGTTCTGCACAAGAATAGAAAACCTGGCCAGCTGGTCAGTTGTTACGACTGTTCCGCACACCTTATTAGGACACGTTATTTTAAAGATGGAGGCTAGAGTTACAGTTAGGATGAGCTGAAGGGTTCATATGTTTCAGGTTGAAGGTTAAAACCGCAGCAGGTTAAGTGTTAGAAGAAGGATTGGATTAACTACTGTTTTTTATGGTAAGAATTCAGCTTCAGGGAACGAACAGCAGTCAATACAATGTCGTCACAAGTGTGTGTGTGTATGTGTGTGTGTGTGTGTGTGTGTGTGTGCATGTGTGTGCATGTGTGTGTGTGTGTGTGCATGTGAGAGCCTGGAGGTGTCATGGGGAAATGGGCCTGACAGCTCCCATGGTTCCCAGCTTTAGCTCCAGCAGCTCCTGTCAGCCTTTTTATCTCTATGGACTGTTGCCACGGACAGGTGTTTCTGTGTGTGTGCAGAAGTGTGGGTCTCAGAGTGTGTATGTGTTTATGAATGTGTCAGTGTATAGAAGTAAAAAGCCTGTGTGTGTGTGTCTGTATAAGTACACTTGTGTCGCTGTCACTAATCCAATGGGCAGCCAGGAACTAGTGTGTGGGGATTTCTGAAGTTTTTTTTGTCAACAGCTACAATTGGCATTCTGTGTGTGTGTCTGTGTGTGTGTGTGTGCGCGTGCATGCATGTGTGCATGTGTGTGTGTGTGCGCTCCCAGAGGACACTAAGGTGGGAGGTGAGGCAGCTGTGTTTGGGACACAGAGCTTGGTTTAATTAGAAAACAGTATCAAGTAGCTCCGAGTGTGTGGTGACACCCTAATTGATAGGCGGTAGAGGTGCGCTCTGTGTGTGTGTGTGTGTGTGTGTGTGTGTGTGTGTGTACCCGGCCCTATAGCCCGAGTGGTAAATAACTTAAATAAATGAGGCGTAATCTGCCAGGGAGATAGCATACAGAAAATTAGGTTTGACATCCGGCTCTGGCACTTGCCGTCCTTGTGAAGATTGCCTTTAAGGTTTGTTGTTCTGCTGTGACACTAATGCATCAACTTCTTTAGTTTGAAGGTCGTTTCAATTTCTTTGTGAACAGCTTCATCTATTTTAGTTTGTGTATGTGTGGGTCTACTCAAGTGTTTGTTTGTGTTTAGTTTGTGTCCTGTGTGTCTTCTTTAGACAGACGGAAGTTGTAGGGGTCACAGACACAACATTATAGCTGCCTGCTCAGAATGTCCATTTTGGTTGATTTTGCTTTCAATAAACCAACGCCCCTTAACTCACCATTAATTTATTAGGGAAGAAAATACGATATGATGTCAAATACAAGAGACACTTCCCATTTAATCTGTCCCTCAATTCACTCAATGAGCTCCAGCGCCCAGGGTGGTTGTCTGACATGTGCTGGACATCAGGCTCTGATTGAGGGTCACGCTAGTTTTGCATTGTTTTTTAGAGGCTGTAAAGTTGATATCCTTTGTGAGAGATGTCCAGCAGTTGCTTGTCAGAGCTGTCTTGACTTTTAGCTTGTCATTCTTCTACTCAGAGTTCCTTACCACATGTTAAATCACAGTAGTGTTTAATGTCACAACGTACGCAGACTCGAGGTAACGGGTTTGAATCCCTCATCATCTACCACAGTGATTGTCATCATATATTCTCACCAACTGGTGAGCAAACTTTCCTCCCCCGGTGGGCAGCGACTTGATCTTTGGCTGCAAGCAGTCCTTGGACATGGCAGTAGGATGTTTCTCCTTGTTCAGTGTGTAACTGGTCAAATATTATTTTTGCAGGTTAACCGGTGACATCCCTAATATATATATTTTATATAATACTTATTACAAGCGTGTGTTCAGAACATTCAGAATATATAAAATGAATTAAAGGTACAACATGCGCAAATCTCCAAAAATGAGCTCTAAATTCAAAATTGTCCGAGCTGTTGGCTTTAGGTCGTGGCCACAAATGATTTTTGTAGGTCTAGGTGTGGGTGAAAGTAGTCCCAGGACTGTGTTTCAGGCAGTGTTAGTGAGCAAATTACTGAGCATGTTTAGGCCCTAAAATAAACGATTAAAGAAAGAAAGGAAAGATAAGCTGCGTAGCTCCATGTGAAATTATTTACAACGTGTGTCATAAAGGCAAGAAATGCTTCACCCAGGCCCACCATCAATGAGAAAAAAATAGGGAAATTCTTCTTCTTGGTCTTGTTTGCCTATCAAATTTGTGATTAAACGTTTTGGGTGGCCCCAGAGGATTTACCAGTTTCAAATTGGGCTGAGTCATACCTAGGCTGGCCTACTGGATGTGAGATTATCCATGCATCCAATCTCTTATAAATTTTTTGCATTTACAAAAATAGTAGTAGTGAGAGTAAATCCTCGAGCGGTACGCTGTATGTGAAATAAAAGTGACTGTTTGAAGTAACTGCTGACAAGAAGAGGGGGAGAAAAATGACACAAGATGACTGAAGTGAATTATTTATGAATCTGAAAATTCACAGACACAGAAAAACCCTTTCGCACAGTGCCAAAATTTGCAAGCTCACACTGTAGAGAGGAGAGATTACTTACACTCACATCCTGTTTTTCAGTTTTTGTGTTCATTTTGTGCAGGTTAGGATACTGAAAATGTCCTGTGGTCAGTGAGTCCCATGAATCCGTATAGCTCATCTGATCTTATTTTGTTTTCCTACTTTCAATGCTGTGGGGGATGTTATTATCTTTTTTAATGGTTCTTATAGCAGATGGATATTACTGATATTCATCATGTGATGCTGTTGTAAATCCACAGCTGTTGTTCCTGCTGATTTTGCAGATGTTTTAGCAGCTGCAGATGTGTTTGTGTTTTTCATTGTTTTGCTGCTATGGATTTATCCTCTTGTTGACCAAAGATATATAGATGTTGTTACAGTAGTTATTATTATTATTATTGTTGTGACTGTTACTCTCTGCATTGTTGTGCACTTGGTCTCTACAGCAGAGCAGCAGAATGTGTTCCTATGCTCCACTTCCTCTCGTCCTGACTGCAGGGCTTTTTCTTATTGATCGGCTCTATTGATTGACTCACACAGAGATAAAGCCACTGACAGGCTGTAAGTGTCGCATTTGGGACGTTCAGGGGTTTTGTGATGCTTGTAGTAAATGAAATGTCTTGTTCAACAGCATATGAACACAGACTGTAGAAACACACACGCACTGTGCATACATAAGCAGACACACACGCACACACACACACGCACGCACGCACGCACGCGCGCGCACGCACGCACACACACACACACACACACACACACACACACACACACTACAGCTCATATGCTGTTATAATTTTCACAAAAGGCCAATTGTATTTCTGTCTGCACACTGCATCCAGTGTTTTGACATGAATTAGCAGCACCCAGAAGCCATTTTTATGCCAATTGCCAACTGGAAACGTGGTTATGATTACTCTGATCATGTGAGTGATAAACTATTGACTGTGTATCTATCTGTCCTCACTGTATTTATGTGGCCCTGTACTTGTTTGTTATTATTTCCGACAGACTCTTAGTTCCCTATTATCACCTTATCTGTGTGTTATTGTCCCCATCACCTTTTCTTATGTTCTCACCTCTCTGTCCCGGCTCTCCGCTTCTCCACCCTTGAAATCCCACCTGCCAGACAGACATAGAGAGGGGACAGGTGTGACAGGGAGAGGAAGAAGCTGCTGAGATGGCTTGATAGATGAAACACCTGCCCTTCTATTTCATCCAAGGAGTAGTCCAGGTTGCCTGGCAACTAATGGTGTCAAAGGTTACCGTACAATAGGGATATTATATTCTATTTGTCCTAGATGTAGTGTGCCCCTCTTTTGATCTGCAGGTATAGTTGTCTTTTCTCGGTCGTACACATACTCATCAAGACATCTGTACATGTAAGTGTGTTTGTGACTGAGGCTGGACACATTTAAGAAAGGCACGATGTATGATCAAATGTAAAGAATTAGAATTAGATGAACCCCTTGTATACCAAAGTTTTAATGATTTTTGAGTTCCTAAACCCTTCATACTGTTACCAGCCCTCCAGTCTCATGGTTGCATGTGCTGCTCCTCACCTGCTGCTTTTCATTCGCACCATTTAATACAGACTAATTTTCAGGCGACTGCAGCCAACTACAGCTCGAATAGAAACCCAGCAGAACGACTGTGCTCCCCACTGCTATTATTGCTGGGACTGGATGTGGCAGGTACATTGGAGAGGATAACCATTACTGGAAAGCATCAGTATGCAGCCATTTTTGTAACACTTGTAACTTAATGACATGAAACACTTGATGTTCAACAAAAGGACACAGTTAGACCGTACAGTATTCAGAATATTTATTTAAGTGAATGCATTAAACAGATTATTCTCTTGATTAAACAATCACTTGTTTGTTCTACAAAATGTCAGAAAACAGAAGAAATGGCTACCATGATGTCCCAAAGCCCACTGTGACTTCCTCAAATTGCTCCAAAACTCAAAGATACTCAAGTTAAACAGTGATAATATGAAACCAAAAAGGAACAAATTGATTTGAGACGCTGGAACCCAACCACGTGTTTGCTTAAAAAGGACTTTCTCCAAGTATTGGCTGTAAATGTTGCTTCAATTGTTTGCAGTGTAAAAATTCTTAAAGCAGATGGCCAAAATGGATGTGTAAATACATTTACTACTTCTATTACAGCTACTACTACTACTACTAATATTTTGATTCATTGTTTATCTTTCCAGTGGTGGTGCACAATTAGAAGTAATTGCACAACTAACAAGCAGCTAATTTGCATCTGGTGTCCCTGGGCAGGTAGACAAAAAACAACCACAGGACGGCAAAAACACTACACACAACAGCACAGTATTCAAGGCCAACAGTGTAATATATATAGAATCAGTATGTTAGATACAATAACAAGGCAGTCCTGTATAATATTGTAATATTACTGTTTTTTTGCATTTTGCATTTTTTTTGTTAGCACTTTTCAAAACAAGTGTTTTACAACTGGGTTCAGACTCCAAATACAGCTGGTGGAACCATGGGCCAAGAGATAAAAGAAGTCAACCAAAACACAATAAAATAGAAGATTTAGAGGATAAAAGAGTTTAAAACCAAAGACAGTCATCAAGTTTTCAAAATGAGAAAGATTGAAAATAGATCATTAAAAATCCTGTTGCATTAAAATAGCTTTAAGGAGAGACTTAAGAAAGGAAACAGACACAGCACACCTAAGCTCCTAGAAGCAGGGACACCCACTGCCTGACAAAAACATCCTGGCCACTAAAAGATCCCTGGTGAAGGATCACAGAGACCTGTGGCACAAATAGAGTTAACATATAAAAAACCAAAACAGCACATGATGTAAGCCCTGAAATGTAAGCGTCTTTAAATCTGTCACAAACCTTACCGTCAACCAGTGCAGCTTCTGTTAGGGGGCAGCCTGGCAGCTGTTTCTTGAGCAAGATAAGTAAATATGGAATTGCCGTAATCAAGACTGAAAGAAAAGCATGTTGATGCAGGGCAGGTTAAGTGTGCTGTGCTGACTTTATTGAGTTTACGTATAGAACCATATGTCTTCTGCGTAGCAAAGTACCTCTTGACCGATTCAACTTTATGATCAAAAGGGAGCATGCAGGATAAAAAGGGTATTGGGCCCACTATTGATCCCTGAGGAACACCACATATAAAGTGACTGCAAGAGAAAGACAAGAGAGAAAGAGAAAGTGTTAACAAAATAACCCTACCAGAAATGTATAATGCAACCCTTTAAACATAAATCTGAACAAACAGAACATATAAACAGGTAAACGTGATGGTAATGAACAGACAGAAACATGTTGTGTTCTTTTTCTAATAAACAGAAATGGAGTAAGAACATTTAAAGAATATTTTTAGGAGGGAAACAGCATGCACTGTAGGTATATTGAGCTGAGTTGATGAGCTGCAGACAGATCCACTGAGCAGGGATCATACAGTCTGCAGAGGAGTGAGACACCAAAGACGTCCAGGAGTCCTCTCAGAGAAAACTGTCAGTATTAAAAACGCTACATCATGTAAACTCTAAACCAGCTCTGTATACCACACTGTCACAAAGTGCTCTTGAGGTCAGTCATTTCCTCAACAAGGTCCAAGTACAGATGGGCAGAAATGTTAAGTGCTTGTGCCAGAGGCTTTTAAAATGCACAGCAGAGGAGTATAAATCAGTCACATTAAATTGAACTCTGGCAGAGGCAGTGTGCTTTTACTTAAAGCACAGGATTTGTAAAGGTATAAACTTCTATACATACAGTACGTGTCATCTTCAGCAGCAGGGACTCAACACAAAATTCTTCCTCTAAAGGAACGGCTGCATTCAGATGCCAAAGATACTGTATATGGATGACAACAATAGGCCTGTGTTATTTTTGTTAATCATATTCTTATTTATTATAATTATTTGGATTAATTTAGAACTTTTTATGAGGAAAACCTGTCCAACCAGCGTTTAACACCTGGGTATGTTGTGATAATAGTGTTGGCTGATGGTCATCAACTTCTGAGCTCTGTACCATTGTAACGTCACAATTTCACCAGAGAACACAATAAATTGAGTTGCTGTAAGGTGAGATATTGGTGTTTTCGACATGCAGGAGAGGAAATGAAAAGAAGTTTGTTGCTGCTCAGTGCACAAACGTCACATTACTGTGTCCAGTGTATTGTTTTCTTATGAAACCTACCCAGTTAGGAGAACCCGAGATGCTCGGTTTCATTGGTGGCAGCAGTGTTTCTTTTCTGCAAGCTTAGCTTCCTCTGTATTGCCAGCCAACTAAGTTTGTTTCAGGCGTCTGAGGCTGAACACAAAAAAGTTACAGATAATGTGGAACAGAGACAAAAACCCTTTTAAACCCGGGCGCAGTGATAATTGTTGGACGCTTGCCAAATAGAGATGTGAGAGTTGATCTCAACAGTTTTCTCTGCTGGGTGAGACAGTCTGTCTCAGGTTGCTGCCAGCGGCTACAGAAGTAAGCTATGATTTGCGTGTCATCATATGCTAATTCGTTAGACATCAGACTACCCTGGGTGATACATAATTTTAATGGTTCACTCAAAGATCTGTTCGAATTCAATAATGACAATCTCCGACAAAAATTGCTCCCAGAGCTGTATTTACTTGCTCCGGGGATCCCAGGACAGAAAAGAGCTGCTGGGCTCCTAATGACCTAACTTCATCCCACCATCTGTCAGTTTTATTAACTGCAATCAGTCAATTATTTTCAGAATTGATTTCTTTTGACTCACTTAGACATTTTTAGTGAAGGGCCATTAAAATAGTTTACAATGTGTTATTTTCATTAGCTATTTAGTTGTCGATGTTTCATTATAAACATACTATTGAATTTTCTGTTAAAAAATGTTTCAGGTTATAGTTCTTAGAACAAATGAAAATTGGGAATGGCAGGTCAGAATCTTTAGGGTATAAATGTGAGTCTTTCTCTCAGAGAGCGCCTTGGTTTCTTTGACCTACTGTGTCACATTTTAGTACACATGCATGTAACGCAGCGGTGGAGAGACCATAAACTGCTTCCAGACAAACTCACAAAGGTTGTCCTTGACCCATGCGTGTTTTCCAGCGGGAACACACACTGCCCTGGGCCGCATATGTGTGGTAAAGAATAAAAAAAAAAATACACACAAGCACACACATACACACACACACACACACACACACACACACACACACACACACACACACAAATATACAAGCACACACAGTCACATAACTTGAGTGTTTGAAAGTCTTGTAGAAGTGGTGTGAGGCAGTCTGGTAGGACGAGTGGAGCTCATTAGCATTCAGACAGTGTTCTCTCAAGTCTGATTGGCTGTTAAAGCAGCAGCGCCACGATATGCTAATTACATGCAAAGGAGCCACCCCACCGACAATTTCTGTCTCCGAAACTCTTATAAGCTCTAAACGATGACACACGGAGACAGACACCGGTAAACACACACACACACACACAACACACACACACACACACACACACACACACACACACACACACACACACACACACACACACATTCACATTCACACAGATGGATGCAAACACTGTTCTGCAGTGCAGTTTTTAATTAGAGTTTATGTTCATTTTGCTGCCCTGCTGTCAACAGAAAAAAAGAGCCTTATGTCTTTCTGTGTGTGTGTGTTTATGTGTGTGTGAATATGTCTGTCTGGCAGGTTCTTTTCCATTATACATACATCTATCGGTGTGACTCCCCCCAATGTCTGTGGCATCAATGACCTCACCTGTCCCTTCATGCCTTCAGATCACATACACACACACACACACACGCACACACACACACACACACACACACACACACACACACACACACACACACACACACACACACACACACACATAGATTTGTAATTGCCCGGAGGCGTTTTTTCTTCTCTGTCTCTCTCTCTCTCTCTATCTCCTGTTCAGCCTTGTTTCCTTACTTAAAAAAAAATCCTCTTCAAGTCAAGTCAAGCAAAAAATTAACAATTTTTACAGCCAGCAGGGCATCTTGCAGGGATGTGTGCACTGTTTTTGTATATGTGTGTATTCATGCATGTCTGCACTGTACGGTAAACATACATCTCCATGTGCACAGAGCTGCACCTGAGCATATTGCAAAACATATGAAAGCACTCTGTGTTTTTGTCGTTGTGTTGTGTTACTAAGGGGGATGCTGCATGCCTCCAGACGTGTGCTTCAACTTCTAGTTTGTTGTTTCTCTACGGAGCACACAGGTGCACATGTGTGTCACAGTTTTGCTGATGTCTCCAGGTGCAGCCTCCTTGTCAACATCAAAGTCAATATGGAGAGAGTTTATATGTATGTTTGAAAGCCATAACCTGTGTGTTTCTAGGGAGAGCAGCGAGAGTTTAAGTCTTTGATGGGCCCATTGCACCTTTTTTAAGTCTTCTTTCTTTGGAAAGCTTCCTCATGGTGGAGTAGATTGATATCTAAGAGTGAGGCACACTTGCTTTCATCTCCTTTGTCTTTTTCCATTTCTCTTAAAACAGCGTCTGCCTTATATCTTTTTTTTTTCACCACTCTGTTTATCCCTCCTGCTTCTTGATTGTCTGCCTCTTTCATCCTTGCCTTTTTCGATAAGGACGAGAGGTCGCGTGTGTCGGCCTTCGCTGGCGTTTCTGGCGAGATTGCAACTAGGCAGTCTTGGAAGCGACTTTGATGTCACCAACAATTTGAAGTCAGTAATGAGGAGGTGGATTTATTTCTGATTGGAGGCGGCCTTGCTTGAATCACAGCTCTGCCTCATGTTTGCTTTTGGTGTTTGTGTTGTTTTGACTTCTCATTTTCATAATCCGACTGTTATGATGGGTTGATTTTCTGGGCTGGAGTGGGAGCACGAAACAAGAAAGTTGCTTCAATAAAATCTCCTACTCTACTCAGTTTGGAAACAAAACAACAACAGCTGCACCAGATGTTGATAAATCATTTTGTACTGAGGAGATGCTCGACTTTGTACATTTACCACTTTAGACTCCTTTGTGTGCAGGTTCTATCAAGGGGAACACAATCAGACTGCACCTCTCATTGTAAGCAAGACATCAACATAATGTCTTGGCCGAACACAGCGTCTGGTCTGTGAAACATTGCAAAAATCAGAGTTGACACATTTATCAAATGAAATTTACCACAACAACAAAACCATTAGGCAGCAAATAAGACAACAAATCACTGTAATTGCCATTGCAATGAAAACATTCAGGGCTTCACCAACATATTGTGGGCGTCCACTGTCTTACTAATTCTGCTGCAGAATGACACTTATGTGGCTGTAACAGTTTCGTACATAATTTCGTCTCAGATTTTAGAGCCTTCAGTGATTCCCTGTAGTGGTTTGTGTTGGTGCTCTTTTCAGACATTTCTGTTTAATCAAGAGTCAAGAAACAACCCCGTTGGGAGAATTGATTTTATCAAGGTATCTGCAAAACCACAAATAAGTTAAAGCTTGACATTTCTTTGTGTTACAACTTTATGTTTGTTAAGGCTCAATTTTCTATTTCTCTCCCGTCACAACACTGAGCTTGTGGCTTGGTTAGGTTAAGGCACAGAAGCCACTTGGTAAGGATTAGAAAAACATCACTGTTTGGCTTAGAATACCAAGTTTTGGTGGCAACACACTGTGCTGCAAGCAAACTCTCTTTCTGTATTTTCATGTTTTTTCTTTCCTCGCCTCATCCATTTTTCTGTTTCCTCTTGTCCTGCAGTAAACACTCCTCCCCTCTGTGTCTATGTCTCATTCTGCATCTTTCTTTTTCTAGATGGTTGTTTTGCTGTAATCTTTATGTGTGTGGTCGAAAGAGCGATGGAAGTGGGAGCAGATAACATTTTAAGGAGCCTTTTAATGACATTTCTGTTATTTTTCTGTTGTTTGGTAGATAAAAACAGCAGTACAGAACCTGAGAATTTAACCTTTTTCTTGTTTTTCCTCCCTCTCTGCTTTCACCTTTTCTTGTAACAGCATGTTACGCCTCTTCTCTTAGTCACAACTTCCATAGTTTTTTTTCTTTACTTCTGTGAATGTGGGGGATGAAAGCTATTGCTTAACTGATTTTACTTACTGTTTTTTAACCATGAACTGAATTATTTTTTCTTTAAAAATAATCAATCAATAATTAATTTCCTTTGATCCTCACCCAGATTTTCTTTGAGATTTGTCCCTGCATCCAAACATTGTTGTGTTTTCTGCTGCAGAAGACACGTTTTACTGCAGTTTACAGTTCATTCAGGCATTGAGCTTAGAAACAGGGCTGTCCAATCTTTCATGCCAGGAGCCCCATGGAGGAAAAAGTATCTAGTTCTGGGCTATGAGCCTTTTGATCTAAGAGACTATCTTAATGAGCTAGTTTTAAGCACTTTGAATGCAGTAAGATGAATTTAAAGCTATTGAATTTTACCCACCAGCAAATATCATTCCCAATGGGAATAGTGTTTCTTTGCCTTGGACTGAGGAACTGTAATGATAGTAGTAATGATTGTAATTACATAGCACAGACGACTCGAAGTTATCTTGTCCTGTGTCATCAAGGAAAATGTTTGCGCGTACATGTATGTCGAGCAACCTGTTGGCATGAAGCCTCATCTGGTAAATCCAGACTGCTGGTGGTGGCTCCCGATCGTATCATTAATAAGCTCTGACTGCCTGGCCTCCTGTAATTCCACATTAGGGTTTAAGATCTGATTATGTCCTTCTCGATGGCAGCAAAATCTTGAAAGCGCAGGTTCAATAATGTGATCAGTGATATTTGCGAAGGCGTGTTGTTCCCCATTTTCACAGAAATGCTAGCGTTTAGGATATTGGAGATAATAGCAGAGTCAGGAAGTCTACAGTGTTGCTTCAACGTTAGTGCTTTGCAAAAAATGATTTCATGTGTGCAAACATTTTTTATAAACCCATCTCTTCCTTGCAAGTTTCAGTTATTCAGATGGCCAGAGAGATCAGCTCAAAAAGCGACACCTTCCAACCACTCAGGGTTGCCCAAGGTTGCACCAAGGCTGTGATTTTTTCCTGAAAAAGACAAACGGTCAGTTTCAGATCTCAGCAAATAAACTGCTCCAGAACTGAAGAATCTGCGTGGTTGAAAATGTAAATGAGATGCTAGTTGTGTGCCATAGTACTAACAGAGACATTATAAGAAAGTGACAGACCACTTAAGTCATTTTGAATAGTGAAATTCCACATAATGACACATATCACGTAATCTACTGTGTGTGTGTGTGTGTGTGTGTGTGTGTGTGTGTTTGTGTGTTTTTACCAGGAGTCTTGTGTTATTTTTAACCTGTTTTGATATTTAAAAAACAAATATAATAATAGATAATAAAGATGTTGAATAGAACTTGGCATTTAATAATCATATTATTATGTATTATTATTATTATTATTATTATTATTATTATTATTATTATTATTGTTGTTGTTGTTGTTAATAATAATAATAATAATAATAATAAATGCCAAGTTCTATTCAATAGTTTTATTATGTGTGAAGGCCTTTCTTGCGCACACGCACACACACACACACACACACACACACACACACACACACACACACACACACACACACACACACACACACACACACACAGATACATGTGAGAATACACTTCGTCATATGCTTTTTCCTGCTGGTCTGCCCATTCTGATACATAATACATTACATCTGAGACCAAGTGGGCTTCCTCCCTCTCTCCCTCTCTCCCTCACCTACTTCCACTCCCAGTACTGATGTTGTTTTCTCATCCTACCCCCTCAGCTTCTGTCTCTCACCATCGTTCTCTCTCCATCTTGTTATGTGTTACTGTATTATTTGGTCCCAGCAGTAATTTATTCATAGATGTACACGGGCTCGCTGGTCTCTCCCAAAATGGAAGGAAGGATGGACGGTGGACAATAGGGAGCTGCCAAGAGATGTGGGGAAGGATGGAGAGAGTGAGGACAGGGATGTGATGACAAGCACTTCAGATTTGAAAAAGAAATCACATCAATTCATTAACGTTGTTTGTGCACTGTCGCAAAGCACAGAGGAAGTGTTTACAAAAAACATATCTGTTCAATTCTCAGTGGGCAGAAAGTAACAAAAATGAAATGTCAACCAAAACGTGAAAATGTGGGTTTAGGGATGATAGATTCTGGCTCTGCTCCACTGTGAAATGTATACCGTGTCCTGTGTTCGGGCAGATATTTTCTGTCCGAAATCTGACTCTGATACATTTCTTATCTTATCTTATGTTTTTTTATGTGATATATTTGTGTCCTTCGTTCCCTTTTTGTTGAGTTGCCATTCACTAAAAATGTGTTTGGCAATGTTTGACTTTCAGTGTGCAGAGTTGGACACTTGAAAACTGTCTTCACATTTATCTGCCTAAGGGGGAAAGTTCCTCTGCGCTCACCTTACGTCTCTGTAAAGACGTGTATCCAATTACCATTTATACCAAGCGCATTATTTTTCCTTTCTCAAAACATATCAGGTTGGGATCTTACGAGAGAATGAGATTTTTCTTCACCTTCTGTCACATATTGTCAATACTACTTGCGATAAACCTATTAAATAGTCAATTTAGTCTGCCTTAAGGATGTCAGCCTGGGGAAAAAGGAGACAGGAGGATAATGAATATTTGTGCTCTGTATTTAAAGGTCAAAACCCGACCCAATATATAACTCTGGGTACATTTATAGGGAATTGTAAGGTGCCCTTTTAAAAAAAACTTGTTTGGACAGACCCTTTTTTAACTGCTCAGGGCATCAATATGTGAAACTCCTCCAAGGGATCAGACATGTAGTCCTGAATCTTTTCATTAAGTTTTTATGGTATTTTTCTTGTACTGCTGTTTGTGCCTTGTGCTGTTTCGTCTGAGTATTCCTGACAATGGAGGTACGGGCATCGCAAATTAGCTTAGACTATAAATGCTGTGCTATGTAGACACATTTATAGTCCATAAAAAAACAGACAATAGATAAGGAAATGAATGAATGGAGCTAAATAAATTTTTTTGGACCTCCTGAGGTGTCCTGAATTGAAGAATGCAGCACCATTAGATCCACTGTGCTATTTAGTGGGTGTAGCGTGAAGCAGAGATACTGTTGCTCACCTGAAGATCAAACACCTGACAGCCAATCAGAAACCGGTGTTTTCAGAGGTCATTGTGAATTGTTTCTTAATGGTCGCAGTTACACAGTAGATGTGATGTGTGAAAGGGTGGTGTTTGTAATGGCTAGATGACCATTACAATATATTGTCCAATAACCACCAGTTTGCCCAGTGAACTGCCAAATTGTTTCCTGTCAATGTGTGTGTGTGTGTGTGTGTGTGTGGTGTGTGTGTGTGTGTGTGTGTGTGTGTGTGTGTGTGTGTGTGTGTGTGTGTCAATGGCAGCCATGTTGATTTTGTGAAGCCAGCTGTGAAGTGTGTCTTCCATCAGCTTCCCAAGAGGAAGGATACACAGACCCATTAGAGAAAGGAGGAGAGAAACCTAATTGACCGACAACAGGACATCACAGTCCACACACACACATGCACACCCACATGCACGCACACACACACACACACACACACACACACACACACACACACACACACACACACACACACACCCTGAACCAGTCACACATCCTTCCTGTTACACAGATGATCTTTGCGAACACAAATCTCAGTTTTATTGTCGCATGTTCCAGATACTGTTCAGTTACACATACAACACATTGTACAGTCATTTATTCTGTCCACACTGCTCCTGCACTACGAGCTGCTTTTCCTCCACTTCCACAGGCTCCTCCAGCATCTAAATCTAGGACTGGTTTGAAGGCGATTTCTCCTTGTTGTAATGTTTTAATAGAAATGTTGTCCATCTCAGGCTCTGCTGTCATACAGGAGTTGTGATCTTAAGGGCAGTCGGTGTCAAGCTTGTTCAGATTTAAAATTCAGAGTTGACTAATAAGTATGGATAATAATTTAAGAGACCATTTCTCCCCAATTGTTACGACCTCGGGGAAACCCTGGCACAACATGAAAGTGAGACTCCCCTCTTCCCATCCTACAAACACCACCAGCAGCAAGGTTTGTTTTTTTTTGAGGGTTTTATTCACAAATATAGTTTGTACACAAACACACATGCTGGCAGTCTGGGGCAGCAGAGGAGAGCCTCCAGGAGCTGGGAGGAGCCGGCCCTTAAACTTCTGGCTCCAAGGCAGCAGCCAATCAGCTCCATGGGGCAACCTGCAATCACTCAGACACACCTGCAACCAATCACACACACATACTCTCACTCACTCATTCAGGTAAAATAGGGTTATTGAAACAGACAAATAGAAACATTTATGACCTCTAGGGTCGTAACAGTAGGTTAGAGCAGAAACATGTAGTTAATGGATTGATAAGCTGATTCATGGAAAGTTAACCGACAGCTGTTTTAATGACTGAAATAACGTACAATTCACACATTTTTTGCAATGACCCTCAAATGGTTATCAAACAAACAAAGATTAGTAGGAGTTGTATATTACAAAACTATAAACTTGATAATATCTATAAAACGAGCAAATTTAGCAAACTGTTGTACATTTACACATCCTGAAGTATGGAACAACATTATCATTCGTTTGGACTCGTGTTTCTATTCACCTGATGAATGGAAGGTCAGTATTCACTCTCTTTAACTCTTTTGGTCTCTACCAACTCCTAAAGGAAATATCTGGCTCTTTAGGTGCTAAATTCTCTGCTATCTTCACCAGCTGGTCGTTAACCGTCTGCTGCTTGCTGCTGCGCAGGTAGTGTACAGCTGCCTGCTGAGACCAAAAACGACAATGTTAGAGTGGTGAGGGAGAGAGGTAATACAGTAGAGTTATCAGCCTGACAGCTTAACAATGAGCTGGGACTCACCATAAAACTCCATGATAAATTATTTTAATTTATTTCACCACAACAATCCTCTCAATATCAGTGTTACTTGCCTGGGTACATACATTAAAAATGAACAATGAAGCTGGATGTGAGTGCTCAAAACATGTCTGAATATGCCTTAAAATTCCATCAGCAGGTTGCTGCTTTTTCTCATAGCACCTCCTGATGGTTGAAAGTATTTTAAAAAAGCTACAAAAACAGCATCGTAAATATTACATGAAACAGTAGTGATCTGTGAATTTTAATTTCATGACCTGTGTTAGGATTTTGGAGTTCCTGATGCCATGACTGATTTATGATGCTCCCTTGCGTCCCTCTCTCTTTGCTCCCTCTCTCCATCCATGACAGCTATTAATAATGAATGGCTCTGACTGTGTAAAATGCCAGTCCCTTGCATATCAGCGAACTGTCCCTCTTAGAAAGCTAATGTTGACAAATGACTGGGAGCATAAGGCATTTGAACACACTATTAACCTCTAAAATGTCATTGTGGCTTGTGTGTGCGTGAGTCAAAGAGAGAGGGATTGTGTGTGTGTGTTTCTGTCTGTGCATGCCTGTCTATAAAGTGTTATTAGGGCCTTTGTGAGCCGTTACGAACCTCTATTGACCTTCATTATATTTCTGTCTTGTCATTCTAGTTGCTTTTTCTTCAAATGCCGTCACATATCACAGCGATAATGTCAAATGCTGGAGCTCCTGCGCATATGCTAATGCAAAACGTCATGTGCTGACAGTCCCCCTCTTTGTCTCTCATACACACAGATATATGCACACACAATGATGCATCCAGATGCATCCTCGTGCAGTATGTTGAGCGGGAAGATAAGAGGAGTGAGCTAAGCTTCTGTCTAAGGATGAAGGGTCTAATTGGCTGCTTAAGTAGAGATTTTATTTTCACACACGCACACACACGCACGCACGCACGCATGCATGCATGCACACACACAACACACACACACACACACACACACACACACACACACACACACACGTTGCCCTCAGGCAGGTTTTGTCTTTTGTCATTGTAAATGAATAGTACAGTGTTAAGAGATAAAGCTAAACTGGACTCATTAAATCACGCCTGTATGTTCAAGATCGAGTTTTCTGTGAGAGAGTGTTAGAGAGAGAGAGACAGAGAGAGAATGGGTGAGGAAAAGGGGGAGAGAGAGCCTACAGGTTGCTGAGCTGCTTAATTACCTTGCCATGGAAAATCATGTTAGCACTGTAAGAGGTGCTGGATTAAATGTCAGCATATCCGCACGTATAACCATTGTGTGTGTGTGGATAAAGGTGTGTGTGCGTGTGTTTGTGTGTGCAAAATGTGTGGGTTTATGGATGCACTTTGTCAATTCCAGTAGCTCTCATCTCACACTTCTCTCTCCTCCCATCTCGTTGGGAGCTCTCCTCCCCGCTCCATTTACTTTGCTACGCTGTCTGAGTCTGAGCGTGCAGGAGTGTTAGTGTGTGTGTGTGTGTGTGTGTGTAACGGGTCATTGTGTGGGTGTTATCAGCCTTGTTTTATCATTCTGCAGATGCTTATTAAACTTCCCCATGGCCTCCCTCTCTCCTCTGATTGTCTCCTCTCCTCCACCTCTCTTTGCTTCTCGTTTCTTTATATAAAGTATTGTCTGTTCTTTTATATTCCTGTCTTATTCATCAACTTTCTCGCTCACCGTCCCAATTTCCTGTCTGACTCTTACTGTCGGCCTCTCGCTGTCTCATAAGCAACGATTACATAATTTATCTCCATTAAATTTGAAGTTTTACATAATGAGTCACAACTGACAATCAAAAGTCATTTTGTACAGCACAGATTATCTTCACGTACTGATTCAAAGCGGCTGTATTTCTACTCAGCATAAACAAAATGTCACACAAAAGAAATGTGCCTCACATCAACCTTTAAGAAAAAACAAGCAAAATTATTTGTCTGAAGACGAGTGATGTTTTAAAGTTATGTGTAAATTAAGCTTGGCGAATGTCTGCTGTCGCAATGATGTCACAAGTTAAATAGTAAATGACACCAACAGGTGTCATTGATGTTTCATAACCATCTTGTATAACGCTTTTATATCATTTATCAAATATCTGACAAAAGATGCATGTACATGGCTTCTGAATAAACATTTCTGCAGCTGCTGTCAGTTGATTAGCAATTCAACCGTTTCCTTTTTCTGTTAAGTGAGCAGAGATCACAACAAGTAACACTCTGCCGAACCTTGTTCGGGAATAATAAATCATATTTCCCTTCATTAGTTTGCACTTCACAGCATCATTAGTGTGCAACGTGCAGTATTTCTCCTGACTCAATTTCCAATTTAGCTGCTGCACTGCTTTTTGAAGCATCATGAAGTGAGCTGACTACGTTTACAAAAAACAAACAGGTTTTTGTCCTTATGTTCCTACTAACCTGTTAACATTAACTATTAACTATTTTGTGACGTCATTTGTGCATTTCCCAAAACATGTTGACATCCAAATGTTTCAAAAAGTTTTACAGTTGGCGTGTTTCTCCTTCTGACTAGACATATTGGCTTTTCGTTTTTACATGCATCTCAACCCCAGCCTTGCAGACTGTTTGCCAGGCAACACAAAGAGCTGACCATTAACAGGCAAGAGTCTAAAACCCCCCACTGGAGATGCTTTTTTTTTAGAAGAATGCTCCTATAACCAGAACAATATGGGTACATCCCACCCCTTAATGGGAGAATGCGACTTTCGGAATAAGACTTGATTCAGAATATCCAAACCTTAACACAAGCCATACAAAATTAGGAATAGGGTCATATTCTGAATGATAGTGTGTATGTAAATATAGTATTTGAGATAAATAACTGTTTCTTTTTTGCTGATAAGCTGAATTCACCACAAAGCTGACTCTGTTTTCCTTTTAAATCCAACATCCATTGATCTCTCATATTGTGCCCTTGTCTATAAGTATTTTACATGCATGTTATACATCACCTCATGGAGTGGTACAGGTACATTTTCAGCCAGTTTGGGTCTCTTCACTTAAGTCAGTTGTTTATTACTGGTATCAATATGACACCCATGTTTTAGTACCAAAACAACACCACAACATTACTTTTTAAATTTAAACCCCTTTATCAACAAGAGCACAAGCAGCAGTGCAAGAACCTTGCTGAAATAATTTCAATTAGTATAGACAAGAGAATGAAGTAAAGAAAAATGTTTAATAAAGCCAATGTAGCTCTGGCTCTTAGACTCTACAGGGAGATTTTGTGATGGAGGAATGCTTATTCTGAGCAGCAGCAAGAAGAACATCTCCCCGTGGAGACACTGGTGGTGGTGATGACTCTGCAGAGACCGATATGATGAAGGTGATGAAGCTGTTGAAACTGAAGACTCGGCATTGGTGGGGAGGCGGAGGGGACACACAAAACCAGCAGCATGACTGAATGAAAGGCAGGAGACAATCATATTTAAAAAGACAGCAGTAAGATGATAGGCTAGCAGTGTAGGCACTGTGCTATTGGAGAGATGTGACCGGCTGAGGTGAACATCAATCAGTTGCAGCCCCAGATAATGATGGCAGTAGTGAGTATGCATGAGAGGAGTGAACAACGGGATAATATGAGAAATTAGCCTGTTAAAGAATCAATCATTGGCAGAGTTTATGAAGGAATATGTTAACAAGATCTGATGTGAAGTGTTCAAGTGCTGGCTTTGATACTGGATGCTGTGGACGCATCTTTATTGGCAATTCAACAATATTTAGATTTGATACACTTTTCTTCTATAAAACTCTGTGACCTTGAAATCTTGAGGGAAAGCAACATCACTCATAGCCCAAACTTCATAGTTTTATAAACTCATCCAGTGAGGTTTACTGTGAATTCTGTCAAACAATAGATACCGGCTAAGCACTACGTTATTGTTACTGTGTTATTGTCCACTGCCGACATCAATGTAGAACTTGATCCAAACTTAGCTTTTGTATCATTTAATATCACATGGAGATACTTGATCATCCTCTGTTATTCTGCCTTGTGTACTGGCTTTGTGTCTTGAGCAGCTTTTACTCTGAGGTCACCTCCAGTCAGGACGCAGCCCACACGCTCACTCATGTGTAAATGTTAGTGTGTGAACATTGGAGGATATGGTGTTATCCTTTGTTTGTGTTTCTGTGTGTGTCAGAGAGATGTATTGTGGCAGACACACGTGAAGGTTTACGCCTGTGAGTGTGGTATATCATATGTGTGTAAATTTATGCATGTGTGTCCGCACACAGGCCTTGCTCTCTTATCTCCAGCGTCACACAGGAACTGAGCACACAGACATCCGGAAGCCTTATCGCTCCCAACACCCCCACACTGTTTACTCTGACAAACAGACACAGGCACCTTTACTTTCCTCTGGTATATTCATTCAGCCTAATGAGAGGAAGTGTGCTGTTTACTGTGTGGTGTATGCATGTGTGTTTTTGAGTGTGTGTGTGTGCCTGTGTTTTATGTGCCTGTATGTGGGCAGGTCATGCATGTAATTGGTTTAAGGTCAGATTAAATGTGTGAAGACGTAATAGCAGCTTTGAGCAAGATTACATGAGCGTTGTGCGTATTTACATGTGCATAAATATCTGGTGGGCATTATTTTTTTGTTTATATAATCTGTGTAAAGCCGATGATAGAGCCGAGCACATGAGCTGAGAAGATGGACAGTGTATGATTGACATTTTCTTCAATAGAAGCAGAACAGAAGGGCTTTTTTTTCATGATGTATTATTCAGCCAATTATGTTCATTTTCAGGTTCATGATTTTGTTCAGGTTATTACTACAATATGTTAACGTGCTTTAACGCTCAAAAAACACATTGGTTTTCTCATACTGTCCAGTGGTGCGGCACCGTATTCCCCCTCCGTCTGAAACGCTGTTTTATTTCCTGTCTCTTTAAGGCCCCCCATCCTGAATACCAAGTCTGCTCTGATTGTTCAGCTCACGCACGCCTTAACCAGCAACCGCTAACAACAACAACAACAACACAGCAGCTGAGCTAAATGAGTTCTTAGCACCAAACTAGATGCTAGGTGTAATTATGTAAATCTAAGACATGGTGATGTAGTGTGATGTCACATGGTCATGGAATTAAAGGCGGGACTTCTGACGAGGCATTTTAGGAGCAGGATTTTCTGTGGGAGAAAGGAGCTTCTGTTGGTGTGGACTTTGACCTTTTTAACTTTCAAGATCTTTTATATGCACAAGAAACTATGTAATACACTGAAGAAAAATGGTGTAAGTCACCTTTAAACATTGATTTGTCCAATTGATAGTCAACTTCCAAAAAAATGTCCATAAATACAAACAAAATATCATTGTGCAACATTTTCCTATGTTCACTGTTTTGATGTGCACACGAACCACCATCTTTGCAGTCACATATTGACCCATGAATGTGATGGCTGTAGCCTGTGGGTGGAACATGCTGTACTGTATGACTGGGAGACTATTTCCACTGCTGTCCATGTGGCCTGTTTAACACAGAGACTGACATAATCTGACCTGTGATGCACCGTTCACTATTACTCTCTGAGAGGCCAGAGTTCTAGTTAATGGAACTCAAAAACAGTATGCTATTTTTTACAAAATTGATGGCAAAGTTGTAGCTGTTTTCTCAAATTTAAGAAGACAATAGTGTTCTCTGGGTCATACATTTTTCTAATTAAGCTTTCAAAGCTAACACAGTGTATTTGTCTTATTATGATTGCTCTGTTATCTTGGAGAAATTGCTCAGTCATTAATAAATGTTACATAGATGAGCAGGCAGTAACTGATTGTGTGACTGACCCACAGCAGGTATTATTGTTGCTGCTCAGCTGCAGGAGAGATGGTCAGAGCCAGGCCTTCCGTGGAATGAACACCCAACCACATCACATTTGATTCAGCTCTGATCCAGAGCCGTTTCATGATGGGATGAGAGCTCAGAGATTACTTTTAATCTGTTGTGATATGAGACTATATACCGTCTTAGATTTTGGATATTGTTTTATCGTGATGTGACATAAATGTTGACCTTTGCTGTTTCACATGCCTTTACCTGCTTAGTCATTATATCCCATTACTAATAATTGATCAGAAATATTATTATAATTACCAAGAGTCATCCCTACAATATTGTTGCAATATCGATATCGAAATGGGGCCTATTCAGTCCAAAATGTTGTGGTATTTTATCACCTAGTCCTAACTTTATGATGTACTTTTGAGAAGATTTCAAAATATCAAAGTATTTATCATATCGCGAAAAAGCCTAAAAAAATTGTGATGCTATTTTAAGCTCTTAACACCCAGCCCTATGTCTTGTTAATGTAGAAATTTGAATGCAGAATTCTTATATCTTTGAATCAACACATATATTAGTGATACATCTAATTTGCATTGTTAGACATTTGCACTGACCTTGTTTTATTTTAACAATGTTGAAAGAGACATTTAGCATATATATGACTCTACTTGGACCTCTGGTTAACAAAAATCCCACAGGTGAATCCACAGACGTTAATTTGTTTAATTACACAGGTGTGAAATTGGATGCCAATGACAGCTGGGGCAGATCACTCCCTCACTTAGTCACTCCTCCCTGTGAAATACTGGGACACTGAATAGTTTACTCTACTGAGCATTAATGTGATGCATTGCATTGTGTGATTGTTATTAGGAACTCTTGTACATGCCATGGACGTTGCTTTTGTCTCCATGTTTCATATGAGGTGAACTCAATGACTTGTGTGGCAAAATTTTCAAGGGGTTGTTCCCTCTTGAAAGGGCATTCATGTGAATTTTAAATTATTATTCGAGGTCCCCAGGTAGTATTAGTTCCTTGTGAATAGGGCTTTAGAGAAGAGGTCAGGGAGGACATTTGGGTGTAGAAAGTGTAAGAATTTGACACTGCAGACAATCCAACAATGATGGTGATCTTTCCCTAATGACCACGACCTTTTCCTAACTTTAACAAATTGTTTTAGTGGCCTAAACGTGGCAGAAATATTGGTGAGTCATTGTAGAAGGCACTGAGGGCAGCTTTTTGAAAATGATTTATTTGGGCAGACTTACCGATAGCATTCTGTATTAAATTGAGCTTTGAGTGGTAGTACGTGACATATTGGCTTTTCGTTTTTACGTAGTACGTCTATAGACATCATATCATCTGCAGCTTTCACTGTTTGATGAGAGAGTGCTCTCACTTACATGCTATACATAGAGCTGGGGTTTGGGCCCATTTAGCTCCACCTCTCTATGAGCCACTCCCTGGCCCCTCAGGAGGTCATTATTAATATGCTTCTCTTTTGATGAAAATGGCCATTCATCCTTATTAGGAAGTCTGTGTAGAGTGAAGGTTAGACACCGAACGCAAAGACTCATCCAGCCATGATTTTTGTTTGGGTGTCCGCCTTCATTTATCTGCAGTGAAGTCAGGGTGCGTACAGGAGCGTGTCAGAGCTGCCGCTGTATGTTTGCAGATGAGCTTTTCCCTTATTCCACTGTTTGCATTAATTGAAGTCGCTCCGGATAAGAATGTCAGTGAAATAATAAAACTGTAAATGTACATGTGAGGAAGAGGTGGGTGAGGGGGATTAGGGGAGGCAAGTGAGAGGAAAAGGGGGAGAGAAGAGAGAGAAACGATAAGCTGAGAGACAGAGAGAGATAGAAGGAGAGAGGGGAGAGAAGTTTGCAGAAACCTTTTTATCAGCCTGTTCACACACAGTCACACAAACAAAAAGACGGACACACGCATGTTTTACATTTACACACTCAGTCCTCACACACGCACGTCCTCTCATTTCAAAACTAATTTCACCTTATTTGCATCCTCAACTGAGTAACGAGCATAGTGACGGTTCAATCAATTCTTCCTGTCACCCTCTTTCTGTAACTTCCACTTCGTGTCACTCTCCTCTGGGGATGTTAATTGAAAACGCCCTCTCTGCTCTCCGTCAAAAGCGAGCTCCGTCATCCACTTTGTCATATTTCATATATTTCAAACAAATAATAAGTGAGTTACCTAAAGAAACGTGTGCTTCTGTGTGGCATACTTCACATGCGAATATGGAAGAAATTACTCATTAAATCACTTTGTCATATTTCATCGAGGTTTTCACCAACCCTGTGGATAGGTTTTTCATCGTGGGGTCAGGATTCCTTGTCCTCTTTATACTGCAGCATTTAGTGCCATCACTAGCACTACCATTTGCTCCTCATGGTCTTGGTGAGCAAATGGTGATGTTTAGAATGTCTTTCCTAAATGAAGCATGCGATTTTGCGTCCTCCACAGTTTCTGAGTGCAACACCACCGTCATAAATTCAAATTCCAGGTCTATAACAATTTGTCAGATGTGATGTAGGTGATACCTACAAACAAAATTCATTACATCATAACAGTGTCATGTGTCGGAAACTTGTATGTTGAAGTAAATGTGTTCAACGCTGTGATCCTACCCTCTCACTGAAGTTACACAGTGCAGAAACAAGACAGAGACACCATTCAGCCTGTTCTAAGACACTGTACCATCAACACGATTTAGAAGCTGTTATTCCAATGTAAAAGTAACATAATGTTGCTTGCAGTACAGTGCTTGAGTAAATTGGCTTTGTAAGAAACACGTTCGTCAATCCCTTACAGGTTGCATTCAAATAAATTAATTTCAGTGACAAGTACAACATTCATTCTGTTGCTCTTGCACTTTAGGATCTTTTCACAGTGCAGAAAAGTCTTGTTTTGGCATGTTTATGGATAACATGAGTCAACATAGCTGTTGAGTGCAACACCATCAAGAATAGGCTCCACTCATTCAGGGTGTTTGCACTGAGTTTAAAAAACTGTAGAAAAGTGAAAAGCAGTCAAATGTAATAAGTAACATTATTTAGCTGAGGTAATTAAAATAGTGTCTTTTCTGATTACATTTTTAAAGGGTAGCAAGTATCCTTTGTTTACGTTTCAAAAGTAACCTTCCCAACACTGCATGCAAGCATTTTCAAGGTGCTTTCAAATCTGATACATAAAGTGCACATTGTTTAAGGAAAAAAAAAAGTTGGTAACAAGAAAACTCTTCAGTGAAAACAAAAATAAATATGAGAGAATGTCAAGTCAGGCCTAGAGAGCACAAAGGGACCATATGTATTATGGAAAAAACTATTTTTCTGGGCAACCCAAGCCAGAACTGTGATTCTTTGGAACCTGCAAGATGTGAGTGAGAAGCAGGGCTTCCTCTCATGCTATCTGCAAAGTTGCGTGGTCACGAACTTGACAGCCGAATCAGTTGTATGCAACTCAAACTGAGAGCGGAGATAAATCCATTGGATTTGACATGCCTCGAAATGTCATCCTGTTGACTCTGCCTTCTGTCAGGCTACTTCCTGGTGTCACCCAGCAGCTGCGGCTGTTGCAGTGATCCCACCCTAAGTGTTAGATGACTGTTGTTCAAGGAATGGCTTTACTTACTTCTATCAGAAAAATATTTGTGGTAAATCACTAAATGTGCAGACCTCAGTGTCTTGGTAAACAGCGTGGCATATGTGTATCTTTCATTTATTCATCATCTGAGCTTTGCCTTTGAGCCTCTTTTTGCACTGTTGATCTGTCATGCTTCCTCCAACCTCCATTTTTCTCTCTGTAGACTCTTCTGTCTCTCTACCTGTCAGTCATCTTGTGGGGGTAGCAAAGGCTCACATGCCTCACGTGTCTCTTGCCCCAAATCAAGGAAAAGACACACTCTACCTCTGAGTAGCAAACTGAAAGCAGCCGGAACAGTTTCAGTACAGTGGTAGTTTTACTGTATGTGCAGCAGTGTGGTTCATTTTGAGCATGTTGGTCATTTAAATGTTCCTCATGAGAAACCTCTCTATAGAGCTGAAGAGACAGCTTGTTGAGCTGTAGTCAGTGTGGCACGATTCATTAGATGACAGTAGTGACAATTGTAATGGTTGCTTCTTAAGTCTTTTTGCTAGTGGATTTGTTAAAAAATGTATTATTTCAGACTGCAGGAAAATATTTTCAATACATTTCTTTACTACCAAGCTGAAATTAAACCCTGTCTTTCTCTCAAACACTCTCTGTCTTCTTGCAAACAATTACAAATATATCATATAGGCAGTGTTGCAGTGAAAATGTGCACAACATTGCATCATAGTGTATTGCGTCATATTGTCTCATACTCCATTGTATTGCATCCTGGCAGGGCTGGCTTTAAATACATCATTGTGACAGCACATATTAAACTGGGTGCACTGTAAATCTCGATTTTGCTCTCTAAACTTCCCTTGCATTTATGATTCTGTCCTTCCGGGAGTGTTTCTTTGCATCTCTTTCAATTTCTGTCGTCCTATCTGTCTTTTGGTCTTCTTTGGTGTCATGTTTGTCTCCATCTCTTGATGTGAAAACCCAAGAAGGAGATGGAGGAAAGGGGGAAAGAGAGTGTAACAAGAGAAAGGCAAGCTGGAAGGCGCTAAGTGGCAATGTTTGGAAAGCATATAGCTGTGACAATAATGCGGGGAAGCAGTGGAGAAAAAGAGGAAAGCAACATCAAGGGGAGGAAGAGGAAGAAAAATGGGAAATTTCAGGGGAGAATGTCGGTTTCTACCAGGAGGAACAGAGGAAGTTGTTATCACCAGGTTACCATGGCAACAGCAGGTTTCTAGCATTGCCTTTTTCATCACCCTTGATCACCAACTGTGATAAAGATGATAAAGATGACACTTGTGTGTGTGTGTGTCTGTGTGCGCGCGTGCGCGCGCGTGTGTGCGTGTGTGTGCGTAATTGAGCTAGGGACACAAACAGGTGTTAGGACTAAGACACGGGAGATATTAAAGGGGGTCATAAAAGGCAGAAACAAATCGTTTAAGAAAAAGCATTTAAGCGTAAACAGTGTTAACAACAGAAAATAGAATCAGCTCCAGTTACAGAACCAGATGGGGAGAGAGAGGTGAGGAGAGGAGGGAGAGAGGCGGGAGATGACAGGTGAGGAAAATTGGAGAGAAAATGATTTCTGATTTCCTCAGCAGTGGTGAGGAGATTGGACAGGCAGCACAGCCACCTAGATGGAGTGCTACACATACAGTCAGACACACACACGCACACACAGGGATTCACACACACACTTATCCACTCTCACTACTACACTTTGTCAGTACTTTAATGTTGAGAGCTACGAGCAGGGCCTGGCTGCAGTAATCATGAGATAAAGTGTTTTAATCGTGGAGCGGAATCACTTCCCTCATCCTTTAATCTCCTTGATGTGCAGGATTGGGAATGTTACTCTAAAAAATGTAATCTGGCACAGACGAGTACCAGCTGTAACTGTAATTTTTAGTGGATTACTTAAACTAGGGGTGGAAGATATGATGATAAACTGCATGCCTGGACCATGAGACAATATAGACAAAAACCTAAATATTGATGAAAAAGATTTTGTAATACTAGATTATATTAGATATATATTATACCGGTGCTTCTCAACCTGAAGAATACATTTAATTTGAAGTTAAAAAGGTTAATTGTGTTTTAAATGTAACATGTTATGCTTATTTTCACACTTTTATTTTGAAATTTCTCTCATACTGTCCATTGCTGCAGCACCTCTATTCACACTCAGTTGCAGTGCCTGTCCCTTTAAGGCGCTTTTTTCTAAAAAGCTCAGTCTGCTTTGATAGGTCAGGTCTCACAGGCCTGAGCAGGCACCTCCGACTGTGTTTCCACATCAGCAGTGCTGGTCTTTTTGCAAACATGACTATGCTATGGTGTGGGTGAGTGTAATGACTGTACAGTGATGACATCACAACATGATGTTGTCCTAATGACTCTTTTAAAAGCACTGTTTCTGAATACGGCTGTGTGCATTTCTCTGCATTTCTCTTGAGCGGCATTTTTTATGTATGTATAGTATAGTGTATCTAAGTTTTATAAAACTGCTACAATGTGGGCCCTTTAAAGTTTCATGATAAGTAACAAAAGCTGTGTTATCATTTAGTTGTGCTCAACAAAACAGTGTATTGAGGTCTAGCAAATGCATTTTCCTCATTAAACCTGTACAAGGCAGATTTCGAAACCTGCTTTGTTTGTATCCATATTTACATGCTTTCTGTCTTCTTTCCTCTCTTTGAAGGCACATTTCTAAGACCTTTGCAATACAGTGCATGTACTACATTATCATTGTGTCAAATCGCCGGCATATTGTAACAGAATCGTCACACATTAATAAAAAGAGTCAATAGGAGTCAAACACGGATAACAGAGATATAAAACTAAGAGATCCAGTTTACTTTATTACCCTAAACCAGAATTTATGTGAGATCTATTACTAATAGTCGAGATTTTATATCAAGATATATATCTCATTTGTGATATAAAACAACATAATGTAGCAGAAGATTCATACCATCCACCCCTAACTCAAACTCAGCAGCAAACACTGTGACAGAGACACACGTGGACACATGCATTACGTGTCGCATGCCCTTTTTCTCGGCACCAGCTAAGGATTGCCTGCTGAGAGACTGTGTTACACACACACACACACACACACACACACACACACACACACACACACACACACACACACACACACACACGCACACACAAAGACATATCCGATATAAACATACATACACACACACGTTTATACGCTAGAGTTATGTCACAGTCAATCAGATTCACCCGAGAGAATATGCGAATAAGATAAAGAGACTGAAAAATGAAGAGAGAGAAGAAGAGACTAGAAAGAATGAAAGAAAGAAAGATAAGATAAGACAGTCTGCACTTGCACACACATTGTGAGTGCCAACATATTGTACTGTAAATCTGGCCTACTTGGCACCGGAGCCTCTCAGTGGATTAGACTTCCTTCTTTCTCGTCTTTGTCTTATTTATCCTGTTTTTTGGGGACAGACGTGATGTTTAATTCTCACCCTCTTTAGGCCTGCTGCTTCCCTTTGAAATGGAAACAATAAGCTCATTGGTATTCCTTATAGAGATGTGTAGGAGAGAGAGCAGGAGGGAGAGAGAGAGCACTTGTATGACTTTGAAGTTTGTGTTCGGGAGGTGGACTGATGCTATAATTGATGCGGGGCATTCGGATGAAGTCAGCGCAGAAGTTGCTCTTTATTTCCGCCCTGCCTTATGATTACAGCACCTGCTAGAGAAATTGTGAAGAAAATGCAAAAATCTGTTTCAATTTTTGTCCTCAGTCTGCTCAGAGCAAGGGGAGCAGTGCAGTCATACATGAGAATAATTCAAATGAGAATGAGAGCAGCAGTGTGCGTTGTTTGCAGGTTCAGTTGGGATTTTCTTTGATGACAAGCACCAAGGTTATAGATTCACTCATTTGTGTTATCTTGGGTAAATGCATGGCACAGTAGTAGGAAAGAGACCATCAGAAAGTCAGAAAGGATAAAAACAGATTCTGGTTGTACGATGAATTTAAATGCTGCTCAGTCGCCTCCAGAATGTATAAAATCTGATGTTCAACTCATCTTTTTTGCAGCAGCAGAAGGTCCAGATACCTCATATGCTGAGTGCAGTTCAGGTATTTGTACACTTGAGGGCACTCTGACAGCAGCACCGATTTGTTTAGTGTGTGAAACCTGCAGCGAGAGCACAGAAAAATCTGGAATTGAAGGTCGGAAGAGTGGATATCAGAAGACGGAAAAACAGATGATGCTAAGGGGGAAAAATGTGTGAAGGAAGCAAGGAAGGAAGGAAGGAAGAGGGAAAATATGAGGGAAGAGGAGAAAGGTCAAACATGTGTGCGGCTGAGGTGTGTTTATTTAGGTGTGGATGTTGGAGGAGTGTGTAGAGGGCATCTGTGCAGATTTGTCATGCATGTTCATGACCTGTTCATGCAGAGTGTGTGCTTGTGCGTGTGTTGGCACGCCCTTAGCTTCCATTGTATATTCAGACACAGGTAGCGTGTCTTTGTTTTGACCTGTTGACTGTCACAACTGCGTCACAGCTTCAAAGGACTTGGTCTGTTTCTGTCGTGCTCAAACTAATGAACTGGTTCTCTGTACTCTCGCACAATCTGCTGACATTGTATTACTCTCCTCCTTCTGTGTCCACTCGGCCTCAATCAACAGTGGAGTCTTCAGCTGTACAGCCGGTCACCCGTCTGGACTGGAACAAATAGTGTTACTTAATGTTCATTATCAATTAATCTGACACTTATTTACCTGATCATTTGTTTAATCACTTGGTATTTATAGTGTCAGAAAATAATGAAAAGGGTCCACAAGCAATCCCTCCAACATTTCTTCATAGTACATGTTTTGTCTGTCCAACTGTCAAACACCTCAAAAACTGTCAATAAAGGGCCGTCACGGTTTTGATTTTTAATCAAAAATTGATCTAAATGTGTGTTCAGTTTCAAAGATCCAATTCAAATGAATTATTGATGGGGAAAAAAACGGAACTGAACTAAACTAATAACAAAGATCCTTGATTAATTTACTTCAGGAGATGGTTTACTCTGGACAGTTTTGAGACACCAAACTTTGTAACAAACTACAAGATTTAGTTTGTAACAAAGTTTCTTCTTCTTTTGTTGTTCACTGAAGGATGGTATTGACAGTCGTCGGAGCATAAAAGTCTGAGTCTTACAATAGCATAGCTGTCAGTGCAAAAAAAGACAAAAAAAAGAAATAGAAACTCAAATCAAATCTGGGATTTGAAGAATCATGACATCCCTTGTTAATACTTACTATGTTTTTCTGGCCATAACTGTGAATTGCTATGCTTACATGTAGCTTGTATTTTCTTATCACATATCGCTGCAAGAGGAACACACAAGTTTTGTTTGTCTATTTATTGTGTTTGGAAATCAATCTTATATAGTATGCTTTGGCTCTGGTAAATTGTGATTGTATATGACATTTTATAGACACAAAAAAAAATTTAAGTTTGATGTCGTGCAAATAGTTGTAAATACATCTGTTTTTAGATCTCTGTGAGCAACATGGACAGGAAGAACTGAAACACATTTTGATTGAGCCAAAAACCTTCAGTGATATGATCAAAAGCTCCAGAACGCTAATGCTACCAGCACTGCAACAGTACTTGCCAGAGATCTTCTGTTTTTATCTCTAGGTGCCATAAACTTTTTCACAGTCGGATCACACACTCTAACAACATCCTGGTGTCTGTCTCAACTCCCCTCTGCCTCTATCTGCTCTGTAAAACATCTTGCATCATTATTCGACATGTAATGAGAACTCTGAGATGAATTCCCATCAGATATTTCTACAGTATTGCACATAACTCTGTCAGTTTTGTGGATGTGAGTGATTTTCTCCTTAAGCTACAAAATAGATCTGACTGAAGCTCTCTAGCAAAATCATAGGGGGTTTGGAAATTTTAAACTTGACTACGTTGCTACTGAAGTCAGTCAGTGATTTGTTCTTTTTCAAACCCAGCTTATTATTAACACTAACCAATTAGCAAAATTGAACTGAACTCACGGCTATGGCTGGGCAGGGGTTGTATTTTCAGCAGCACAGATGTTATTGAATGATCAGAAATACCACAGGCAGCATTGTGTCTCTACGATCCTCTCAGTTTTCTGCAGCTACACATTGCTTCTTGTCACTTTCATCATCATGAAAGTGACGCTACTCTATAAGATACAATACAATACAGTAAAAAAAAAAAAAAGTATGTAAAGTATAGCTAAGAGAATTTTCTGAAATCGAAAGAAGGGCGGGACTAGGACAAAGAGGTGCTCTGCTCCATCAACACCACAGACAGCGCTATGGATTTATCAATACACAGCATAGTTAGGACACTTAGTCCTGATTTGGGCACTGACTATATATAAAGATGAAGGGCATGACATCTCTCCAAAAGTGAAGCCAAAATATCTCGATAGCCACCTGGTGACTGGATACAGAATCAGTCACAAAGCTTCTTCAGTGTTAGCAGATGGGACATGCACCAAACTGTGAGTAAACGACAAATACGTTTTTGAGTTTTCATGGGGTCTGTCATTTTTGGTCATTATAAACTGTTTTGTTTTAATTACTTATTTGATGCAATAAAAAAGGAGGGTGTGATGTCATGACTTACAGCTGAGCCCGGCTCCCTATTGAGTTGTGTATGGGCAGGACCTTTAAACCATGACTCCAACAGGAGATTACTGCTGCGCATGCTCCAAACCGTATTGTATCCGGTAAATTAACTTCTACTTTTTACAGTGGAAGGAAGTGGAGATGCTTCATCCATCTTTTTACACAATCTGTGGGTGCCATAGATTTTAACCTGCATAAACCTCAGTCAAAAAATGATCAGTGAGTCAGGCAGACTAGACTAACACATTCAACTAAGCACTCTCTCTGCTTCTAGGGGATGGAAAGGGGTAATGGGGGATAATGACTGTACTACTGACTGGACTTTTTTTTGTTTGGGAGTTTATTTCTGATTAGCTGTACAGTAACTTATCCATGAGTAAGCAATATTTCCCCTATGAAAATATAGTTATTCTTTTTTACAACTCCTTTCAGTCCCTGAGGTTAGTTTGGATCCAAGATTTGCACCAGTGGGTCGAGGCTGCGCTGAGAGAGGATAAAGCTGCAGCAAGTGTGTGTGTGTGTGTGTGTGTGTGTGTGTGTGTGTGCGCCAGGGTCATTTCATTCACTGCTTCATTATGGAGAGGAAATTGTAGGTTTAAATTGTTCTGTGATATTTGCACCTCAGGAAGATGGGGTGCCATAGCAACAAATCGGAGTCGGTGTGGTTATTTCATGCACACCCACACACACACACACACACACACACACACACACACACACACACATGGACACACACACACACACATACACAGACACACGCACGCATAAATGGGCTGTCATCGTCATTACCACTTGTAGCCTTCATTCAGCCTGCTCAACACTAACACACAGCAGATAGTCTCTGTGCGGCATTCAGATTGGTTGAACTGAGGAACCAATTAGATTAGAGAAATGAAAAGATAAAGAGAGCACAGAGGTGATAATACAGCCAGACACCATCTCACACGCAAGCAATCACACGCAAAGTATCATGCAGATATCAGGTTCACATTCCCAAACACCCATTACAAACACAAAGGCAGTGCAGGGTGTTGCTGTTGGGGTCTGTCACCCACACCTCATTAGTTGTTTGGTAGTTTTGTGCAAAGAAAGTAAGAGAAGAAAACGGAGCGAGAGGGTTGGAACTGTTTTACTGCAGTGTTCCTGCGTCTGTCTCCTTTTTGTCTCGCTGGCCCTGCATGACTTCTCTCTAGCTATTGTCCTTTAGTCTCTTTCTACAGCTGCTGCTGTTGTTGCTGCAGTGTTTTATTTTTCTCCTGGTCTTGCCTTCTCTCAGGAAGCCTCCACCTCCATCCTTTAACCTTGCTCTAGCTTCTGCTCCGTTTCTACCTTTTTTACCGCAGGAGATTTTCTGCGGCACTCTCCATTTGACCTTTGCGTGTTTGTGTGTGTTTTGTTTCACCCCTGCGGTGCATGTAAGCGTGCATATGTCCATCTAACAAAAACTGCGTGTCGGCTTTGAAACCTTTTAGCTTACGCAGACATTACCAGAGGCTACACTGATGATGATCGACAGGTCCAGGTGCCTCCAACCTCAACCTTTAACTTCCCGTTAGCAGGTTTGCCGCCTTCCTTCTATCTCTGTGTCTCCTTGGTCATCACACTATCTCCCCTTCACTTCCCTGTCCTCTGGATTTTATCACTAACTCCCCACCATTTCCCACTCACCTCTGACCTGAGCAGATCTAACCAAATACTAAAGGAAGGAAATGTGTGTGTGTGTGCCTGAACATTGTTTAGCAGCACATCAGGAAGGAAGCAGCAAACTATGACAGGAGAGGAGCTCTCCTTTACACACATAAACACAAACAACATTTTAATACCTTTATTTATGTTCACACTGAAAAGTTGAGAGGGTCATCTCGTCACGATGGGTGGTACCATCAGCTTTATTAACGAGTGCTTCTCCAAATAGCTGCAGACAGATCAGTACCTGGAAGTTCTAGTAACCTCTGTGGTATCACTTTCTAGTTTTGTGCTTCTTAGTTGTCATTGTATAGCATTATTTGTTTGGGTTGCCAGATTGTAAATAAATAATAAACAAAAAAATCATATACTAATTATTTTGATGGATGTTACGATTGTAATATGATAACTGGGAATGATCATTTTTGCATCACTATTTTCATTTTCATTCAAAAACAACTAAAGGAGACATATTTTTCTATTTTCAAGTTCTTCGTTTTATTTTGGGTTACTATTGGAGTAGGTTTACATGCTTTAATGCTCAAAAAAGGCATTAGTTATCTCGCACTGTAAAGTTCTGCAGCACTGTATTCCCCCTCTGTCTGAAGCGCTCTGTTTTAGCTCATGTCTCTTTAAAGCGATTTGAATATTGCACTTGCAGTTTTTGATAATGTTACGATTAAGTGTGCAGCACTACTGCCCTACAGACAACTGGTTTTCTCCCCAGCTCTTTAGTTGATCAGGTGACCACTGCCGTTGATCATTTAGCCACTTATCTGTACCACCATGAAAAAAGCTTAAGAACCAAATTCCATTTATTGACAGCTTACCAACAATTACAACTGCGGACTAGATAGATAGACTGGATGGAAATCTATAACACTGACTTACTTGCAGACTAGATTGCTCAGTAGAAAGTAAGAGACCCTTTTAAGTAATGTAATTGGAAAAGGGTCCAACTTGCATCCATCAAGTCTGCAGTTGTATGTGTTAATAAGTTCTTAACAAATGGAGTCTAGTCCAGCTTCTCTGCAGCCCAGCCCAATGATCCATTTGACGGTCGTTCCTGATGAATTAGAGTGCTTCCCTATGAAGAGTAATACTGCAGCCGAACCAACCAAAGGGATGTTCATTTATTAGTAAAGGCTTTAGACATTAGGCAACATGTAAACCCTTGATATGGAAGTCATAACACGTTTGCAAACCACACAAATGCTGCTGCTGTTCTCATTAACTGTGTTGACATTAGGGGCCCAGACACCAAACCAACATCAAAGAACGAGCTGCGATGAAGACCGACTGTTGAAAGACTCCGACGGCCAACTCACCATTCTGTATTCGTCATTCAAGAAGGGAAACTGAAAATGTGATACATATTCACAGATTCTACACACAATCAGCCAAAAAGTCACTGACTAGTGCTAACGGTACAGCACAAACAGGGCTACAGATGCTGAACATCAGTGCCTGCTGTGTCCATGTTAACAGGTTAGAGCAGCCACACTGGCACTGTGAGCTGCGCTTCTCATGCGGGTTTCAAGCGAGGCTTTGACGGTGTGTCATCTAGATATTCGCCTATTTTTACCATGACACATGTGCTGTCCTCAGCAAAAATAGACCTGAAAGCGACCTGTGAACGGTCATATTGACACCATAGCAGCGTTTCACAAGAGTTTTAACGCCTGTTTGTGTAGAATATGTCACAGACATGAAAAGAATACACCCAACATGTGAAGGGCAGTGTTTTATTTACTGTGTACTCTATTTCATTCTCTCCCTCCCTCCCTCTCTTTCCCCCTCCCACTTTCTCGCTCTTTCAACGGAGGTAAAGAAGAATCACATCATCATATTCATTGATAACTGGAAAAGGCAAACTCCATGTAAACAGCTAGAATGGGCGTGAGCTGTGCTGCAGCAGCAACTCTGCCTGTGTGGACACACAAGTGAGTGAGCAGCAGTTCAGCATGGCAGTCGCCACACACTTTACAAGCAGCCACCCAGTAAGGCCGCTGAAGAGTTTGAATGCAGAAGACACAACCCAAGAATGTTTCTGGTTCCTATAAAGTATAACCAAACAGTGTGTCATCAACCGACATGTGATTTATACACAAAGCATCCATTCACAACATGCAACAAGGAATCAGTGAGAGAGAGCGAACCAACAAGGGTCCAATGAGGAAGGCTGAGTTGGGACCGACTTGCAATCTGGCTTTAGCTGTAAATACAAGACATGAGGTAATCAAAGACAAGTTCATCAAATGCCCAGGTCTTTAATATCTCATGACAGACTGATCATCAGCAGAAGGACAGGCCAGGGTTTAAACCATTGCAGTTGTTGTTGTTGTAAATCCACTCAGGGCTTCTCTGTCTTAGTGGTGAGTGACAGAGACCCTCACATGGATCAAAGGATCACTTATGATGTCATTACAAACAATTACAGTTTCAGAGTCAGACCTCAACCAGTCCAGTTCATGCATAGAGGTCACAAAGATTGATTGAAGAACAAAGCCAGCAGAGAATATGTCGGTTTTGCTGCTCCTCTGGTTTTGCAAGGTCCAAAAACAGATAAACTCTCCTGTGCTCCCCGACAGTTTTGTCATCATTACTTCACAAATGCTCAGTGAGCTGACAGCCTGGTGCCCTCTCATCCACTCCACATTTTGTGCCTTGAACCTTCCCTTTGAGTGTTAGCTTTTTACTTCACTCGCTCAGAACCTTCCTCCAAAGTCAAGGTAATTTGAGTTTGGAGGAAAAAAAAGCTGGATTTCCTGCTACCTGCTGAACTGCCTCCAATTTCAACATCAGTAAACCGTCAATCAGCAAACTAAAGAATTATACAGTAAACCCGCTATTAAGGCTGCTAGGTGAAATTCTGTCCCAGATAAACATACAGTGTTTTCATTAACATTAGCATTGTAGTGTTGCTCGGCAGGTGGGATGCTTTCTATAAAGCAGTAGGGTCTCTCCTCTTGTTGCTTCTCCTCTGATCTTTTTCATTTTCCTCATCCTCTCATCTGCTTCTGCTCACCCAACTCTGCCGAGATGGACTCTAGTTAGGAGACAGTGTGTGTTGGTATGGAAACTGGCTTATAAACTGTTCAGGTTGCCAACGTTCTAACTCACATAGCAACCAGCAACCCGCCTCTTGAAACGTTGACGTGAAGCAGCTTTGTCATTTCTGATGAATAGAAGCCAGAAAGGTTTATTAGATGCCTGGATGGACATGTGGATGCTCTACTTGTAATGAGATGACTTTTGTGACATGTGTAGCAAGCTTTAGGTTTTTCTTCTTTTACAGAAAGTGAGGAGATTTCTACCATTTGAATGAAAGGCGCCCACACACCTACCTTGAATTTTACTGGTGTGGAAATGAAGCAAATTCTGCACTGCTTGAAAGGTTATGAGTCATCTTAAGACCTTTGCTTACAAAACACTCAGCCTTTTCATCATCTGATTAATTTTAAAACACAAAATGGATACCTGCCACTGAAAAGCCTTCAAATGACTCTTGCAGTCAGAACAAATTTGCAGCAGTGGGGAGGAGACTGCAGTGTCCTTCAGTGTCAGTGAAGGACTTTTGAAGCATTTTTCTTTTTTCCACATGAGGACAAATGTTGTGTAAAAATGTGTAAGCAGCAGTGTCTTGTTTGAGTTAGCAATACATGCTAAAGGTGAAATATGTATGTGTGGGTTTTTAAAGTACATAGAAATAGATTTTATCTCGCCTGGTCCAGCACACCGGCTGTTATTCCTGCATCCCGTTGGCAGTGTTATTGATGCCTGTTGCATTCAGAGGCATTGTTTCAGACAAGTGCTGTGCCTTACAGGGTACAGTCACTGTTGAAATAGGTTATCAATACAAACAGTGCAGCTCGCTGTTAAGTGTGTGTGTGATTGCGTATGTCTGCGTGACTTTCCAAAGTAGGGCGTCATTGTGGCTTTCCTGCTGTTGTTTTACTGCTCGTGTTGTTCAAGGAAATTAGGTATGAGTAACAATAAGCTTAAGTCATATACACACACACACACACAGTCAGACACACACTTTTCTCTATGCCGTTAGTCATGCACAACGTGGTGGACGCTTTTTTAGCCAAGGCACTTAACAGTTCTAAGAGAGCATAGATTTTCAGAATTGACGGCTCCAGCACGAATCACTCCAGGCAGTAGCCTTGGTTTTTCTTAGCTCTACACATGCTGTAACTATAGACTGATTTACACACTGATTAAATAATAGATTAAATCTCACATACACCACTACACTGTTTGGGATGAATGCACTGTATATTCTCTTTGAAATGTCAACACTAGTCTCTATATTATGAGAAAGGAGAATCCGAAGCAGAATTAGAATCACTTTAATTTGCAAATATTGATAAAGCCTGAAAATATTCTTTGGATTATTCCCTTAAAATTAAGACTTGACCGAGAGGACTAGAAGTTATTCACAAGGCATCTTAAGAGAGCTCCTAAAT
The DNA here is from genome assembly GCA_963678695.2 of Diplodus puntazzo. NCBI lineage: Eukaryota > Metazoa > Chordata > Actinopteri > Spariformes > Sparidae > Diplodus > Diplodus puntazzo. The sequence continues at coordinate 19,582,113 of OZ023162.1, forward strand.
TGAGAAACTGTAAGGAGTAAGGAGGAGGACTCTGAACAGTTTCTTAAGAATAGCAGAAAAGGGTGGAAATATAAAGAGGAAGGAGAAATATTGTCCAAAAGCTGAATGGCAGTGAGTTAATGAAACGCTTCAGTTTAGGTCTTGCAGGGATGATGTTGGTCAATCTCGTTACGCAAAAATGCTAAAATGTCAGAAATGAAAGTGATCGCAACATGAAGATATTTCGCAACTGTGAAAATGCACCAGTGAAGCAGTTATGACTTGAGTCTGTTGCAATCTTCCATGAACAGAGTGATGACACAAACAATTACAGCCCTTTCACAGTTCCTCTCGCTTTGGACTGCAACTCATCATACGCCCCACTGGTGCGCACAGCCAGAGGGACTGAGATGTATATATTCTCCCTCACCTGCATCTTGCTTTGAATTTCCCTTTTAAACTGTTTTATGCTCATTGATATGAAAAATTTGAAGAAGGCCTACTAAAATTATCAGCATGGTTAATAAATGTAATGTCAATAAATAAATATAACTATCAGCGAGTGGATGGGTTAATGTGTAGGTCAACCTCTGTTTGCAAACAATTTTTCGGCTTCTGTTAAAGTATGGCTTCCAGTTTATTCAACAGATATGTATATAACATAGCATAACATTCATGATAAAACAGTGTCTTAATAGAGACTCAAATCTGGGATTATATTCTCTGATCTATACCGGTTATCACTAAGAGTGTATTACATTCATTTATTTTCTTGATCAACCAATCACAGCTTTAAAAAAGAATGCAACAGGGTCAATCAGACTTCCTGTTCCCTTGTGTCTCTTTGTCCTACTTGCCTAGAGTTGCTCGAAGAAGTTTCCTTAAAAGATAAGTTCACCAAAATTAAAGTTAATTATCTATTCACTTCCATGCCTATGGATAGTCGGGTGAGGTTTCGTAGTCCACAAAATATTTCTGGTTGCTGGAAGCTGGTCCAACATAATCAAAGAGATCCTAAATTAATTTGTTATTTCCACATGCAACCTGCATTTAAGCTCATGCGCCCACTTCAGACAAGTGTTTTTTAAAATCAGTTTGAGACCTCAGGGCTGTATTGAGCGATTCGTTTTTGTTTGTTTTTTTGATTGTCTTTTTGTTTTAAAATGTATAAAACAAGTCCCCAGCTGCTTGCTAAGAATGCTGTTACACTGTTTTGCTGTGATGTCCAGAACTTCACCCAACTTCCATCTGCATCAGGGTCAGTGGATAATGATAATGAGTCTTTATTTTTGGGTGAACTTTTCCTCGGATCACTCCTAGGTGGGACTCTTAGCTTCAGGCTGAGTTAGGAGCTCTCTGAGGGAATTCTCAGAATGTTTGTGAATACAGCTCCAGGTGTGCAAGGCTTTCGCCGGGGGCAGATGTCAGAGTTAAAGACTAAGTACAGTTCTGTTGGGTTTCATTCTGTAAGCAGAATAATAAATAAAGACAATAAATTAAATCTGCTGGACTGTGAATATTTAGACGATATAACAAGACATGAGTGTTTAAAAAAACAACAGTACTAAGGAAGATACATGATCAATAAATGGAGGAAATCAGGGTATAATGTTTAGTTGTTTAGTCTATATACCAAAATTATATTTTATATACCAAAAAATGGACAAATTGTTCACCCCATCTTACCAGAAGCCAAAATGACATCCTCAAAGGTTTTGCTTAATTGACCAGACCAAACCCCATATGTATTGACTTATATTTACTATCCACCATCTACAAAGTTGCAACATAAGCTGTCAGAAATTGGGGCTGCAACATACATTTATTTTCATTACCGATTATCCTGTTAATATTTTTTCTTGAATAATCAATAAGTTGTTTGGTCCATAAAATGTCAGAAAAGGATGAAAAATGTCAAGTCGATTATCAAAATATCTGTAGGTTAAATGAATAGTCAACAACTAATTGATTCATTGATTAGTCATGGCAGCTCTGCTATGACTGATCAACACTTTTACCGGTATGACATACAGGTTTAAAATAATGCTTTTTTGCTAATGGGCTCAGAAACTGTAAGTATGCAGTTTTGTGTCTTCAAGAGTCTTCCAGCCGAGCACCTCGTGCTCATCCCCGATCTGACCTAACAATCTGCACCTCTGCAAGTGTGACCATTTACTGCCTCTCTACCATCTTTTCCGGCTCCTCACACAGCCAAAGCGTTTCTATGAGTGCACATTGCTCATCAAGCTGCGCGCATTTCTGAAGCAGCCACCTCAAGATGGAAACCACCATTGTTCCACCGGAGAGCACGTCAATGCGTTTCCAGATCCCATTCAAGCCGGGATGGACGCGCAGTGAATGAGAAGCTGATGTGAAAGGCTCTCAAAATGTTTCATTCCACGGAGGATCGGTTCTAGAGAATGTTGCTTGATTTTACTAGAGAGGAACTGATAATGAAATGTTAATATATCTGTCGAGAGGCAGTAATCTGTCACCTGAGAGGTTGTCCTGAGATAATCAGTCATTAATCAGCGATCACATGAGTGTAATGAAAAAATATGCACTTAAACCTGCATGAAAAAACTGCCCGGCAATTATTGTTGTTAACAATGCAGTTAAATGAGGAGCTTGTTTAAAAATACTGATACTGACTATTAATTTCCTGAGAACTCAGATGTTTTTTATAAATGCTGTCCTTTTTCATCAGCTCAGTCGGATCAGATGGAAACTGGTTGTGTATGGGGGATGAGAAGCAGAGGCTAAACTGACACCTAGGTGTGTGTGTGTGTGTGTGTGTGTGTGTGTGTGTGTGTGCGTGCGTGCGTGCGTGTGTGTGTGTGTGTGTGTGTGTGTGTGTGTGCATGCTCAGGGGGGTGGATCAGGATGCTGTTAATATAGCTCCACCATTATGTATATTAGCCCTATTCCCCTGAGTGCTGCTTCACCATTTAGAGCCTTCAATCACTCTGCTCCCAGGACACACTCACACACACTCACGCACATTTCTGTGCACATTTGCACTTTTAATCACTGTTTTTTTATGGAAGTCATATTCTCATATTAGCCCCAACCCTCACCTCATCACAGCCAACAACACAAATATGTTCAAACACATTCAGTTCATAAGTACACACACACACACGCGCACACACCAAGGTTACTGGCTGTATCCTCGTCAGATCCCAGGTCCGTGCTTGCATCTGCACTAAACATGTTTCTCTGTGCGGTAGTTATTCATGCTGTTGCACTGTGATTGTGTGTGTGTGTGTGTGTGTGTGTGTGTGTGTGTGTGTGTGTGTGTGTGTGAATGTGTGTGTGTCAAAGAGCAACTGACTGACTAAGTGATCACACGTCTGGTTTGTGTGTTGATTGCATCTGAGCGGCAACAACAGCCCCTGTTTTAATCAAAAACTTAGGATCAATACTCTTTCCAGCTGAACGTGTGTGTGTGTGTGTGTGTGTGTGTGTGCGTGCGTGCTTGCGTGCGTGCATGCGTGCGTGCGTCCGTGTGTGTGTGTGTGTGTTTAAAAGGTAATCTAGATCACAGAGTCCACAGCAGATGAGGAGGGACAGTCTTTGAGGAGAATTTGCTTTGAACTTACCTGTTTTCAACTGTGTGTTCTGGCTGCTTGTGTGTTTTCCCTAGCGCATGTTATGGCCCACCTGAGTGTGTGTTCATGTGCGCTCTATCAATGAGAGACACAGTAGCACAAGTGATAACATGAACAGTCTGCAGCACTGATTTTCTCTCTGTGTATTTTGCTTCTATTAGCCAACACGGGTCAATGTGTTTGAGGCTCTGCTGTACAGGAGTAACCTTTCACCGTGTTTAGAAATCAGGCAGCCTCAGGGTTTTCTGGGATATTACAGCATTTTATTGCTGAGCACACTCAAGTCAAAATGACTCTATGACCCCAGGATCAACCTCTGACTCTGTAAGCTCCACCTCTCTCCGAGCGCTGACCAATTAAACAGAAGTCTTTCACATACACATCCTTTGCAAAAACCTCACATTTGCATTTGAATTTTCGCATGTCAGTTACATACATTCGTATGTGATTGGCTTTTTTCACATGTAGAACAGGCTTGTCGACTGATTAAAGTAAAGGGGCTGAAAGTGCTTTCATCATTTTAGCTAACATCTGTCCATTTTTTCACAGCAGTTCTCTTTGCCTCTTTGTTTTCTTTTTTTTTTTGTTTTTCTTCGTTTGGTGTGTGTGGTAGTATAAGCTGTCATGGGGAGCACTGGTGTTCAGGAGCTCCTTTTGGTGGAGTTTTCTGTCCTGATTGGAGAAAGTGTACAGGGATGCGAAAAAGAAATGTGTCACTGAACAAACACTCTGTAATGGTAAATTAGAAAATGATACTTACAGCAGCTTTAACCCAAACCAATAAACCACGACAGCTTGCTCCAGATTTCGTCAGCGTTTCGTAAAAATGGCATGGTTTTTGCAAAGCCCAGGCTCGAAAGGCTCTACAGTGGGTGATTAAAACTGCCCAGAACATCACTGGTACCCATCTACAGAGCATCAGTGATATAGATGAAGTGAGATGTCTGCACAGAGCACAAAGGGTCCTAAAAGAAGACACCCACCCGAACCACACGTCTGTTCACCCTATTGCCATCTGGCAAAAGATACAGAAGTATCCGCTGCCGTCCCACCAGACCACAGAGCAGCTTCTTTCCACCGAATGTGAGACCCCTCAATTCATCCTCAGCACTCCACTCTGAAATATAGCTTAAATTTTTTTTGTTGTTTCTGCGATGTAGCATAAAATGACTCGAACTCAGTTTCATTTATGAAACGATGTAGTTGTAAAATTATCAATGAATGAATCTTGAATCTTGTAAGTTGAAATGATGGAGCAACACTAATTATGAGGCTCTAGGACCAACACTTTGGTACAGATAAACTGAGTAAACCCGCTGAGATAACTCCCCCCATGCTAGTCATGCTCAGTTACAGGAAAATACAGTACAGGAGTACAGGAACATTTCATGCATTGGCATTATACTGCTTCAAACACTATAGCGCAGTATATTCAATATACAAAAAAAAACGTAATAATGAAACTGATCAAATGTGACTTTGTTTAAGTGATTAAAGTTCTCACATTTTCAAAGATGCCTTGTTATTTCAGGCAATTTCAGCCTCCAGTAAACATGTCACAGCACTAATTCATTTTTTTCTCCAAACAATTAACAATATCTTTTCTCAGTCAGCCCAATTTTCAGCATTTGAACCGAAGCAGCTTACTTTATTTGAATTAGAGGAGCTGCTTCTCTCAGCCTGTTGTGATCCACCATTGTGGCTGTTTGCTTGTGATAGCGTCAAATTGATTTAGTCAATACCTTTTTAAGTGATCTGCGTTTAACAAAAATCTCGTGCAACAGTAGTCTCACTGTGCGACGCGCACAAACTAAAAAATTAATGACAGTGTTGACTTGATACAGCGGCTGTAAGAGCAACATTATCCATCTGATGTGACGTGACATTGTTTGAGTGTGTGCATAGCTGCCGGCCAGCTTGTTTTTAGTAAATGACTCTGAGGGCTGTTGTCAGATTGATGGACGACATTACACAGTCCTATTCAACCTGCTGTACAGCTTTGTGCTAAATGTCCCGTCACTGCCAATGTCACCTCAGAGAGTCAGCTGTCAGGGGCTCACGGGACGCTTCCTGCAGCAGATTGGGGCTGATTTGATGAATCTGTTTGCTGAATACATGCATCGAGGAGTGGTGATGGAGATAAATCTTTGAAACATTTGATGCATTCAAATTATTTGTTTGTGTTAGGCTGGTTGTATGGCTAAAGTTAGGTTTATTTATTTTCCGGGAACTCATAATGTTTTATTGTGTATTAAGACTGGGTGAAAATCAGATTGTAGAAACAGCATTGGCAGGGCAGAGACGGTAGTTTAATCAATTTTCTGTGCCTACTTTATGTTACTTTGCAGAACTCTGGAGCATTATTCACTTTTTCTGCCCTCTTTCATATCACTTGCTCTTACATGAAATACTTTCTCTTACCTCAATCTTGCGGAATTGAGTGTAAAAGATCTAAATCTATGATCAGGAAAATATTATATAATTATATAATATATCTATATGTATATATAGGCTAAGGTTGACGGATGGGTCAGAGTCCTTTAATGCAAGTATTGCCACTTGGCAGCCCAACCACTCCTTGGAAAAGGCACGGCAAGTTATTTTCAGCTAAAAAGACTCATGCTGGTGCAATACGCCAGATGTAAGCAGACAGAACTAGTGCCATGCTTGAGCCCTTGAAACGGAAGCATCCTGGGGTGGCTGCATTTACACTGGACCTGGCGGTGTGGCGAAACGCTGCAGGTTTGTGTGGCGATGTGGGTGTCACTCCATGGTCCGTGTGTTTGACATGGTGTGAACCCCCGCTGATCAGTTTTTAGAAAGACAAAGCTATGTTGTTCTGCCACTGATATGCTGGTCCTATTAGTGATTGTTTTTTGTGTTGTCTTTTGTGTTCCCTCTGTAGTATTTATCCATGCTAAATAACAAGCCCGACCCGTTCTCCTCTGCTTATGATCTCTTATGAGGTTAAGCATGCTGGTTACTTGTTAATACTAATACTAGTTACTTTTTGTCTACACCCAACATAAAATGTATTAGAATTACACAGGTTACTAGTTAAATCTGGTTGATGAACAATGCCCTGCAGTGCACACTGCAGTCATATTTGTTTGTTGATGATTGAAAATGATTCAATAAAATAAAAGAATAGTCGTTAGGATCAAGATCAGACCTATATCTAAATGATTGGGAGAGAGCCATTTAGGGTTAGGGTTAGGGTTAATGTCTTTTTTTTAGGTTTTAATGTCTAATGTTAGTTAACGGGAAAGACTTTTATTCCAGGGTTAGTCAGTCACCAGTCATAACTGCTTGTCAAGGTTGCTTGTCAAGAAAATGTTAAGGTCATTTCAAATGTTTGAAACAAAAAGCTAGTGTGTCTTTTTTGTGGTAACGACAGTGTCAAGATCTGCCTTGAACTCAGTCTTGAACAGCTTTTGAGAAATCTCTTTTTTAATTGAAATCACTAAAATCCAAAAGTCTCATTTTCAGTACTCTTAATATTATGGTGATTGGGTTCATGATTCCACATCTACTCTACCTGTATTTTCGTGGTTTCTTTTGTGTTGTGTGTGTGTGTGTGTGTGTGTGTGTGTGTGTGTGTGTGTGTGTGTGTGTATCCTGCCAGCGTACACACTGACAGCAGGAAACTGAAACATGTTAAGGGTTGAGAGAGGCAGTAAGACCCAGAGGAGGAGCAGAGAGAAAGAGAGAGAGAGGGAGAGGTGGGAGGAGAGAGGAGGGAGTGTTCACTCTCGGCTCTATGCGTTGCGGCTCACGGTGTTGATTCGCCAGTGTGTGCCCCAGCCTGCTGGCGCGAGTGTGTGCATTGGTGCGTCGCTGAGTGTGCGAATGTGTGTGTGACTCCAGCGCTCTCTCTGCGTACGACAGGTGGAGATGACATGACTGCGCTCGAGAGGAAGAAAGGGAAGGACCTGTAAGGACTTTACACACAGACAGACACACACACACACACACACACACACACACACCACACACACACACACACACACACATGAACACACTCACCTTTTCTCTTACATTCCCTCACACACCTTTAAATTCCTGCACTGCTCAGTTCAGGCAAAAGATAAGTTTTTGCATGTGTGTGTGTGTCTGTGTGCGTGTCTGTGTGCGAAAATGCTCTTTTTCATGCAGCTTATCACTCAGCTGACTCCATGTGTGCACAGCGGACAACTTAAATACACACACACACACACACACACACACACACACACACACACACACACACACACACTGAGGTCCTGACTGTTATTTTTGATGCCTGCAGACGCGGTCAGCAAGTGTTTCTGCGTCCTGATGAGAGTTCAGCTCCAGCCCTGACTACCAGACAGTCCACCACGTTGTCCGAACAACTCCAGGTAGGATTCACTTTTCTTCTTCTTCTTCTTTCCTACTCTCTTGTCCACGCTGTGTGAAAAACAGGATGCTATATACTTCACGTCCTCTGCCCTCTTCTCTCTTCGTTCTTCCTGTTGGTTTTATTTCTTTGGCCAATCTGTAACAACTACAGGTAGTCTGTATACATTCACCTCAATTCACTGAACACTCCTGGTTTTCTCCTTAATGAAATCAGTTATAAATCCCTGTTTTGTTCTTTTGGTCCCTTGATCTCCTTTTAAATTTTCCCTTCACACACACACTCCTGTCTTCTTGTTATTCCATCACCGTTGTCGTTTTGGAGAAGTCTGGAGGAGGTAAGTTTCAGCTCCTGTTGCTGCAGTTTTCTGTCTTTCTCCGCTGATTGAGTCCCTGAGATACTTATTACTTGCCTGTGACTTCTTTTTGTGTGTGTGTGCTTGTGTGCGTGTGTGAGGGTTCAGATAAAAAGACAGCTGGATAAAACATAAAACAGCAATAAACATGAAAGGTAGGAAATTAAAGGCAGTTTCATTTTTTGTTTAAATGGCGGATGACTGTTTGTGCACCGTCTCTATTTGCGTGTGCTACATGCAGGTTTGTGTGTGTTTTAGTTTTTCAGTTGAGTTGACGCAATTTGTTCTTGCAGTCCCCAGAGCATTAAGACCCATTTTGATGTTTTCTCTGCCCCTTTGTTTCTTTTTAGCTCCGTCTCGCTCGCTCTTTTGTACGATTCGTGGCACACAAGCAGATACCTTAAACTCAAAATTGCTGCTCTCTCGTATCCTCACACGTGCCGTCAAGCAGCATTAGTTTGAGACCGCATGTGTGTTTGTACACAACATGAGAGTGGCGTTTGTGTGTGTGTGCGTGTTTCATCTGTGTCTTACATTGCAGAGGGATTTAATGTTACTGGCAGCAAAACAGAAAAAAAATATTTGATTGTCTGCCAGTGTCGACATGTTCTGCACAGACCTAATTACCTTGACAGATACACACTCACTGTGGCGCAGGCACGTGTGTGCGCACATTGATGACACACACACAACCCCACCTGCACAAATGTTGTCATTCATACATGAAAGAGATAAACAATACTCACTGTGAAGAAATACTTACTAATTTATGTCAGTGTGTCATTAATATACACAAACATTTAATTATATATTACAGTATATACTATGTATGTTACAGTGTGTGCATGTCCGAGTGTGTGTGTGTGTGCGTGTGTGTGTGTGTGCGCTTGTACTTGTGTATTATTGTGCATCCCAACAAGTTTCTAAACACAACTTGAAATTTCACAAGCGCTGATAATAACAGTGTCTTGTGTGTTTAATTGCGATGACCATTTGTTTAATTTAATCAGCCTTTATTTATACAGGCTACAGTGTGTGTGTGTGTGTGTGTATTTGTGTCTGTTGTTACAGCGCGAATGCATCTCTGAGTCAGCCCTCCACATACGCATTTCCACTGACAGGTTACGTTGCTGAAAGTCTTGTCCAACAGCATTCCTCTCTTACAGCCTTTCTGTGTTTGTAAACGGTTTGTTTCTGACGGTCCATTGCTGAAGCGTTACCAGTACTGTAATCCTGTCCGTGGTTAGGCTGCTTTGCAGTGTGTGCAGTGTGTGCGGTGTGTGCAGCGCCACCTGCAGGAGCTGCCTGAACAGAATTTGTTTGTGTCTCGAAGATGCATTCAGAGGAATGAATTCTGTTTTTGTATGACAGTCCTTGTTTCTCGATTTCGAGAAAGGTTTTGGTAATGTCACGACTCTTATCCTCTGATCCGATGGATTAAGATTTCTGTGAATGCGAGCGTCTGATTGTCTACAAATGCTCTGCATGTGTCCTGAATATGTGCGATTATGTGACCCTTGCTCTTGTATGTTTGCACAGCATGTAGGTGTGAAAGCGATATGCTGTATGTATGCAGTTATGTCTGTGTGTGTTGATTTGTGCATGCGTGTGAGCCTATGAGGCAGTAAAAGCAGCAGGTTAATCTCTTCTCAGTCTCCAGCAGAACAGATGTGAGGATTAATTCGTCAGGGAATCGAGGGTGGTGCTTATGCGCTTGTGTGCCTGTGAAGGAGAGATGGCCCAGCTTCACTAAAATTCGACAAAATAAGTGTTTGCGCGGATATCATTTATATATTTTATAAGCTCTGCCCTTCTGGGTGTTTGTTTGTGGATGCAAATGTATGCTTGGTTTCATAATTGTCCGTATTCACGCATACTGAGCCTTCGCTGTTGTGCTGTCTGCACAGTTTGTGAGAGGTTCAACAAGTGTGTGCACCTCTAAAAAAGATATCCGAAGCAACACTTGGGGACAGGTGCGTTTACCTTCAGCTCCTCCACAATTATCCGTATCTCTCCTCCTCATCTCCCTGCACAGATGTCTCTACATTTTCTTCTCGTTGAGTAATGATTGTGTGCTAAAAAGCTATGGAAAATTCCTGTGCTGAATACTGAGGTGGAAAAATTGGAACATAACAAATGCAACTGCAGAGCACGCAACTATGTCTGTGTGTGTGTGTGTGTGTGTGTGTGTGTGTGTGTGTGTGTGTGTGTGTGTGTGTGTGTGTGTGTATGGGTGTGAGTGAGTGTGTCCAGGAACGCTATACTGTACAGTAGCGGCCCAGATAGATTGACCCTAATGACATGAAAGTGTTTCTGGCTGATGGAGTAGGTTTAGCCCCCTAAACTGTGCACTCTATAGGGTTTTAATTTTCAGTTTGGGGACAGGCGCGACTGTGTGCTCTGATCTCACTGCTGGAGGAAAATGAAATGAGAATTTTCTCACTGCAATAAAAAAAAAACAAGTGGCACATTGTGAGGACTGTGGCATTAGTTGCACTTTGTGTGTGTCTGCCTGCTTCCATGCACATGTCTGTCCTTTTGATTAAATTGTTATTCTGTTCTGATCACAAACCTTCGATATTATGATGCCAGATGTTTGACACTCAAGGAAATGAATTGTATGTCTCCATCACATTATACTGTCTTACCACTTTAAAAATAGATAAAAAAAAATACTTTCCTGTATGTGAGCAGGTAGGCATTCATAGTCTTGCTCAAGGACATGTAGCTGAGCTGTCGATGTAATGTAGTCATCATGTATTGAAGGGGAAGAAAATGTGTTGAATAAAAAGTGGAAAAAATCAATTTTGATCATTTGTTTTAAAACTGTCCATTCAGTGTTAATAGTATTGCAGTGCTAGACCAGTGGACTGCTTTTCAAAACCTGGCACCTACATCATCCATAATGCAACTTAGCAACAGAGCAACATCACAGGAGACAATGTATCAGATTACGTGCAGCTTCCTTTGGAGCCACAAAAGACTTTATACAACTTTTTTACACATATACAGCAGTGCTCTCCTCCCAGTCCTATAAAAACACTTGAATGTGTAAAATTGGTGGAGTTATCACTTTAAAGTCACCGAAAAGCATAAAATCAAGAGATCACTTTGTTAAAAACTACACCTTTAACTGCTAAGTCTAATTCCATAAGCTAGTGGGGCTCCCAACAATATCCAAATAGCCTTGTGTTGAACCGTCAGTGTGAACTTCTTCTCGTCTACTCCGCTTTTATCCTCAATGTGAGGACCAGCAGTCTGATGTGCAGCAGTAAGCAGTCGACACAGAGCTTGATATTCAGCACATTTAGTCGAACACACACACACACACACACACACACACACACACACACACACACACACACACACACACACACACACACACACACAGCCACAGAGCCCAACATCGTTGAGCACTTGATGCTTGAGATTGAAACACATTATCTCCAATGGCATCACGTAACAAGTGACCTATGTAGGTAGTATAGCACTGCACCGTATGTGAAGTGATGGAGGAGCCACTACAGGGAAAAAAGGTTGCAGAAGCAATGTTCTCTGTGAAGACTCAAGTGGACCTAGACAGCCAGGCATGTTTCCAATTATTAGTCACACCTAATAGTAAAAATATATTTATTTAGAACAAATGTTGCACATAAATAAGTTGTTTTTTTTAAATGTAGTGAATGTGCTTTGATTCATTTTTATGCAACAAAGTGATGAGTGAACCATATCTGTATATGATTAAATAGAAATAAAAATGTAGGTCATCTAGCTTAACTGGTTTGATCCATTGTGTAGTGAACATATCAAGCTCCAATATCACCTACTGTTGTCACTCATGCAATTTTTATCTTACAAGTGAGAGCTCCTTCCCTCAGTTTTTATTGCATCGATCGGTGTTGACTTGAATTAAAATATCGGGAGCAGGATCTGTAACGTTCTACAGACCTCAACATCGTTCTTCGGTCATTCATCGATTGGGAACGTCGAGGGACTCGATGATAACAGGTAAGGCGTTACATGCATGAATAGTAGCTGCAGCAGTGGAGAAAGTGCAGTGACTTGACAGCTTCACATCGATCGTCTGGCGGCTGATGGAAGCAGGCGAGCATGGTTGGTGCATCAACTGGTGCAGTTGTTCCGAGGCATGTGTGAAGACACTTGCAGGTTTTTCCCCTTGTGTATTGAATCTGGAACAGTCCAGGTTTATGTCCAAAGTGTGTACATTCACAAAAACTGTATTTTCCAAGTATTTGTATGCATCTTTTGTTTACATTTCATAAATTTTTGTCCCCTCCATATGGACATTGATATACGTTACCGACCACTTGTGCTATGCAAGTTTAAACCAAGCCCTCTTCAATGCAGCAAAAAGACTGGATAGAATAGAGGCAGACAGGAATCTAACAAGACTGACTTCCAGCAGTAAACATAATAAATCAATAATAATCTGATAAATAAAACAGGAAATATCAGCCCTGTGTATATGTAGCTCAAGTTTCCTGGATCTGTTTAGTTTGATCTACTTTCTTGATTTTTTTCAGTCCAGAAGCTTAATATTATTAGGTGTAAAAAATTATTACGCTATTAGCGTGTTGCTGTTGTAGCTGGTTGAGGTGGAAATACTTCATTGCATATTGGGCTAAAGTCTAACTCATTTGTTTATTGTATCCTTTTTCCTGCTTTGGTGGTATTTGTCCTGTCACAGAGCTCACAGTGGATGAATGATGCAAATCCAAACACAGGTGAGCGAGTGTTATACATTACAGGGGGGAGAGCACACACCCATAGGGTTCAAAGCGATGAGGAGAAATTTACACAAGTAGAGACCAGTGGGCTTTGCCTGCCATGGCACTTTGAATCACATATTCTGATAAATGACCACCGACACAAGGGCACCTTCACATCCCGGCAACCCTCTGAGAGTGCTGTATATATACGTGTGCGTGCGTGTGCGTTTGTCAGGGTTAGTGTTTTCTCCTTGATAAATGGAGGGTATTATTCAGTGCTGCTGAATTTTATCTCAAGTGGATCCCTGCAGGGTATTGAGCAAGCACCTTCTCTTTCCCCTTGTGTGTGTGTGTGTGTGTGTGTGTGTTTGTGTGCACATGCCTACACAGTCCACCACTGTACATGCACCTATCTGCAGGTAAATATACAGCTGTATATTTGCTGCCGTGCAAGGTCCCTGCTGATTTTCTAAACTTCAAAGAGTACATGAAGGTATTTGAGTGCTGTACATTGATTCAGCTTGCAGGCTAATAATCATGACACGTTCACTGTCTGTTGCCTGTGTTAATATAATTAAAAGGAAAGCATGAGGGCCCAGCAACTAACAATCAGTACAGATACACTCTGAAAGGCAGCATGCATTTTTTTCAGTGGTTTATTTTGTAATTATCAGGTTCTTACAGTTTGTTTGTTTGTTTTAGTTTGTTTTTTGTCTTTGCTCCTCCTGTCCATATGTACAATGTGTCCTTTCGTAAAACAATGAACTCCAAATGGGCCACCATTTTCACTCCTAACTCTGCAAATATGACAGATTGGCCCTTGTGACCTTTCAGTTTCAAGCTATAACACCGTCCTTACTTACTTCTCTAGAGTCTGTGTTATAGATGCATGGCTCCGCAGTCAGGTTTGGCCCAAAATCTACTTTCAGGTCCGGTTAGACTTTCAAAATAGATCTTGCTAGCAAAAAGTCACTTAGAATGACTTTTGGAATGTTATTAACTTTGCCGAACAGTCAGGATTTGGTTAGGTTAAGGTACCAAAATTAGTTTGTTGGGTTTAGGCACAGAAGTTGCTGCAAAACACTTGCCTCTGAGTGGATGAATCAGAGGCAAGTGATAAAACACACTGGATGGAAATGCTATATAAATGCAGTCCATTTACTTGTCCATTTACAAGATGCTGAAGAATTTGTCATTTTGGCTTGACAGAACATTTAGTATTTTATGGTAATAGAACTATTTTTTCCCACCTTTTCTCCACTTTGGTTCCCCATTTCACTGCATTCCTCGTCTCTTTTAACTCTACCTTTGGCCATATGAGTGTTTCGAACCCATGACCCATGTGACCCATGATCAATTTAGTTTTTTTGGATCACATGACAAATGAATTAACCTTTATACAGATAAAGTAAGATCTGTCCTTGGTAGAACAATCTGTGGAAAGATGAAATGACTATTAAAAAAACCCACAGCAGTAAAACCACAGGGCACAATGTGATTTTACTGTGTGTCAAAGAAAGTTTGACAAGTGCAGACAGATACACATCATGTAAACAGCTAATCACCCACCCCACTAGACTTATTTTGTAATGTCGATGTGTAACTCCTGCTTCCCTGGGTGTAACATATTGTAGTCATAATCCATACAAAGAGCACGAAAAGCAGTTTTCTGCAGCACGCCGTGACTTGCCACTTTTTGAAGCGCTCAAGTTTTATTAAGAACTGCAGATATCCAATAAAGAGACGTGATTATGTGTGCCGTATTTGTTAGGGCTGAGGTAGACTGGGAGAAATGTTTAGAACAGTTGTGAGATTGGCAAGTGAAGATCAATGAAAGTCCAAAAAGTTTTCATCCAGCAAGTTGTATTAGTAATTACAGTGTAAGTAAAGCACAAATGATTTGTTCTTCTATTGTATAACCTAGTTTATAGTAAATTGAGTCTGTCTCGAGTTAATTCATCCATTGCCATGCCTGAGCGCAATTTGAGAAATTAAGTTGAGAGGTGGCGGGCTGGAAGGCAAATTTCACCGCTTCAAGCAAAGTAGAAGAAACAAACAACTGATGAGTCACTGTTCACCTCATGTGGGCAGGGAGATTTCTGCTGCAGCTATTTCTTAAAGTGGCGCTCCACCCAAAAATCTCTTTTATTGAGAATCAAACATGCCTCTGTATTCTTGAAAGATGTAGTAGCTTTAAAAAGTTTAAAGAGTTACGGAGAGCAGCTGAAGTGAACTTGAATCCCACATTTCCATATTGTACATCTACAGACATCCTTGTGTGTATGTGTAGATAAACACAGATTTTGTCAGTCCCTTCTTTGATCATTCATTGTTCCCAGTTAGTTTTGGTTAAAACTGACATTTTTCTGTCCTTACACACGTTGTTGTTGTTACCTGCTTTGAAGGAAACTCGTCACCATGGTTACAGAAACTGTGGTCCATCCTTTAGTAATAAAAAATAAAAAATGACAGAGAAAAAATGCAGATGAGCTACTGATGATAAGCCCTATAATTAAGTTTAGGGATAGCCAATTGAGATTTTGGAGGAATATGAATCACTGTCATTGTGACTCACTAACTGAAAGATGTAGTGTTGCATAACTGCAAGATGCATGTCTGCACAATTAGGCATTATGGGATTTTCTAGCATGAAAAAGTATGCACACCTTAGAGGCTGCTGTACACGGTTAATAAAAAAATATATTTTGAAATCAATTAGAATTCAAATAAAATGTTAATGTAAATGTAGTTCTTAGCCACAGGGCTATAATACATAAACAAATGGAAATATTTCCGTTTCCATACCTCTCCCTTCATTCCCACTGCTTGTGTGACAGAAAACAATATTTTTTTACTCCTCTTTCTAAAAAAAAAGTTGCAACAGTTTGGCGGTTTTCTAAGCCAATGTATGAAATCTATCTAAAACTTAAGGTGGGTGGCCTGCCCACACTCCTTTTACAAAAAAGGGTAGATGGTTTTCTCTTCGACTGGCATCGCTGCAGTAGCTCACCGCCAGCGAGGCCAAGTTAGATAAGGACGTGAGTGCAGAGGCAGGAGAGAGAGGCAGCATGAGTAATAGACAGTTTGTCAGCCGCAACAACGGCTACATTAGTAGATAGATGGACAGATAGACAGATAGACAGACAGACAGATTCAGGGAGGTAGAATAAAGGAGGCAGTAACCCTAGTGATAAAGGTGCACTTTTCACTTTTCTTCATTTCCCATTTAATATCTCAGTGTTTTTTGGGGGGGTTGTTTGTGTGTTTTAGTGCTATTCTCTCTCTGTCCATTCAATTTGCGGTCCTTCCTTTGTGGTAATAGAGCATTAGTGAATGGAGACTTGAATAGAGCGGAGAATAAAAGGCAGAGAAGAAAGAAAAGAGCCGAGGAAGTGGGTGAAAGAACAGCGAGAGAAGAGGTGTCAGTGTGTTATTTCCCTGAGGGATTGAACTAAAAGAGAGGGGTGTGTCCCTTTCGATCTGACTCGCTCACACTCCGTTTGTGCGTGTGTGGGTAGGTTCACCTACACAGTGTGCTCTTGCACCATGCCACTCTGCAGTACTGACCTTCGTGTATCTCTGACATGCTCCAGTTTTCCCATTGGACAGCAATTTCAATAACCAGCCACTCTAGTGTGTGTGTGTGTGTGTGTGTGTGTGTGTGTGTGTGTGTGTGTGTGTGTGTGTGTGTGTGTGTGTGTGTGTGATTGAGGGTATTTATGTGGGTGCATGCGTGAGTGTGGCAAGCACATGCGTGCTCTTGCATGTAGGTGTGTTTTTATCACTTTATATTCGCCTTTTAGATATTTTTGTTGACTGACTTCCTTAGTGATCCAATTCACACCAATAATGGATATTGATCTCCTTCCATTTCCCCATGCACACGCACTTCCCATTCCATACACACATACGGTACCATGCACACACACCTACACATTCAGGCACTCAAACTTACACTGAAAATTTTCCATAGGCACAGAGGTCATCATCCCTCAGGCTTATGTACCTTTTACTCTAAAAGCTCAGCTGCATCAAGAGGGATACATCGAGACATGTGAGTGGCTTTTAGATATCCCTGTGGGGAGACTGACAGTTAACTGAAAGGGCAAAATGAGCTTCTGTATCTCTGCAGACATTCAATGTAAAAATGATCCAAACACTGTTGAGATATTTCATCTACAATTGCATGTAGATTCCAACAAAGATTTATGTGCAGCTCACAGAATTAACTATAAACGCTTCATGAAAAGCACTTATATTAGAATATTTATGTGTGTAAATGTGTGTTCATCCGTCTGTTATTTCATTAAAGAAAACTTTATTAGTAATAAAACAATAAAATGTTCATTTTGAGGGAATACCGCATAACTTTAATGTCACCACTGTAACTTTGGACATGAGAGTTAATAATTTGTCAGTCTTCTCTCTCTCCACTGTGAAAGAATAATTCAAAAATTAGGTTCTTGCATGGAGCCTGCACTAATTATTCACTTTAGTCGCTGCATCCTACTTTCAGATGAGACCCATTTGGAAAGTATCCCAGAGATACTAACAGAATCTCCCTCATCCTAAAAGAGAAATATGAATTCTTTCCATTAAAGGGCCATCCTAAGCAGAAAAACTTCTATATAGGTTAACAGTGCAAACACCTAATTACTACCCACATTTACATTTATCATTAGGCAGCAACCTTTTCTGGTCCTACTAATTATTACAGCCACAAGGGGGGAAGTCAAGAGTGCAAGAGCGCCAAAGTTCGCATATGGAAGACTTTTACTCAGTAGGCTGCTGTCCATGTCCTGTGTTAGTCCGTTTTCACACCCAACGCTTCAAATACAGCAGCCTGGTCAATGGTCCTACACTTCTAAGTTCGATACTGTTACTTACATTAACAGTTACTTACATTATGTTGCTTGTGAACTTGCGTTACTGGACTAAATTTAGTTTTTCTCAACCCTAACCAAAGCAGTGATGATGTGATGAGCAATTTAAACATTTGTGTAGCTTGATTTTCAGTCACATACACTGTCTCATGTCAGTCTTTGAAGTGGTCAAAGCTATTTTTCTGTCTGCTTGCTCATCACAAAAGTCAGTGACAGTGGTCATTCCTTGTCGCTTTGCAATTTATTTGTCTCTAGTCTGTGGATAAAAGTGTGTTAACTTGATACTTTAAGTGTTGACTGATTCTAAAATACATAAAACTATTAAAGATACCATCATACAGCATATTGGGGCAGTCTGGTAACTCAACTGCTGTTGCTCCCCCTGACTTTTAAAAAGCAAATAGATGGAAACTTCAAACTTGACTGATCTCTAACACTTCGCAGATGACGCATCCCTGTCCAGTGCACTGGTGTTGCTGGAGGATGAGGATTTTTTTATATGGTGGGTGGGGTTGTTGGTCACAGTCATCGGGCCAAATGTCATGTAGGAAAGGGAGCCTTTTCTCTGTGTCACAGCTCAGCACACGCTCTGACACTTTGACAGTCAGAGTTTGAACGGGAGTTGAAGCAGCCAGCCGCCGTGTGCATTGAGGCATCACCATCGGCATTTCAGCTGCATGAAGGTATCTCTACAGAATAGCTCATGCAGCACCGGCATCATTATAAAGTGTTTTGATAAGCAGCCAATGCCTGAGGGTGTAGCTGCACGTTGATGCAAAGGATATGACAGTTATGATGGTTGTATCAGTGATAACACAAAGATTTGCATGGTTGAAAGAGTTGTGAAATTGAAGCACTATGTTCCTGTGATAGGTAGATCATGAAGTCGCACACAGCTCCAGGCTGAGGCTGACTCCCATTTGCTGCTGTGACTCAGAGTGAATGAACCAGTCAGACACTTCAAGATGCACAATGTTTAAAGTTTAACAGCTTTTGATCAATGGAGAAAAGTTTGGAAATTACTTTTGGGAAGAGTTTTGTGAAGTGTACTTGCAGTAAAAGGAATGTGACATGTCATTTAAATCACATCATTCCTTATGGAGCTAACTGTTGGCTGTGAAAACATTCTTCATGCATGTGAGTTAATTAGCTCTGTATATTATGTGAAATATACTGTACCTTTCAGTACATCTGCTGAAGCAGATGTTATTGCAAGGTTTTGATTTTTCATATCTTTTCTTTGGGTCCATTTTTGAAAATCAGTCTTAAATTAATTAGTAAATTAACTTGCAGAAACCCCAAACTACATTAGTCCGTGTGAAGAAAGCATTTTCTTAAAAAGATATTGTTGAGTGTGTAGAGCAATTCTATTTAAAGCCCAGTTAAGGTGACATTTCATTGTTCAGTACTTTCACTTTGGAGTGTATAAATTACAGGTGCAGACACTGCTACCAGGGTGGGCCGTATAATGCTGAATGCTGATTAGCAGCCTTTTGTCAGCTATAAATGCGGCCTGGCAATCGGCACTTTGATTTGTGCATTTTCAAAGCAACAAGAGGCAGCTAACAAAGATGCAAAGAGCCGGCGTATCAGTCATAACAGCTGAAAAATCATTTGTCAAGACCGGCAGTTTGAACAATCATGACAGGAAACAGACAACTGCACTAACAAAACTAAGCTAATCAGAGCGATGATGATTGATTAACTTCAAAAAGATCTTTTTCCAGATTTTATTTTGTCCAGCCTCTGCAGTTGGACCTGATTTAGACATGAACACATCCAATCCTGACTGGCACTGAAGTTCTTCAGCCTGTCTATGATGCAACTTGGCAGCTTGTCAACCAAGAATTTTTTTAATGTCACCTCTATATTGGACAGTCATATTTGATATTTCTAACTGTCCTTTTCTGTCACCGTGTCTTTTCTTTATCTGTTATTTCTGCTTTTTAGCATGCAGACGAATTACATCCATTTCCTTGACAACTAAATACACTTGAACTTCTCATAATTGCAATCTTTTCTCTGAAAAGTTCTGACATGTCGTGTTTCAGGGGCTAGGCTGCAATCCCCGTCCAAGTGTGTAACTGCTGAACTACATGACAGGCATGTAGAAGAGTGTGTGTGTCTAATGTGTCGCTCAGCGCTGCTTGATCGCAGGCAAAACATCAGATTGATGTTGACGCTCTGTTCATCTCGTGAGTTCGTTCCTTATGTTACTTGTGGGCCACTGGCTTGTTCCCTCCAACGCTTTCAGTCTTGATTTTGAATATTACACACACTCAATTAATCAATGTGGCAGGTAGTTTCAGCCTGAGTGTGTCATGAAAATTGAATAAAACTGGAGGCAAACTGACAGACCCAGACTGAGCAGCATAAAATCAAGCTAATGTGTTCCAGCCTTAGCTAATCCTGTTCGACCCTGCAGAGGAAAACAGAAAATTATTCCCTTTTCTTTCCACTCATGCAATTTTACATCCACAATTTAATTGAAGTAAATGCTTCCTAAGGGCTGCGATATCAAATGAAAAATAAATTACAGAATATAATTCAGTAAGAGGACCGTTGGGCTGCGTGCAAAGGAACATACTCGACGCAACATGTTATTTCCAACCCTAAAACCCATTAAAGAAAGAAAAAAATTTAAGATAAGAGGAAAATCAAAAAACTGAGCAGCAGCACCACGGGTGGAGAGGAGCAAACAGCATCAGTACTATTTGTGAGATTTTAGAACAAACATGCTGCTCTAAATGTATATAATTTCAAGATTAATCTCTGCTTTCCATTAAGTCTTCTGTGAAAAATAATAATTAAGACACTTGACCTATTTCTGTCCTCTTTATATCTAATAAGCATCTCATCTCTATTTTTGGCAGCAGTTCTGATGTTGAGGTTGGCGCCATATAGAAAGACTATGCTCGACCACTTCTGAGAACCGACACTGCAGGGAGAAAATTAAAGCCATGATGAATTACAAGATCACACAACCTGTTACAGTCATTTTACTGCCTGGACAAGTCAGCCATAAACAAGTTAAACATGAGCGGAGATAATGTTCCACCTCTCCTTACTCCGTTGAAATGAGAGAGATAATAAAACAACATCAAACTTACATCAAATCTGTACGAAATGTAAAAGCTGGTAAGAATTTGAAAGTTTCCCTCCTGCTTTAAAATTGTAAAATATAAAATATGTAATACGTATGTCTTGAAATGTCGCAACTCGACACATTTTTTAACTATATGTCCAAACCTAGAGAAATCTGTTCTTGTAATATTCAAAGCCACAGCGCGTTTTATTTGTTCGCCCGTCACTAGAAGTTCCAGGTAAATGCCAGATGATAGAAGCGAACATGATAAACATAATCTGAATAAAAATCTTTATACATAAACATTTCTGCCTGACTCTCGTCAGATAGATTTTTACTGGCAGTACTGGCTTTCAAAAATGAAGAAAACAACTCCCATGATCTCGCTGGAACTTAAGTTTTCAAGTCAAAACATTTGAATTTTGATAGCATCTAAAATAAACAACCCCCATGGAATAGATGTAAATGATTCACGTTAGAGCAAACATGCATGATGCTTGATTTGAAGCTGTGGAAAGTAGAGAATTGATCAGCATTAGTCATGTGTTGGGTCTTGGGCTTGCGGTTATCATTATTAATTTCACCCACTTTATCTTTAATGTGGGAGATAACAGCACCGCAATTACAGAGAGTGTCAGGTATAATGGACTCAAAAGCCAGTAAATCAAGTGGTTAGACGTGGAATATGTTTTTGACAGGTGTATTTATTTTGTATCTCAGCTGTAATGTGATCAGTTCTGCATGTTTAACAGTCATCTAGCTGTTTTACCGCTTCATAACCATGCTTTTACAGTAAACCTTACATGGTTATATAAGTTGTAACAAAGCCTCTGCCATCAATTTTTAATGGTGACGTGGTTTTACCAATATGCATAATTCTGAACATATTTTACAGTTGATTAAAACCATTATTTTACATCTTCCTGGCAGGAGAATCTGCCCTCACAGAGCTGTCAGTTCTTTAATTGAAGCAAAGTAGAAGACAGAATCCAAGTGTACCCAAGACTGTTGAATTCAAATGTCAATATGTGGATCAATTATGAATCAATATCACAGTATTTGCAGAGCCTATATGAAATTGAGTTTAAAGTTCATGTCATGTCTGCTGACTGTGAGTGTAAAAACCCTATTACAGACTCAATTTGTCAGCAGGTAAAAAAAGAAAAGAAAAACGCACACACTCGACTCACTGATAGACGAAACAACGAAGCCTTTGAAATTGAACGGTTGTTTGTTATCCTCCTTTATGACACAGCAAACTCAATACTGTGTTGCTACTGCTGGTGACAAGTCATTGTTTACAGTGTGACTACATGTGGTTAGTCATCAATCTGTATTTAAATTACCTTGGGTCAAATGTGTAGGATTTTAAAACCTCATTTGGTCATTTAGCGGGAGAATCGCTTCTGCAACACCTACGTGAAGATGTTTTGTAACTGTTACATGAATAAATTCAACTTCAGTATTCTCTCGATGCCCCATTAATCCAGTATTTCTTCATTTAAATTGTACATGTATAGTCCCTTCTTTTTGTTACGTGGCAAATTTAACATTTAGGCACATTTAGAATACCATTATGCTTTCAAAAATGTATGAATACCATAAAAATGGCTACTTCCACTCTCGTTATCTGCAGTGCCTTTAAAGGTGCAGTACTGTATGTCATAATTTTTGGCTGAGTATATTCAAATATTTTAAGCAGAATGTAAAGAAAAAAACAGTTTTGACGATGTATTGTGTTGCATAGACTGCAACTGAGGTTAAGCATGCTAACCAGCTAGCCCCTTTTCCCATCCTGGTGCAAAGTTTCTTTTCCATTGGTGTAGACACCAGTGCCAATGGTGTCCAATTCTTACATATTGCACCCTGAAAGAAAAGTTTCCTCATGTATTTGATTTTCATTTGATATCGCAAACTTACAAAAAAAGCAGTTAAAAGACGTACGCCCAGTTTGAGGCCCAATCAGGACTCCGTTGACTCCCAAGATGGCATATACTATCTGATCGTTGGGCCGTCCATCCACCTTTCCTCCTCCATATGAAGACTTTTCTGCTCTTCATACTACCTACACCTCAATTCTTCCTTTGCTCCAGTCATAATTACTACATCCCCTGTAGGTCGCCGCCTGACAATATAGGCAAATATTAGTCGTACTAAGCGCCCTTCACAGAGCACCAAACAGCCATTTTGACTGTGATGTTTGTAACTTGCATAGTGTGATGAGCTGACAGGAGGACCATTTACGTTACTGTTATATTTTCTATAAAGATAAAGTAGATAATCATTTTGTGAACTGACCCCATCTTATAAAAGCTTTTGCAGTATTTACCTTTCTCCATAGTCACTGTGGAGGAGCGCTTTTATTTCTGTGTTGTGCCTCTTTTCCTGAAGCGTTTCTGCTGCTGCAGTGTCTTCACTCAGATCCCACACTAGAAAATAACATTTCACTTTCTGTGGATCATTTTTGCTATTGTTAGTCTTGCAAACACTGAAGCCTTGAATGGGATCAAGTAACACCCAGAGCCGATGCATACAGAAATACGATTGATAATTTATTAAACGATAGCCATCAAATAATTATAAAGAGCGTATACATCTGACTCAATAAGATGATCAATGTGATGTCTGACGAATACAAGAGATTTGTCTGATGATGTTCTGTGATTAACTTTTCCTGGAATAACTACTTTATCTCCTTCATTTTCCCTGAATCCCTTTCAGCGTAATTTACAGTCTTAGCATCAGAGTGTTTCTCCCCTCAACAGGCAGCCAGAGAGCACAGTGACAACACTCATAAAACTGTGATAATAACAGCAATACAGGATGCCAGTTGAAGAAGTGAGTGACGCACCCCTTACTCAGCAAGCTGAAACGTGTCTTGCAGCTGTATTGCATTGTGGAGAAATCGTTATCTTCCTTAGCTAAAGGATTCTCCCTGAAATAGTGTCTGAATTCTGTCTTCTGTCTTGACATCTGAGGGTTAGAAAAACATGATGTCACATCACCAATGTGTTAAATCAAGGGTCGAAACATTTTTCTGCTGTCGTGTTGACATTGCTTCATGTCTCGTCACATTTTGTGTAATTTTGTTAGCAGAGGTTGCACCACGAGAGGGAGAAATATACTGTTAAAATGGCAAAATGTGCCCTGAATACAAGGTGTCACAAACCAGCCTGTCGAGAAACGATAATCTTTTGATACTAATTTGCTTTCTGAATCACATTTTGTGCAACATATTTTCTGTCCCTGCTTCACTTATGTATAGCACGCATTTCAAAACATGGTGGTTGGTTGGATGATGGGAGAACAAAGCACAGGACTTTGATGGTTTTGATTAAATATTAATGAGAAGATGCCCTGTCTTATTCATCAAGTCGCCTCTAACTGCTAATTTAACCAAGATCATGAACTCTGCCTCACCTCAGCAGGCAATCACACTGAGACGTACTGCACGGTGTGTGCTTCACTCTTGTATCGCACATTGCATTTTCCCAACTTGTTCTGGAAAATAAAACATTTTTAACTTCTCACTGTTAGGCATTTATTACATATAATGACCAGTTTCGCGCACAAACTTTGTCCCACAAGCAAAGCACGCCAGTTTGCCCAAAACAGTGTTTTCTGAGGTGTCTTTGAAGCACCCTCGCCTGCGGATCTGGTGCTGCAACATTTCTTTAGTATCAAAAGAAGAAGAGCTGAGTTGTTAGTCTGAAGTACAGCCGCTGCCGTGTGTGCTCAGATCCAACAGTCGATTTTCTCCCAAGTGGTAATCAGGGTATTACTCTAACCTGTGTTTAATTAATTAAAGAGCCAGTTAACCAAAGGTCAGTGACCCTTTCCGTGATCACTCCACAATCTTTGGGTGTTGATTTCTTTCACCATTGTTTCCTGCCTCCCTGCTTCCTCTCTCACTTCCTCCAGTCAGTTTCATATGTTTCTTCATCTGCATCCATCTGTGTCTCTGTGTCCTCCTCCCAGCATGCACTTACAGTATGCATCACTGGGCCTGTCAAGCCTTTACGGTTAATTATCTGCCTCTTCCAAAGAGCTAATCTTAATGTTTACCCTGGCATTGATTAGCCAATAGCAGACAGGTGGCCATTGATTAACGCACCAATTGTATTGCTCCCTGGAGAAACGGGCTCGAGGACAGTTGCAGGTCGCATAAAATGCACACGTATACAGGAAGAGAGCGGACAGACAGGCAGGCAGAGAGACAGACGGGCTGGCAGCTGCGAAGATAGATCACAATAAAAGAGGAAGGCAGAGACAAAGCAAACAGAAACGTCCTGTAATATAATAATCATGATCACATTACGACGTTTTATTATGATATTTTGTTACAGCACCTTATTACTATGCTGACAAAATCACATTTATGCCGCAGATCAAATACATTTAAAGCTGCTAGCACCTGTGCTGAGCATGGTAAGCATATACACACACACACACAAATACGGACTCTTGCAGGCACAAAACAAGACGCACACACACACTCAGATGGCAGTATGCTAAACAGCAGGCCTGTTTCATTAAATCAGATGAGAATGAGATGACATCTATTCCAATCACACATCATGGCTCTGAAATCTTAGACAATACCCCTAACGTGCAGTACACTTCCGGTGTGTGTGCGTGGGTGTGTGTGTGTGTGTGTGTAGGTGTGTGCCTGTGTGTGTGTGTGACGGTTATTAAATGGGCTTTGTCTTGTTCTGCTCCTCAGGAAATGAACCTGACATTACTCATCTATCAGGACCACTAACGCTCCTCTCATCACTCCCCTCTTCTTGTCCCTACCTCATCTTACTGTCTCTCCTTCGTCATCCCCTTTTTCTACAATTTTTCCTCTGTCACTCGCTTTCTGTCCTCTCCTTCTGTCTGATATGCCTCATACTCCCTCTTGCTCTTACCCGATTCATCTTCATATCTCGCCCAACTCTCTCTGCATGTGCTGTCTTTTCTCATTTCCCCTATTTTTTTTTGTTTCCCCTACTCCCTGCTGTGCATCACTTTCTCCTCTCTCCTCCCTCCATCTGCTTTATTTCCTATTTTCCCTCTTTGTCTCCTCTTTTATCCATCGCTAGATCTGTGCCTCTCCATCATTCTCTCCTGCCCCATTCTTCTTCCCTTACTTATCTTTTTAAGCAACAGCACAGCCATTCTTCTTGGGTGCATTCAAGTGCACTGAACCCTCTGATAAAATGTGTGCAGTGTCAGTTTCTTAATCCCTCATTTTTCTCACTGCCTGCTCATAGCAGCTTGAATGTGTTCCACATTGCTTGATTTCAGTTTGTCTGACAAGTTAACACCAAAGTCTGAAAGTTGCTGCAGTGACAGCTTCAGACCCAAATTACGTCACACACACACATAATTGCCTCCCACAGTGACTATTGTGTTCTGCTTCCTTCCACCTTCAGTTTCTGTTTTCAATGAGAACTGACATGAAGCAGCTAATAACCAAAGCTGTAGCAGCTTATGAGACAGGTGCAAAGTGTTCCTCTGGCCACCCAAAATTGAGACAACCAAGGCTATTTTCACCTGTCGGTGTCAATGTGAGATTCGCTTGGAACCAGCAGCTTTGTTTGCTTCGTAGAGTTAAATGGTTGATTTTAATCATAATGGCTTAACAGCTGGTTTATCAACTGTTGTCAGAGGTGGAAATGGGCTGGAACACAGTGCCATTGGGGGAATAGAAGTTGTGATGAAACAATGTTCTAGCTGAGATTGTGAATATCTAGGGAGTGGTTTTATTAGAGAAAAACTGCCTGTGTCGATATTTTCACCGTCCATAAAGTTTGTGCATGAAACAAAGCGTCATTCATGCTCTCATAGTCCAAGACAGGAAGAAGCACTCTTCAAAAAACTGATATTGTAAGGTGGGTTGCTTGGAATCAGAATCAGATTTTATTCGCCATCTCCTCTGTGTATAAGGAATTTGTTTAAAAACTCCCAAATATCAATATCAGCATTGGCCTTCAATAGTAGCTGATCAAGTATGCTAATGCACTCTGTCTGCCTCATTTAGATTCTTAAGAGCAAACTACTAACAATAACAGAGAGCATATGCGTAAAAGTCACACCTGGTGTCTCTTCTAATCAGTCAGAAAACAAGATCACTCAGGCTGAAGGAGAGACAGAGAGAGGAAGGAGAATGTGTTCTTCTGAGTGTGAATACACAATGTTGTGTCATCGAGCCACTGATAATAATCAAGGGGAGAAGGCTGCAGCTCTTGACATCCTTTTTTAGGAGTATCTCTGGAGATTAAAAAGGTTTAAGACCTCTGATGTAAGCTCATGTGAAACAAAACAGTCAAACATTCAGCTTAATTTAATTTCAACTCAAAAAAATGTTAATGTTAATTTTACATCACTATACTAAAAGATGTGTTTGCTGATTGCCCAAAAGAATTTAAAAAACAGTCTAATGACGATATATTTCAGACAGAAAATCCAAAAAGATGCATTTGGAGGTGAGCAGCTTCTTAAAACAATGTTTTCTTCAGGTGTATTTTTCTTACATTCCTGCCAAGTATTCAGAGGTGCGCAGGCTGAACCTCATCAAGTCAGTGATTGAAAAAATTCCAAATCCAAGGTTCACTTACGAGTCACAAGGTCAAGAATGAAGCTCCACACACATCAAATCAGTATAATGTCAGCATATTATTCTGGTCTAAGTAAAAAATTCATTATCATGCTCTGCTCATATCTGAATAGTTATGGTACAATTATGTAAAACGTCAGAGCCAAAAGTCCCTCAGCTCAGACATTGCTGCTTCATAAAACTGTTAACATGCACAGAAGTACAGACTCCAGATTCACTCTAAAATGTGTAATTACTCTCTAATTTTAGTATTTGAGTCTAAAACCAATCCCTTTCTTACGTGCCTGCTTCACTTTCTTCCTGTTTACCTTGTTCTATGTCAGCTTCCTCAATTTACAGCCTTGTGCATGGTGTCAAGAACCACTGTAGTACACGTAGTAATCAGTTTTCTCCTCATTTAGTCTGATTTACCAAACGTAGACTTTGTATAAGTCTGCACTTTACCAACTATTTTAGTCAGACAACAACAACCTCCGAGTTAGCAACATACACACTAAAAATAGCGAGTACCCCAAACCCTCATGTGGGATTTAGACAAATTTAGATAAATGCCAGGGCTCGTCGCCCAATGTGCAAATATTCCACCAAAACAAGTGTCCTGCCGCCAGCAGTGTTACTGCATTATGGGCTTTGCAGCGCCCAAGATGATTGTGATTGGTTTCAGAGAATATTTCCCCCTATAGTAGAATAATAATCTGTATAGTCATACTTTTTTAACAATGGTGTGCCAGTGCTGGAGGAGATAGGTCTGGCTATGCGACACTACTACTGTGACTGTAGTGGTTGGAAAATACCAAATACCAAGAAAGTTCCCCATATCAAGTTTAAATGTGATGATAGGTCAATGTTGTGTACACAAAAGGTTTCCGTCGGCCTCAAGTGACCAACAAAACAATTATAGCAAATTTTAGATTATGCAGTACTGTAAAGTAGAAAATATTGCATCTCCTCTCATCATCTCTTCTTTCCGCATATCTTCAGAACAACACATCCATCACACTGCATCTGTTTTCTGAGCAACCTGGTTCAGATTGAATCCTCCGCTCCATCGATCTCGGCACCCTTTAACTCATTGATTTTTTTCCCTAACCTTGTATTTTTCCATCTCCCCTATTATTTTTTAATCTTCTCTCTAGGTTAGTTAGTGTGTCTGTGTGGGCGCACTGTGGTACATTTTAGGTAGTGTCATCATCGGACCCCCGTGGACCAATACCAATTTACAGCATTGACACACAGAGGTGGTCCCCCTCTAACGACCACTACCAGCACGCAGTCTCTTCATTAGCCTTTACACCCCTTCAGCCATATCAGACATATCATAAAAATAGCTCTGCCATTTAACAGACACGTGCACATGGACAAAAACACACCATTCCTTTGTGATTACCATTCAGATCCTGGACTGTAGCATGTTGGCAAGACAGAGAGAGAGAGAGAGAGAGAGAGAGAGAGAGAGAGAGAGAGAGAGAGAGAGAGACAGATCCAGGCAAGAAATAGAAAGAGTGGGTGGCAGAGGAGAAACTGAAATAAGTTTTAAGATTGCTGCAGATAAAAAAGACATATGTAGATAACGAGTGCGATGGACTGGTGCATTGTGCAGTTCTCATCTCTTGTCTTTCCATCAGGTTGTTGTTCCTCTTCAATGCTGTTTATCACCGTGGCAACTGTCACTTAGACGTGTCGATGTGGGGGCGATGGGAAGTGAAGATGTGTTATTCAAGACAGGAAGCAAAAAATTGTAGGGCTGTCGCCGTCGCCAAATTGAGACCGGAATGATGCAATGTCAATGTTTAATAATTGTCCTGAGTGGACCAAATATGTGTGTGAGATTATTCATGTTAAAAACTGAAAGTCTTTAGTTTTTTCCCCCTAGAAATTAACTGTCAAGTGAGTATAGGTGTTTTTTTTAATCATCAAGGATGAAGACAGAGAGGGAAAGAGGATCGTAATAGGGAAGGTGTAGAGTGTTTGTCAAGTCGAGTGTGTTGTTTTGCCGCTCCAGAAACAGTGACATATAATTCAGCTGGGATGAAAAATGTTGTTTCAATAATTAAAGTGTTCGTAGTGCTCTAATGTGCCGCTGTACATAATACAACATCACACATAACACAGAGCCTGTTTGCTTGATCTGCAGCCTGAGGCAATTTCTCTAAACACAAGTTTTCATCTCTATCTTGCTTATTCTTACTGCCTATCCGTCTATCAGTGCTGCTTTTTGTGCTCATGTTTGTGTGTGTATATTCTGCGTGTGATGAGTGTGCGCTCTGCGTGGGTGTGCATGTGGATGTTTCTGCCATTCTGCTTTTTCTCTGCTCTCCATGAGTTAGCGAGCACTTTTTTCATTATGAGACTCTTTTCAGTGCCTCGTGTCAAAGATCACGTATTCGCCTACTGACTCGCACACGCACATGCAGTACGTGCAGCCTCAGATACGGCTCATATATGCTGAGAAGAACAGTTTTGAGGCGAATGCACTAATTGAGTCTTCTTGTGTGTAGGTGTGTGGATCTATTTTCAGGGTGAGATCAGCTCCAACTTTTTCTACATCTAAGTTTCTTTATGCTCAGTAAGTCAGCAAGGCCATCGTTTCTCCATATGTGTGTGCGGTAGAGCTAGAGAGAGAGAGAGAGAGCAGAAAGAGAGATGGAGAGAGAGAGAGAGAAGGGGGTGCAAATGCGAGTACAAGCTGCACTAAGTACATCCACTTGTTGGTATTTCCTTGACCTTGAAATGCACTTCCAAGCCCTTTTGTTTCTCTTGTGCTGCAGAGGTTGACCAAGGTTCACAGCACGATTAGCAGCTCGGTCTTTAGAGTAAAATTTTGGCATTTCATGTTTCTGCAAAACACTGATCTGTTCAGATTTTTGCTCGTGTCACACGTATTATATCAAGTTTTCCAATCACGTTAGGGTTAGGAAAACATCATGTTTTGGCTTAAGATACCTGCTTTGATCATTTGTTCATGGATAGAGACGGTCTGACTTTACGTGAAAAATATAGGGTTTTTTGCAGAAACCTGCATTGCCAACATTTATTCTGGCGACTGTGTGGATGTCCAATCAGAAGCAGCAGGTCAATGTGAGGTGCAACAGCCGCTCATTCTGTGATTTGGTGATTTGACAAAAAAACAAAAGGTTCAGTAGCAAAATGAAATACACAAATGAAATGATCCTAAACATAGTAAATAAACACTTAATATACATTATCTAACCAGAAGGCATGTTTAGAAAGACAACAAAAAGACAATGAATGACAGTCCTGGGCTGATATTACCAGATGATTCTGCAACGGTCCTAAACTAACAAACCAATGTAACATGTAATATATTTCTACTGTTGTTGTACTATTTTTATTCAGAATCACTATTTATGCAATTTCTCCCAATTGCAGCACAAATATGAACAAATAACAAGTTTAATTTTTGATTGGCCACTATCCTTGCGCACATGACCTCGTGATTTGCACTTGTGATTTGAAGTTGTGATTGGGCTGTGAAGAGGCCACACTGTCTGTAGGAAAGAGAAAAATGCAGCAGGATGTAAGAAAAAAAACGTGTGAATAAACAATAAGCATGTCTCCACGGCCGTGTCTTTGTGTGTGTTAATCATTTTGACTATTTTTACAGTGTCTACCCTGGTGTTCTCCATCCTGGGTTTTCAGTTACCTACAGATTTATTTATGTCCAGCGGTAACAGCTGACCTCCTCTCTGGGATGGCAGGACAGGAGTAAAAGCCCTCTCCCTCGCTGACTCTCTCACCCTTTCCTTTCACCAACAAATTCACATCAACACGGGTGAGATGAAGTAAGCAAGAAAGAAAGTGTCAAAAGTGAGGGTAAAAAGGACTCAGTAGGAAGTGACAGTTACTGTAGCGATACTAGAGAGAGAGAGTCGGTCAGCTTTATTGTTTGGAGCAGAGCAGAGGAAGGATAAAAAAAAAAAACTAGAAAAATGTCCTCAAACTATGGGCTACATTCTGCCCTTTGTAACCCACGGTGCTCAGCAACGACTTGCAGCAAATGTATTTCAAGAATTTTTTTCTCCTGGTTTTAGTCTGATTATACCTACAGTTTGCCCTTGCACCGAAAATTATCGAGAGCAGACACTCATTATCTTCCTCTTTGAAGCTTATTTTTCAGCAATTTTATAAACCTGAGTGTAACATACTGAGCATAGGTGTACAGCAAAGAAGTCAATTAGGTTTTTTGGGACTTTCAGCATTGGAATCCATTATAACCAACATGAATTCAAGATGACTTGATATATACACATACACACGAGCAACAGTGCTCTCGGTTAATCTAAAATGTTAATAAACCTCCAACATGAATATTTAAGAAAGTAAAAGTGAGGTTTTGGCTTTCTTAGGAGAATGTCTATATGTGCACAATTATTGGGCAACTATTAGTGTGCAGAATTATTACGCTAAT